>CM053582.1:575481790-575558882 GCA_028627135.1 Pseudochirops cupreus
TATTATTATTATTATTATTATTATTATTATTATTATTATTATTAACTACATCCAACTGGAACTTGAGATACACAGACACTGTGGTTGGCAGATCCATCGTGCCCTACCTAAAAGTCAGAGGGGTGAGGGGGGAAGACATAGGAGAGTATAGACTGGGGGAGGGGGGATACACTGGGATGGCTGTTTTGGGGTGGTGGGTAGGGGAAAGATGGGGAGAAAATATGTAACTCAAAATCTTGTGGAAATGAATGATGCAGACTAAAACAAAATTTAAAAAAAAAAAGAATGTTAGCACTAAAAAGATGGAGTTTTGTTTCAGGGGCTGTTGAAATATTCCAAAGACAGCTTCTCCCTCTGACTTCTTCCTAATCACTTCTGGACCCACTTTGTTACTGATCTACAGTATTTGTCCCCACTAGTAGTTGGAACTTGATAAACCAGTTCTATGCACTGTCAATCCAACAGCATATCAGAGCAGAGAGATGGGCTCTGAAATAGCCATTCTTCATTCACTTGGTTTTTCCTGAATGAAGACTTAGACCAAATTCTTGTGAATGCATTGGATCTCATTGAAGACACACTGTAATGTTCCCAAGCTTTCTTCCTGCAAACGGGACAATGCCATTGTCATGGCCTCATCATAAGCCATTTCTATTTGCTCTCTGTGCTGGAAATCTCTCATGATAATAGCTAATCTCTTTGGTGATCCCATGTCTTCCCATGCTATGCCTTGCTTGATATTAATAATCCGAGAGTCATCAAAGTAAATGTGTCTTTTCATGGAATCTTTTAACCTCTGAACCATTCAGTTAATTTTGTGACCATAAGGACTGGGTCTGAGATAGATAGAGACATACCTAACCCAGGGTAAAAGGGGCATTTTCCTAGGGTGCTAATATGCAGGGCTGGGGAGGCTTCTTCCCTGTCAGGTGCACTTTGGGGGGAGATTGAGCTTCCTCACCAATGACCCACACCACCATGCAATATAGCTGCCATACCAGACTCTTATTGCCTAAGACATTGCATAACACTCTTTCTGAAATCCAGAGAAGTGATCCCTCAGCTCTCTCAAAACTGTGCTCCTTTCAGTGCAGACCTGCCTCTCCTTTAAATAACTGGTAGCATTTTTCTTTACTTTCCATATTTGTTTTCTTTGGTGTTGTTTCTACTTCCACAAGGGGTACTATGATGTTGAGCCTATATATGGTATCCTTCCTGTCTTTGATGGAAAAGAAGCTGATTAGAGAAATGGCAATAGATTTTCCCCCATTTTTCATCCCTTGGTGGTCTTCCAACTTCATTGGTAAATGCTCTTGGAGGAGTTAAGAGAATTGAGTCTCTGGTAAACTTTCAACAAATTTGTTTCTCCCCTCTAGCGTGTCTCATTCTTTTATGATGAGATGTTGCTCAAAACCTCCCACCATCTCCCTACGTAATATTTTAGAAATTATTTGTGTATGAAACCAGTGTTTCACTTGACTGCCCTATTTCTGTGCTTGGGAAGAAAACCAAGTGTTCATGAGTGGGGTAGTTTAGGCTGTTAAGAATACGCCTGTGTAGCCATGATATAGTGGCATAATGACAGGTCTCATAACCTCAACAATGGAGAGTCTGTTGAGATGCTGCCTGCTCAGGCATCCTCAGCAAAATTACAGTTTATAACTGATGTCAAATTACCTCCCACCTGTTTGAAATGGACTAAGGTAGCATCACCCCCCTTCCTCTCTTCTTTTCAGTTAGGACAATAGGAGTCAGGAAGGGATCATGATGGTGATGATTCCCGAAAGGTCATGGATAAAGGGATCCGGACCCCTTTGATTCAAAATTGACATCTTCCTTGTTCAAGGTACGTTGCCTTCAACAGAATAAAAACTCCTCGAGGGCAAGGATTATTTGATTTTTGCCTTTGCAATTCTCAGCATGTAGCATAGCACCTACTACCTGGTAGATGTTTAACAAATTTTAGAAAACAGATTTGAATGTCTAATTATTAGAATTAGATCCTTGTAATGGCCTAGTGTTGTGATATTACTATATATTGGGAAGACCTTTCCCTACAGTCCACGTACATGATAATTTTCATCTGATGACTAAACTCCAAGAGTTTATAACATTGCTCATGATTCATGATTCAATGTCATATTCATGATTCATGTTCATGATTCAATCTCAGTGTGGTGGTAGGTCTCGGGTAGAGTGCCCTAGGGATCTGTGCCTGGCTCTGTGATGCTTGATATTTTTATCAATGACTCAGATAAAGGTGTAGATGGATATCTTCACCAAATTTTTACATTATCCAAAGCTGGGAGAGAGAGCTAACACCCTGGATGACAGAGTCAAGATCCAAAAGTATATTTGTAGGAGAAAACACTGGGTTGAATGTAATCAGATACAATTCAATAGAGAAAAATTCTTACACTTAAGTAGAAAAAATCAATATCCTGTGTAAAAGATGGGGAAGACATTGATAGACAACAATTGTTCTGAAAAGTTTAGGAGTTTGCCTTTGAGTGGACCCCATGGGAGTCAGCAGTGTAACAGAGCAACCGAGAAGGCTACATTGAGAGAAGAATGGCTTCCAGGAATTGGGAAGTGATGGCCTCACTGAATTTTGCCTTCATCACAGCATCTCTAGAGTATTTTCAAATGTGAGCCATTGTGTATTAATGACATTTATAAGTTGGAGAGTATCCATAGCATGGCAACCATCACAGGAGGAACAATGAAGGGAATTGGGTATGTTTCACCTGGAGAAGGGAAGACTCAAGGAGAAAATGGTTCTTGTACTCAAGCATTTGAAGGGTTTTCATGTGGAGGAGAAATAGGATGTGTTCTGTTTGGGCCCAGAATATAGAACCAAGGCTGCAAGTTGCTAACAGACTAATGTAGGCTTAAGTGCAAAGACGAGCTTCTTAATTCCAGCTGCCTGACTGTGGAATTGGCTGCTTGGAGAACTGGTAGCTCCTTCCTCCTTGGAGAAGCCTCAAGTAGAAGGTAGATGAATCATTGACTAGCTGGCCACTGAGATCCCAGCCACCTGTCAAATCTTTGATTCTTTGATCACCTTGCCAAGTGCCTTCTGATTTTCTTCTTGACAAAACTTTTCATGACCCACGAGTGTGGGGTGCCTATGCTGTTTACACATCTAATTTCTTGGTTTCATTTCTTGAGTCTAAACCATATTTGCCAGCATACTTTTCACCATCTCCCATCATTAAGTCATTGAGTTTTTAAATAGATGTAATCTAGTAAGTTTTTAGTAAAAAATTTCATTTTATTTTTCTGCCATCTCCTCCTCTGCCAAAAATGTTGGCCCATAAGCTGCAATCATCATCCAGGAAGTCTTTCTTTTTGTGCTCATCATGTTATCTCCTGTTGCTTTTTGATGCATGATAAAATCCTAACCTCACTGATGGCTTTATTTTGCTCACCCAAGGAAAACCTGTGAGTCATCTTTCTGTTTAGCTGAGTGAGGGTGTCTATAAAGAATGCTCTAAATCATCAACAATGAAAGAAATGCAGATCAAAACAGCTCTGAGATTCATTCCATACCCAGCATATTGGAAAAGGTTTGTTGTTGTTGTTGTTGTTTTTTAGTGGAATTGTCAGTGTCAAAGAGGTTGTGGAAAGATGAATCCACAGATGCATTGTTGGTGAAGCTGTGAATTGGTCTGACCCTTCTGGGAAGTAATTCAGAATTATGTGAAGAAAGTATCCAAACAAAAATAGCTATCCCCTTTGAGCCAGAGATCCCTCTGGTAGGCATGTAGCCCAAGGAGGTCAATGACAAAGAAAAAATGAAAAACAAAGTGAACCGTATACACCAAAGTGTTAGTGGTAGCACTTTTTAATTAAAATCGAACTATTTACAAGGTAGGCAACCATCAACTGGGGAAAGACTAAACCTATTATGGTACGTGAACATAATGGAATTTTATTGCAGTTTAAGAAATGATAAACAGGATGAATATAGAAAAGCATGGGAAGACACATGAACTGATGCAAAGAAAAGTAAGAGCCAGAAAATCAATCACAATAAATACAACAATGTAAACGAGAAGAACAACAAAACAACCAAAATGGAACATTGCAAAACTGTAATGACCAAGCTTGGGTTCAATGAAAAGATAGTGAAAGGAACCTCCACCCCCTTCTTGGCAGAGATGGGAGACTACGGGTATGGGAGACTGCAAATAAAGTTAGGCTTTTTTGAAATGGTGACTGATTTTACCGAATCCTTTCTTTCCCAAGGAAGTCAATGTCAGAAAGAAAAACCTAGAATATGACAAGATATTCACAGCAGAACTCTTCATGGTACCAAAAACCTAGAAACAAAATATGCATCCATTGATGAAAGGATGAAGGAACAAATTGTGGTGTATGGCTGTAATGCAACATTATTACCATAAAGATCTGACTGTTAGGAGGAATTCAGAGAAATCTGAGAAAACTTGTAGAACTGATGCAGAGGACAGGATGCTGGCCTAAGAGAATAATATATGACTGAAATCATACAAATGATCCAATATTGTAAATTGCTTTCACTAACAAGCAATCTAAGCTTGGTGAATTGTAATTCTTCAGATGGAACAATTTCCATGCTGGAGATCTGATAGGGAAACACATGTTCCTCTTTCAACAGGAGGTGGGAACTGGGGGGGGGGGGGGAGGGAGGATAGTGAGATACAGGCTTCAGTCTTGCTAATTGATGTTGCTTAACCATTCTTTTCTCAAGGAAGGGTCTGATAATGGAAGGATAGGATTTAAAAGGAAAAGACTGTAGCATAAATACAAAAAGTGGCAAAATTTTAAAATAATAATCTGGCAAGAATACTGACAAACTCTCAAAGATTTTTTTTATCTAATTCACTTAGGCTACATTTTGAAATTTGATTCCATTGCCTTCCTGGGTGAGTTCCTTCCAGGGATTTAGAATCGTGATGTTTTCTCATCAAGGTGATGACGTCTCCCTTAAGGGATATTAATATGTGAGTAATTTGTTTGTCAGGTACATCTACTTATGAAACAAACTGTAAGAACATCCTCTGGGGTCTGATGGAGCAGAGCAGCAGAAGGAACAGTCTACCTAAAGAGCAGAACTTCTTTAGCATCCAAAATCCAGCTGATCATGACACAGCATCTGAGGCAATGCACTGCAGTGGTTAGCCTACTGAACTTGTACTCCGTTGTAAGGATTAAAATGGACACTGTTATGATGTGACAAAATACCGAATACTACAGCTCAACCAGTTAGGTAGGTGGGTTTGGGCTGATGACACAGAAGCTACTGATACAGATTAATTACCCCAGTGCCTGTCTCTCAAAACGACAGTCCCTATTAAAGTTAGCCCAAACTGAGGCTGTGATGGGGAATGCAGGAGGAACCCCTGGCCTTTTCTCCTTGGATTCACAATTACATCCAAGTCCCAAAGTGGAGCTTGAGTGTGGTCTGCTCTGAAGCTCTGAAGGGCTGTTTGATGGTGAGGAGCCCAGGGGCTGGTCAGCAACAATGCCTGGGAGCATCATTCTTCCTTTGACCAAAGGCTGGACCTACAATACAGAAAACGTGGTGTGAGAGTGACAACTTGCTTGCCAAGTGTCCAGCCAGAGCTAAAGATTCTGTCCATAATATATTAAACATCTGCTCTAAACAGAGCTGTCAAATGCAAACCCCAGTGTCTGAATTATCAATGAGTAAAAGCAGCATTCAGAGCATCCCCTCTGTGCATTAGCACTGGCTGCCCACCACCTTCCATGCTCTGCCCCCTCACCTAACCTCCCTGACTTCCTCCCGTCTCAGAGCCCACCTTCTCTGGGAAGTCTGTCCTGTGTCTCCCCAGCCACCACTACTGCTAGCGCCTTCCCTTTCCATACTATCTTGATGTGCTACCCTGTATATATGGTCTGTATCTTTCCTAGCAAGCTATCTCCCTCATTAGACTGTGAGCTCCCCAAGAGCAGGGATGGGGCTTTCGCCTGTCTCTGTATCTCCAGCCCCGAGCACAGTATCTGACACGTGGCAAGCATTTCATAAATGCTTGTTGACTGACTGGCTGGCTGCAAAGATTGAGGAGGTGAGGTTACGGCTTTTCCCCCAGTATTTTTCACAGAAAAAAAATCTAAAAAATTCCGGATGAATTTTCATTAAATCGGACCATAGATTTTCTGGGAATGATGGCAGCTAGGTGAGCTGGCACAGTGTGGGGTACAGTGGACAGGTGGCAAATACTTGCTGACTGAGAAAAGGACTGATTGGAAAGATGACTGTGCACTATCAGTGTGGCCCCATCTAACCCTAATCTTTCACTGGAGGCTGGGAGGAGCCAAGAGCACCATGGGAAGGAGTGAGTGTACCAGCAAGGGCCAAGTAACTCTGGCATCAGTGAAGAGTGAGGAGTGGCATGCCCAAGACTTCTCCATGATCTCCAGTTGAATTGTACGAGAGAGACTAGGGAACAGAACCAGCTCCAGAGATGCCATCGTGGCCTGTTCACCCATAAATTGTATTTGCTCATTTCTCCAAGCCCTAATAAGAACAATGATGAGAACTCACATTTGCATCATGCTTTAAGGCTTTCAGAGTGCTTTACAAATATCATCTCATCTGATCTCACAACAACCCTGGAAGGTGCGTGCTACTGTTATTCCCATTTTTGAAGATGAGCAAACTGAGGCTAAGGGAGGTCAAGTCACATGCCTAGTAAGTGTCTGAGGCTGGATTTGAACTCAGGTCTTCCTGACACCAGGTCTAGCACTCTATCTATTGGACCACCAAGGTCCCCCTGCCACATCTGTGTCATCACTGACTGTTATGAGAAGCTAAGTGAAATAGTGTAGCTTGACTGATCTGGTACCTCATAGTGGGTCACTTGCAAAATACTGCTGCAGTTACTAATTATGGTGACAATGACAATGATGATGGTGATGATGATGGTGATGGTGGTGGTGGTGATGGTGGTGGTGGTGGTGGTGGTTGTAGTGATGGAGATGATTAAGAACTGATATGAGTGAGATATGAGTGAGAATCTCTCTGAGAGAGACCAGTAAACACTTCAGAGACCTGGAGAGCTGAGCTGTCACTGGTGACCATCATCCCCTTCTCCACAGCTATCCAAGTTCAGTAGAGAGAAAACTTCCCATATCTCTCTGTGGGGGGAGTTGGGTATTTACTTGAGCTCCTGGCAGTGTAAGGACAATGAAGTCAAATCACATAAGCACTATAGGACCATAGCTCAGAGGTATTGCAGAAGGCATGCTTTCTTACGTGTGGGTTTGGCAAACTGGCCACTGAGGTACCTCCCAACTCAGAGGTTCTGGGATTCTGTTAACCTCCATTACTCTTCACCAGAGGAGAACAGTTTAAAACCATCCCCGGGACCCTGTAATCATCTGCAGTGATGCTATATTTCACCTGGATTACTTCATCCTAATATCCCTCATTATAATATTGATTGCTTGGCTCACATAATGGTATCTCAAAGATGGTACAAGGATATTTTCACTTTGGGAGATTTTCTCCTATGGAGGGGGAGAGGAAGCTAGGAAAGTTTGGCCTTGAAAAAGGTCCTGGGCTCTTCCATGACTTATTCATGGCTTGTCCTATTAAAGGCTAAAAACTGGTTGGAGCCAATTCAATACCGATGTGTAGACATGAGTCAGCAGCTCTAAAGCTACCCCAAGTCCAGCCCCCAGGCTAGATATGGAAGCCTCCATCCAGTGATGTTGGCTTTCCGATATTTCTAAACTTGGCTGCAACTTCTCATTCTCTTCAATCTGAATTTTTTTCCTTCACTTGAAGAATATGGGGAACAAGAGTAGCTGACATGCTTTTACAATTCCCAAAGCAATCTACATGTTAATTAGTTTGAACTTCACCCCAAGTTTGTGAGGTTAGTATGGACAGACATTATTATCCCATTTTAGGGATGAGGGAGCAAAGCAGTGATTTGGGGATCCTGAGTGACTTGCCACACCAGCCACATAGCTAGAAGATGTCAGAGGTGGGATTTGAACCAGGTCCTCTTGATTCCAAGGCTAGCCTTCTACTCGGCATGCCAAGACACTATCAGTGATCACTCAAAAGTCATGGAGCATGGGAGAGATGCTGAAGGACTGGAGAAGGGCAAAGGTTATTCTAATTTCCAAAAGGAGAAGAGACTGTGGCCCCGATAGTTACAAACCAGTGAGTATGACTTCATTTCCTGGTGAAATTTTAAAGGGAAGGTTTAGAAACGGCAGCACTGGTTACAAAGCAGCAGCATGGTTTCATCCAGAAGGAGTCAAGCCAGATTCGTTTCATTAACCTTTCTAGCAGGGCTCACAGATGGCACATCCAGGAAATGCTGTCCATGGTTTCTCTAGATTGTTGTGAACCATTCGACAAAGTTTCTCATGCCCTTGCTGTAGACAAGATGAAGAGGTATGGGCCAGCCAGGAGCGCAGGTAGGGAGATTTAGGACTTAAAGGGCTGGATCACAAGAATAGTCCTTAATGTCTCTGTGTCAGCTTGATGGGAGATCTCCATTGGAGGGCTCAAGGTGTGGGGCAACATTTTATACAGTGACTCAGATAAAGGCATGGATGGTGCATGCTTTAGATCTACATATACCTAGGAGGGATAGAGAACACATTGGAAAACAGGGTCAGTATATAGAAAGATCTGAACAGGCCTAGAACATTGGGCTGAGCAAAATGAAATGAAATTTAATATTGAAAAAATATTCAGTTTGGTATAGGTTCAAGAGATCATAATTTGATTCGATGAAATTTTGTTAAATGCATTCTATGGGGGAGGAGCTGTGCCAGGCAGTGGGATACAAAGGCAAACATTAAAACACTTCCTGAAGCTGCAGTTTACCTTTTATTGGAAGAGTGAAGACAGCCACAAATATCACAAACTTTGCAATTAACTTCCTTGAATGTGAAAAAAATCAGGGAGTTTGGGACAACCCAAGTACAAAGGCTGAGCCCCATGATGGGAAATCCACCTTCCTGTTCAAGTGTGTGTGCTGCTCAGGAACTCCAAAAACAAGATGGAGGAGGCGTGGTTGAGTGGAAGGTCTCTGAAAGACTGGCTCAAGGAAGGAGATTAGATGACGTTGTTTGATTCCAGAGGGTAGAACATGGAACTACGAGGGGAGGCTGCAGAAAGGTGGGTTTGTTTTTGGTGTTAGGAAGCCCTTCCTCACAACGAGAGCCTTCCCAAAGCAGAGGGGCAGTTTGGTGAGGGCTGGGCTTGCCCTCATGGTCCTCTCTCGGCAGAGACTGGGGCGCCATTTGTGGGGAAGATATAGAGAACATTCTTGTTCAGGCATTACTCACTCACTGATCCATTTCCCAGGCTGAGATTACAGGATTCTCTTCATGACCACAGAATCCTACTTTTAAAAAAGCCTGGCCTCTGGGAGGAGTGTTCTTGCCTGTTGTGCCTGGTCCTTTGGTCTCCAGCTTTCACCCACCTCTGTCCTGTCACTCCAAGAAGCTGTAGCCTGAGTAGCTAACATGCCCAGGAAAACCATATCAGCAGATGGACTAGACTAAGTTGAGGGTAAACCAAAGGGTTTCAGTCCTGTTGATGAGTTAGGGGGATGTCCCATGCATGGGAAGCCTCCCCTGGCAGAATGGGCAAATGAGAACCATTCGGTTCAATGGCCATCAAGGCAGCTGAAGCGGGCACTGTGGAGCACATAGAGTTTGGTCAGACACTGAAGAGGCCAAAGCCATCCACTGCATCCTGGGCCACCACCAGCCATCTTGGCTTTTATCTTGCCTCAGACTTCAATGGCTCTGGAAGAGAGACTGTGCAGTTCTGCGTCACTTAAGTCCAATTCACGAACAAGTCAAGACATCACCCTTATGATGTCATTGATCCTCTTCAAAAATGAAGGACCAACCATAGAAACAGTTGTAAATTTAATGGTGCACAGTGCTTTCAAAAAATGAGCCTTGCCTGGCCAGCTGAAACTTGCAAAATTCCTCCTCTCTTTGGGACAGTCAGTTAGAACTGACTTTGAGTGGAGTTGAGAGACAGTGATCCCATCATTGTCAGGAGACAGATGTCAACTGGAAAGAAGAAAAAGGCCATTGACTGAAGTAGAGAAGGGAGGCTCTCTAGCCTCTGGTAGAAGGGAGACGACAAGTGAGCCACAACAATGGACAACAATGGAAAAGTGTTTGGGTCTTTGTTGGCAAAGCATCAAGTGGCGATGATTCTCCAGGCACCAGCATGATCACCTGCGGGCAGTGTCATCTGGGGTCAGTGTGACCAGGTCTCCCCTGAGTATGACCCTGCTCTGCTCTCTTGGGTGGACAAAGAGAGCCCGGGCACACACGGCTGCGTGTGAGGGCTCCTGGCAGTGGGTTCTAGATCCATTTCCAGCTGTGAATCACTGATTCTATTATTTTTTTTTAAATGTTGAGATTTCTTTTGTGAAGATGCCTTCTTTGATGCTGATTCCATGGGCTTAATGGTAAGGAAAGCATCTATTCTTCACGTCCTGTAAAGTCAGCCATGAGGTGGGATGTCTAAGAAAAATACTTTGGAAGGCTCGAAGGGCTTCATTTCAAAGGAAAGGAAATGAAGATTCCCCATGAGAAGCTGGGTGCTTTTAGCTTTGAAATGGACCTTGAAACAGCAGGTGAGTTCCCCGAGTTTGTGGGGTGCAACTTATGTCTCTGGGGCAGAGGTCAACAAAGAGCAGAATGCTGTGCTCTTTGCCCTTTCCACAGCCTTGCAAAGGATCGTTGAGATTCAGAACTCCAGAGACCATTGAGTCCAGCTCCCATCTTACAGATGAGGAAGTTGAGGCTCTAAGAATCCCCATGACTGGCCAAAACCATGCTGTTTTGTCAGCGTCTCATGTGACCAGACTGAGCTGTATTTTCACACTCTAAGATAAGTGTGAATTGTCTTGGATTAGATCTTATCCAAAGTATTAGTTAAAAAAATAAAAGAAAGGAATGCGATGTAACTTTAGATTTCTTAAGCATCAATTGTTGAATTGAAAGTGCGAGAGGCTGCTCGTCTGGGTCCCAAGATCTCACCATTCACCTTTCAGTATAAGCATTTGCATGACGGCAGTCTCCAAAAGCTACGAGTCATTGCTTGATGTATTGTTTTGTTGATTGGCTGGGTTTAAGAAAGTGGTGGAAAAAGTGTGCCCTGATGCAGGTTAAAATTAAGAGTGTGTCTGCATTTTTGGAGGGCTGGTTGTTAAAACATTTAAAACATTTCCTAGCACAACTCTGAAAGCCACACAAAGTGTGTGAATTACAGCCTGCCTTCTGAAAGGCAGTGATTAAGAAAAGAATCCCATAGACAAGAAAAGGAGAAACAACTCAAAATAATAGGATGGTTTTGTTTTTTCCGTTCACATCTGCGATTTCATTGGTATAGGGAACAGTCGCAGGAGTTGCCTAAGACTGTAGGTGACTGGCCAAGGGTCACACAGCCCTGATGAATGTGTGGGCTCTCCTGACTCCAGAATCAGCTCTCCATCCAAGACACCAAGAGTCCCTCTGGATGAAATGAAGAAAGACAACCATGAACATCAGAAGAATATCTTTGATTAAGATACAATTGAAGGAGTGAGAATCCTGGATTCCCAGGGCCAGAGGGGATTTTGAGATCATTTGATCCACTCTGCAAATGCATCAGCTTCTGAGAGGAGGAAATGACACGCCTGGCTTTGGGGAAAGTTAGAATGTCATTGTTAGTCTAATGAGGAAGAGCTGCTGTTTCCATAGTTCATTAAACTTTAATCACAATAAAATACTAGAGACAGAGGTCAACATTGCTATGGAGCTTTGGTTTGTTTAATTTAGTTCAAAGTTTGCAGTGAATTGTGTGATCTTCCTGAGCCCCTCGATAACCCTGCACTAAATCCTCCCAGTATTAAGCTACCCATTTTATGAATTCAGGCATTCAAGATCAGAAAGGTTAGTCATGGCAAGTATTAGAGGTGGGGCTTGAACCGGGATCCCCCTCTGCCAGAATAGCTTCTTACAAGCCCATGACCCAGTCAGGGCAAGTGTTTTCATTTCCACTCGCTGACAGGAAGAGCCACCACTGGAAGGTCCCCTTTTTCCCATTCCTCTGCTGACCCCGCTCATCCCACAACCCATTAGTCCAGCAGTGGTTGTTAGGCAGGAATAACAACAACATCATTGATAGGGCACACTAAGGTTTGCAGAGCTTTACAAATACCTCTTTTATCTTCAGCACAGCTCTGGAAAGTGGGTGCTATTATTATCTCGATTTTACAGATGAGGGAACTAAGGCAGACAGGTTAAGTAACTTGTCCAGAGTCACACAGCTAGTGTCTGAGGCTGAATTGGAACTCGGTTTTCTGGACATCAGGTGCACTGCAACATCCAACTGCCACCCATCAGGGGCACCCTTGCATTTGCCCCCTTCTCTCCTCCGATGCTGTCATTCCCCGACCCCCTCCATCGATGCCCTCATCACTTCATGCCTGGACTATTACACAGCTTTCTGGCGGGTCTCCCTGCCTCAGATATCCCCGCTCTCCAGTCCATCTTCCATTTACCTATCACAGTGACCTTTCTAAGGAATAAAAGCCCTATGAGCCATAGCTTATAACAGACTTAAAATTTTCTAGAGTGAATTGCCCACCATGGAGGCTTTCTGAGGGGCCGTGGAGCATGCCCAGATCACCTAACATGGAGGCACCTGTATTCTCTATCAGATAGCTGAGAATGTCCTCCTTTGATTGGCTGTGTGACAAGAATGGCTTCCTCTTTAAAATTGACCAGACTGAGACAGTCTCTCCTTTCTTTGTATCTTTCCCTCCCTCTCTGTCTCTCTCTCCCTCTCTCTCTCCCTCTCTGTCTCTCCCTCTCTCTCTTTTCCTCTCTCTCTCTCTCTCTCTCTCTCTCTCTCTCTCTCTCTCTCTCTCTCTCTCTCTGTGTGTGTGTGTGTGTGTGTGTGTGTGTGTGTGTGTGTGTGTGTGAGCCATAGCTTATAACAGACTTTAAATTTTCTAGAGTGAATTGTCCACTATGGAGGCTTTCTGAGGGGCCGTTGGAGCATGCCCAGATCACCTAACATGGAGGCACCTGTATTCTCTACCAGATAGCTGAGAATGTCCTCCTTTGATTGGCTGTGTGACAAGAATAGCTTCCTCTTTAAAACTGACCAGACTGAGACAGTCTCTCCTTTCTTTGTATCTTTCCCTCCCTCTGTCTCTCTCTCCCTCTCTCTCTCCCTCTCTGTCTCTCCTTCTCTCTCTCTCCCCCCCCCTCTCTGTGTGTGTGTGTGTGTGTGTGTGTGTGTGTGAGCCATAGCTTATAACAGACTTTAAATTTTCTAGAGTGAATTGCCCACCATGGAGCATTTCTGAGGGGCTGTTGGAGCATGCCCAGATCACCTAACAAATATTTCTTAGTAAAGGCTAATTCAGTTGTTAGATGCTAAATGGAGTTGATGTGCCAGGAACCATCTCTGTACTTGGGGGGATTTCACTGCTGGGGGCTGGAGCCAAGGACACAGATTCTAGAAACCCCTACGGCCAGTCAGGTTGTCGGAGGATCCTGGGGGAGGGGCAAGATGTACCTCAGGTGGCCTTTAGACAGTGAGGGCCAGGGTGGTGGGCATCGCACACCCAGATCTCATTTGAGCCAACAATGCTTTACACTGGGTACTACTGATATTCCTGTCTGCATCTGACCCGTAAAAAAAACCAAAAAAAAAAAAAAACAACGGAGGTTGAAGTCAGATAGCTAAAGCGGGATTTGCACCCAAGTCAACCGGACCACCATCTCTTAGCAATGATGCCCAAGGCTCTGTCTCCAACTGGGCATATCCAAAGCCGCACTCAGTGTCTCCCGGTAAGCCTTCCTTTTATCTCTCTGGCGTTTTCGATGGTCGGTGAATGAACAACCCTCAGCTTGTCATTCTCCTTCGCCATCCACATCCAATCAGCTGCGTAGGATTGAGCACCGGATTGGAGTGAGGAAGACGAGCTTGAAGTTTACCTTAGACACTTACCAGCTGGGCAAACCTGGGCAAGACATCCACAGCTCAGGCTCAGTCTCCCCCTCTGTAAAGTGGGGATAATAATAGCACCCGCCTCACAGGGTTGCTGTGACGCTCCCATGAGCACCGTGTAAAGTGCTCTGCAAACCGTACTGCGCGACAGAAATGCTAGCGATGACGGCGATGGCGAGGCCTTTCTGAGTCCGCCCGGCTTTAAGCGCCCCCTCACCAGCGTGCACTTCGCACATTTATTGGCCTATTTATCTATTCACTTACTTGACCACCCTTGACTTCTCGTTCGCGTTTCCTGTCTCCCGCAGACTGGGAGATCCTCGTGGGCAGGGACTATTCCTTCCGTGTCTCCCCCTCCCCAGCGCCTAGCTTGGTGTCTGGTACACGATTGCTGTTGGCTATACACCAGGATCGCCTCGCCTCGCCTCGCCTCGCCTCGCCTCACCGCGTAGCCCAGAACTCTATGCACCTCCTGATGCCCATGACCTTCATGGAGCCCGATGTCCACCACTGGCGTCCCGCTTTCCTGCGTTGTGTGCGCTGTGAAAGCGGAGCCTCTCAGTCCGTGAATGCCTTCAAATCTCTCCCCACCAGGACTTGTAATGTGTTTGCTGCTCCAACATGTTCTCTGTGCAGTCATTTCCAGTACCACAGTAAGACCCATACGCAGAGAACACTTTCCCCCCTTTCTCTGAAATGCAATTAGAAATGATTACGTTTGTAAGGCTTTGGGGATTCCAAGTTCTTCCAATTACCAAGACATTTTCCCTAATTTGAAATTTGTCCCCCCTTGTGGGCCCCAGAGAATCTTTAGAAACTATCCCAGCGTTTAACTGAGAATTAGAACCCCGGAAATGTCTCAGAGCAGGGAGCTGCCAGGCGGGGATTTGAGGTGTAATATTAAGGCAATAAAAGCATTTCAGGCCATATCAAAATAAAGAAAAGGGAGAAAAGAGCCAGTAGCAAACAGCACGCTAAACAGGCTGCTGTTGTGGCTACCCAGGGAGAAGTATCTCTGATGACGTCACGAAGGGCTTGCGTGGAAGTGGGTGAAACACCGCGGAAGGGGCTGCAGCGCCCCAAGTCACGCTCCTGGGCTTCAGGCATTTCTACTGCTTTATTTGTTATCACAACTGGAATGTGCCCACCAAATCTCCAATGGAAAGCCTTCCGTTATTGTCCATACTCCATGCCTCACTGACCTTCCAACAGTCAGACATCTATTCATCTGGAGAACTACCAGCCGGTTAGAACTGGGGAGAACTACCAGCCCACGGCCTACTTTGTCAAGCTCCTGGCTGGACCTGGGCTGGACCACACACAGCTGGCTGCCTTTGCTAATTCCTGGGACGAGCAAAAGGAGCAGAATAAACTAAAAAGTTTAACTGCTGCTTTTAGTTCGTCGACCACGGTCATTTCCTGCTGGCTGCTTAAGTAAAGACAATGAGCCAAACGCCTACAGGTGAGAGGATGGGGAGATGCGGTGCCCCCTGGTCCCCAGCTTCTGCCAAGAGCAGAGAGCTTTTCCTAGTGTTTTCACGGATACTACTGAAGGCATTTTGTAAATGGTTTTCTTGGTTCTCCTTCCTTCGTTCTTCATCTATTCATCCAAATCTTCCATTTTCTCTGAAATTGTCCTCGTCACTGTTTCTTACGCCACAATCATTTCCCATTACACTTACATCCACACGTGAGCATTTCCTTAACAGCAAGTACTCTCTCTTTTTTGGAGGGGAAGGAATGGAGGGAGGCAAATACTGCTCTGAAGGGTATATATGAAGTTTTTCTGTCTTTGGCTTCTTTGGTGTATAGAACAATATATACATTTTTTTCATGCCACTTACAAGCAGAAATACATTTTTAAAGGCATCAAACAATAAGAAAATGTTCTGAAAGAAATCTCAAGCAGGCTAAAATGTATTTGAAGAGAATATAAATATCAAAGCAGGTACTTTGATTATCAAAAAGAACTCAACATGGTGAACAAAACAGAAGAGGAAACACAGCCAGGCCCAACCAAATGCATCCACACCAAGGGAGCCTGAAGTGTTGGCCGCCTTTTTAGCCTTTCCAGCAGCCTAGATTGACCGCTGCCAATTTGGGGCCCCAGGAATGTAGGACTTATAGGCTTAGGAAAACCCTAAAAATCCCCCCTAGAGCCCTTCTCAGTCTCCACTCAGGTAAAGGGAGAGGCTTAGACTGATTATGGAGCCATTTTGCTAGTTCTATTCAGAGTCTGAGTAGTTTTCTGGATCCAAGATATTACGCCAAGAAGGAGGACATTTTCAGGAGATTCTTACAGGGCATTTTGTTTTAGACACTTTAATACACAAAGAGAAAACACCATTTTAGCTGAAGGAAAACAAGACCTTTTCAGCTCCACCCCATCCCTCTGGTCCTGCTAAGTGATGTTCTAAGGCTGTCTGTATGGATATATAGAGCTCTCATAGGGTATGATGGGAATTAAAGGAATGTGTACAGCCAAGTGCGAATAGGAAATCTGTTGCTCAGGTGAAAGCAAAGCAATTCAAAAGACAGATTTGACTTAAGGGCTTCTTGTCGTGCTGACTGGGTGCTACTACAGGTCTGACTCGTAAGGAAACTAAAATATCTTTCAGGCCATGGGCTGTCTCAGAAAAGAGTTGTGATGATCACCCAGTCGAGAATAATCTGTATGGGAATTGTGAGTCAACAGAGAGCCTTCAGATGACAGCAATGGCTCTTTAGAGAACCTGCAAATAGCAATGCATTTGGAGAAAACGGGCAAGCCAATGACTTCAGCAGCTCACTAGAGAGAGCAGCCCCCTGGATGGAGTTAGCAGCACTGAGGGAGAAGAGCAAACAGCAGCTTCAGAAGCAGGGAGGTGTTCAAACTAGTGCAGCCTGAGGAGTGTGAATGGTGTAGGCTACACGTCTGCCCTGTGCACGTTTCCTCTCTCACTAGTGGCAAGAAAGTCTGTAAGGAAATGTGCCCCTTGCATCTATGATTTGGGGCATGGTGTGGATCTTCATCGCTATTCCATTCAATTAAATACTTTGTTTTAATTTTATGTGTTCACTGTTTTCTTCTGATTAAAAAACAAAAGACCCATGATATATTAGTGGGGACTTGTGAACTGTGGTTTTGGAGAGAGGTTAACCTGAGAGATGTTAACCCAAGAGATTGCTGCTGCTACTGTTTGTGCTTCATCCTCAAAGAGGACCATGACACCAGGGAGGTGATGCCATGACATGCAAGTGAATTGGATTTAAGTGAGGGAGGGCTGCACCGAGCCACCAGCCTCACTGTCTCCTCTGGAGCCTTCACCCAAGAGATGCTGCTTACTTCAGCGCTATCTCCACCCCTTCTGTGAAAAGTAACTGATAGTTGATGTTAGACTCCAAGTGTGGTGGCTCCACTGGGTTTAATTTGAAAAGAATTTATTGTTTTCAGCTTTTTGTGTGTATTGTCTTCCTTCTCCATCTTTTCCAGATCTTTTCCATCTTTTGTTTTTATATTATACTCATTTGAGTTTCATTTTTTAAATGCCCTCAGGACAAATAATAAGCATGCTATCCACCCCCTGATAGAGAGATAACGGACTCAAGGTGCAGAATGAGAAATGTATTTTCAGACACGGTCAACATAAGAGTTTATTTTGCTGCGTTATGAGTGTCTGCTACAAGGGTTTTCTTTGTCTTTTTTTTTTTTTTTTGCTTTTTGGAAGTGGGGAGGCAGGGCAATTGAATGACAAGTGACAAGTGTCTTGCCCAAGGTCACACAGCTAGTAAGTGTTAAGTGTCTGAGGTAGAATTTGAACTCAGGTCCTCTTGACTCCAGGGTTAATGCTCTATTCACTGTGCTACCTATCCACCCTGTCGTTTGTCTTTTTTTTTCTTTTTAACTTGGAGGGAGAGGTTGTCCTCAAAGTTTGTCCCCAAAGAAAGAAAGCTAGAAAAAGAAAAGACTCATTGAAGCATTTTAAGTGTACATTAAAAAAAAAGGAAGGTCAAAGGGAAACAGACAAGCAAGACCGCTTTAAAGGTGACGTGTTGAATTGATGATGTTTTTAAAAGGAAAAACAAATGGTGCATAATAGAGATTCATGGTTTCTTGTATAATTCCCTCTCTTTTACTTGGTTTATGGAAATTTTCGTTATATTTGTTGTTTGTTAAATTCAGAATAAAAATACAATTACATTTAAAAAATAAAATGCTGTTAGGATCTTTGTTTAATCGGGTCTCTTGCCAAACAGAATTCTTCCCTCCATTGGTTCTTATTCTTTTATGAGGGAATGTTGACATTAATCTCCCCCCTCCTCTTCTGCTGTGTGTTACCAATGAGTTTATATTCTAAACCATTGCTGACGTTCACTGACACATTTCTGTCCTTGGAAGGTAAGTCAAATATTTGTTGATTAAGTTGTCGGCTGGACGCTTTTGGTCTCTTCATCATGATGAGTGCGTTATGTCCATTCAACTTTTGCAAGTGATTTCAATTTCAGGATCAATGTTTGTTGCTCCATCTATTTCAATTTTTTTTTGATATTAACAACTTGCTTAAATACGCTGAGTTTAATGACCCGGATGCCTTTGGATTTTCTCCCCTTCTCTCTCTTTTTTTTTACTTTTTCTCCTAGATTTGTATTGATTTTGAATTTTTCTTTATAAGTTGATGGTCTGACTATGCACAAGCAACTGGCTCAGTCATGATTCCCACATTGTCGATGAATTGTCTGCTAATATATTATCAATTTCACAATAATTTGGTTCTTGCCATGTCTAGTCCATTCCAATTTTTCTTTTCCTATGTAAAGTATTTATAAGGAGTAGGTGTGAGGCTTTGTGCAGTCCATAAGGTTGAGGTCTCTCAGATCCCTTACTCCTGAAGCACATTTTCCAATAGTCCTTTCTCCATTCTCATTTCTTACAATCTTTTCATTGGAGTAACCAAAGATGCTCAATTGTACCTGTGATCTCACTGGGGCTGGAGTCCCCTCCAGTGATGAGGACATCCCATCCATCGTAACTTGCCCACCCACGCAGGACTCAATCATGTCTTCCCAGAAGTTATTCACAGGTAGTAAGGTTGCAAACCTGATCAGAAGATTACAAGGGACCCTTTGCTGTCACTGGGAGCAGCACTCTGTTTCATCACTTGTAGGTAGTCCCAGGTCACTGTCAGTGAAGGGAGAACTAGCAGAAATGGTGACCCTGGTCACAGTTCCAGGGGAAAAAAAGAGTACTGGTGGTCACTCACAGACCAACGCACAGGCCAGGAGAGTAGTAAACACACCTTTCCTTAGACCATGCCACCTTGGAAGAACTGAGATTGGTCTTGGACCCAAAAAGAATTGCTAGAAGAGCTCAAAACAGATTTTAAAAACCAATTACAAAGATAGAGGAAAAATTGGGAAAAGAAATTAGAGTGATGCAAGAAAATCATGAAAAAAGCAGTCAACAGCTTAGTAAAACAGGCACAAAAATGCTCAAGAACACAACCCCTTAAAAAAACAGAACAGACCAAATGATAAAAGAGGCACAAAAAGCTACTGAGGAGATGAACTCCTTAAAAAGCCGAATTAGTCAAATGGAAAAGATGTAAAAAAAAATCACTGAAGAGAACTCTGTAAAAAGCAGCATTGGCCAAATAAATAAAGACATACAAAACTCACTGAAGAAAAGAATTCCTTAAGAAATAGAAATGGCCAAGGGGGAAAAGAGGTAGAAGAAAATGGTTCCTTAAAAACTAGAATTGGGCAGATTGAAGCTAATGACTCCAGAAGACATCAAGAAACAATAAACAGGGGGCAGGGAGGTGAGGCAGTGAACAGAGACCCGGTCCTGGAGTCAGGAGGAGCTGAGTTCAAATCCGGCCTCAAACACTTCACACTAGCCATGTGACCTTGGGCAAGTCACTTAACCCCAATTGCCCTGCCTTCCCCCCTCCAAAAAAAATATACAAAATCAAAAGAAGAAAAATAAATAGAAGGAAATGTGGAAATTGAGGGGATGCCCATCCATTGGGGAATGGCTGAACAAGTTGTGGTACAGGAATGTAATGGACACTATTGTGCTATAAGCAACGGGGAGGAGACAGTCTTCATATGTACCTGGAGAGGGTTATATGGACTGATGCTGAGTGAGAAGAGCAGAACCAGGAGAAACTTGTACACAATCACAGACACATCGTATGTTTTGACGACCAACCTTGATAAACTGGACTCTTAGCAACGCGCAGCTATAAGACAACTCTACAAGTCTTGGGACAGAAGGTCATATCTACATTCAGAGAAAGATCTAGAAAGATCAGAGTTTAAATGGAGACTGAAGCAAGCTACATGCTATCGTTCTTTTCCATGTTTGGTTTTCTTACTTTTTTCCCATTGTTCACTCCATTGGTTACAACCCTTCTATAAAACCAGACTAATGTCCAATGTGAAAGTATTTGCAGATCCTGTACCTGATTGCACGCCACCATGGGAGAGGAAGGAAGGGAGGGGAGAAAAATTGAAACTCAAGGGACTGTGGAACTGAATCTTGTAAACTAAAAGTAAATAAACAAGTCAATGAAAAAAAAAGAAGAAAATTTGAATATCTCAGTGGAATCAGCAAAACTGAAAAAATATCCAACAATGGGTATTTAATAAAGGAAAGAACTTTCAAGCATTCCTGATGAGAAGACTGTGAAGCTGTTTCTTTGAAGCAGTTCCATTTGTCCATTTTGTGAAACATAGTTTAGTTAAAGCTAAATAAAATCCATAAAGTCACTTCACTGGGCATATGGTATCAGAAGTCCATTGAAATACACTGAAAGAAAAACAGTGAATATGAGAAGCCAATGACAATCCCAGAGCATTATGATACTCACAATTTTGTCTCAAGATACACAGCATTCTATACGTAACCTGTGATTATCTGGCATGTAGACCAGGTGAGGGTGACAATGTTAGTCAGAACATTAAATATAATGCCTAATTTCTTTATTATTTTTAGGTAAAAGTAAACAAAGAAAAAATCTTGTATTTTCTTTCTATACCTCATAGGACCATTTTGAGGACTTCTTGGGACACACACTCAACTTTGGGGACCACTGCTCTGGTCCAACCCCCTCAGTTTGCAACTGAAGGAACTTACCATGGGTGTCCCTCAGGTTCTGTCCTGGTCCCTCTTCTCTTCTCCCTCTAGACTACTTCCCTTGGGGATGTCCTCAGCTTCCATGGATTTAATGATCATCTTGATGCTGCAGATTCTTACATCTACCTATCCTGCCTCCCTTTTTTCTGCTGACCTCCACTGCCTTGCAGACATCTTGAACTGGAGGTCCAGAAGAGAGATCCCAGGTCTGGTTCAACAAAGCAGAACAAGCTTCTATTCAAAACTCACAACTGGGGCTCTTGAGATCTTCTGGGGAAAGGATGCAGCAACGATCTGGAAATCATCCAGGCACCATGTGCTCCATGAGAGCAGCAATAAACCACTTTTCTGTGGCTTTTATATCTATTCTCTTCATGTCTTTCTTTGCAAGTTGCTTATATCATGTGACAATATTCCCAAACTCCTTGACCTCAGGGCCCTTCTACACTCTTAAAAATTATGAGGACCTCAAAAACTTTGAATTATATGGGTTATATCTGTCAATATTTACTGTATTAGAAATTAAAATAATGATTATAAATAATGATAATGAAATTAAAATAGTAAATATTTATTAATTCATTTAAAATAACAATAATAAACATATGACATATTAACTGAAATAATACATTTTTATGAAAAATAACTATTTTATAAAACTAAAAACTAGTGATAAAAATGGCATTGCTTTACATTTTTGTAAATCACTTTAACTTCTGGATTAATAGAAGACAGCTGGACTCTCCCATCTGCTTCTGCCTTAATTCGGTTGTGATGTGTTGATCAGGACTGCTCATGGCCAAGAAAGTGTTTGGATAGAAACACTAAATGGTAAGGTTTCACACCACCTGTTATGATTTCTCTCTAAAAAGGGTTCAAGTCAGTCAGTCAATGAACAAGCACTTGCTAGATTCCAGGCGCTGTGCTAAGTGCTAGAAGTATAAATATAGACAGAAAGAAAGACAGTTCCTGCCCTCAAGGCGCTTACAGTCCAGTGGGGGAAGACGTCACCTGCATGCAGAGAAAGAACTGATAAATGAACATACAGAACAATTTTACATACAGATGTACGTGTGTATGTGTGCGCATACATACATACGTACATGTATATATAATGTACATTATACACACACACACGTACACATTATCTGTTTGTGTTCAGTGGTGGCCATGGGTGGGGGAAGAAAAAAAGGGGAAAAACCTTGCCTGAGGATTTTGTTGTGTATCTGAAAGGATTTGCAGTTTCACGTATGATCATCTTTTTATTGTACTATGTTATGGAAATGCTTGTTTTTTTCCATAAATGTGTATTAATGTAATAAAAAAAAAAGACAACCCGTAAAAGAGAGCGGTGGGTCACAAGTTCCTGGTATGGATTCATGGTAGAGAAAGTCTTGTGGAGATGAGTTGGCAGTGAGGGGTAAGGGCCAGCCAATTACTCACCAACTGAGGAACTCTTAATTCAGCCAGTTCTGATACCTTTATGCGGGAGACCTCAAGTAAAGACTAAGAAGTCCATGTCAGATAGCACATACACACACACACACACACACACACACACACACGCACACACACACACACACACACACACAGACACGTGCACTCACACAGAGTGACCCCTCTCCTCTGCATTAAATGCCTACATTTTGTGGAGGGCCTCACCATATCGGGTCTTCCCACCCTACAGCACTATGTAGGTGTGAGAGACGGCAGACACCCACAAGGCCTTCTAACCCTGCTTCCCACGCCCTGCATGACCAGTGAAGGCAGCCACAGCCCTGGTCAAGCTCTCTTCCACCTCTTCCACTACCAGTGAGCACCCAGGGGCCAGAGGCAGCTGTGAAGGGGGCAGGGAGGAGAGCGATGATGTCAGAAGTCGCTCCCCCCCCCCCCCCGACTTCATCCCCTGGTCTAGCATCACACAGCCTGCTCTGGGTGACATTCCAGAGAGGTATGTCCCCTAGGAAAGCTGGTAAAGCACAAATCAGGGAGCCCCATCCCATTCTGGATAGCACAGGGTGAGTATTGGCATGTCACCAAAATGAACCTGAGGATGCACACATGTGTGTGTGTGTATGTGTGTGCACGTGTGTGGCCTCTTCCCCCAAGATGGTGCAAGAGACGCTCAGCCCATCCAGAGCTACTCCTCTGAAGCTGCCCCAGCTGGCGCTCCTCTTGAAGAGGGCAGGGCATGTCCAAGGAAAGCTCAGGAAGTCAACATTTATCAAGCACCTAGTGTGTGCCAGGATCTGTACTAAGTGCTGGGGATAGAAGTCAAGGCAAAGCCTGGACTCTTCTCTAAAGGACACCACAATCTATAGGCAGACAACATCAGGCTCACAGCCATGTACAGGCAGTATATAGGATTAATGGGGAGAATCTCAGAGGGAGGCTCAAGCACCAAGGGACTGTGGAAAGGCTTCTTTAAAAGGTGATATCTGAAGGAAACCAGGGAAGCTGGGAACTGGACATGAGGAGGGAGAGAGATCCAGGCAGGAGGGACAGCCAGGGAAAATGCCCAGAGACTGGAGATAAGCTGTCTCGTGTGAGGAACAGCCAGGAGGCCAGTGTGGAAGGGAGTGAGATGTGAGAAGACTGGAAAGGTAGGCAGGGCTAGGTTATGAAGGGCTTTAGAAGCCAAACAGAGGATTTGGTCTTTGATCCTGGAGGTACTAGGGAGCCACTGGAGTTTATTGAATGGGGGAGGGGGCCGACCAGTAGGCTGCTGCAGTTGCTTAGGAGTGAGCTGATGAAGGCCTGAGCCAGGACGCTGGCAGTGTCAGAGGAGAGAAGGGGGAAGCATACCAGAGTGGTTACAAAGCAGGAACTGACAGGGCCACAGCAATGAAAATGGAAAAATATGCTAAAACCAAAGCCAAGGCTGTGTAATTATAGTGACCGAGCTTGGCCCTGGAGAATACTGGGGAGCGTGCACCTCCCTCCCTATATGGCAGCAGGGAGAAACCGGGGTGGGGAGGGGGTGAGAGGCTGCATTTATTTCATCAGAGATGGCTGATGAGTTGGATAGTTTTTCTGCTTTTTTTCCTTTTAAATCTCTGTTATAAGAAAGACTCACTGGGTTAGGAAGGGGCTATGGTTGGGAATGAGTGTCATGCAAACACAAAATCCATCAATTATGACATTACTTTTTAAAGAGATAAACAAAAAGTCCTGTTTAGGAAGAACAGAGACACAGTCTGCTCTGGCCCAGGAATACAAGCCAGGGGCCACTATTTTCTCCTGCCCCTTCCAGTGTTGCTAAATCCCTCCTTGAGACTCATCAGAACTTCAAGGTAACCGGCAAGTCCCTGGCACCAGCTACCAGGTGCATGATGGATAGTAGAGGGAATGCACTAGATCTCACCTGTCAGAGAAGCCTAGAGGGGCTCCCAAAGAGGGGAGCAAGTGAGGTAAAAAACCAGACCAAACCAAAAAAAAAAACCCATGGTCTTGACAGCTAAATGCTTGTTGACTGACTCTTTGAGGCATCCTTTTGTGTGAGGGCTGCCATGGGCAAAAGCAAAGAACTGAAAGTGTCATGGTTGTTGTACTTCATTCTGGGAGAGGACAAAATGACACCACTATGTTGGAGTCAAGTCTCAGTGTGTCCAGCTGTGGCTTATCAGATCAGCATAAGCTTAGAAGGCTCTACCATAGGTCAGGCACAGTCTGTGAGCATTTGGGGTGGATTCTCCAAATTTGCACATCCTGCATTTCCTTTGAGCTACTTCAATTCTGCTTTGTTTGTAGAGCACACAGCATCTTCTCTGATGAGGGCACATCCTGCTGAATGGTCCTGTGCCAGTGTCTCCTGTGTCACACAATCAATTCCAAAGCTCTCGAAAGACAGACCTTGAGAGTGTCCTTGTATCACTTCTTCTGACCACCATGTGAGCACTTGCCCTGTGTGAGTTCTCCATAAAATAGTCTTTTTGGCAAGCATATATTTGGCATTCAAACAACGTGGCCAGCCCATCAGAGTTGCGCTCTCTGAAGCAGAGTTGGAATGCTTGGCAGTTCAGTTCAAGGAAGGACCTCAGTGTCTGGTGCCTTATCCTGACAGGCGATCTTCAGAATCTTCCTAAGACAATTCAAATGGACGCGATTTTGTTTCCTGACTTGGCCCTGGCAGACTGTCCAGGTCTCACAGGCAGACACCAATGAAATCAGCACAATGGCTCTGTAGACCTTCAGTTTGGTACTCAGTCTAACGCTTCTTCTCTCCCACATTTTCCTTGGGAGCCTCCTAAATACTGAGCTAGCTCTGGCAATATGTACATCTGCTTCATTATCAATGTGTACATACCTGGAAAGTGTACTGCCAAGGTACGTGAACTTATCCATAGTATTCAAAACTTCTCCATTTGCTGTGACCAGTGGTTCCACATATGGGTGGTATGGTACTGGCTAATGGAGCACCTGGGTTTTCTTGGTGTTAATTATGTCAAAATTAGCTCAAACATCAGAGAAACAATCCATACTTTGTTTTGTCTCAGTTTCAGAGGCTGCATTGAGTACACACTCATCCGCAAACAGAAAATCGTGCACCAACACCCCCTCCACTTTAGTCTTTGCTTGTAGCCTTTCAAGTTGAAGAATTTACCATTAGTGTGGGAGCTACCCTAGATGCACTGTTAGTCCTCATTAAAGGCGTTTCACAACATGACTGAAAACATTATGCTAAAAATCATAGGAGGAAGCACACAGCCTTGTTTCACTACATTGGTTACCGGGAAAGCATGAGAGTATCATCCAGAGAAGTTCTCTAATCTGTTGATATTTCTTCTGGTAGTCATTTGGCCTTGTGGACACTGCTTTTGTTGAATACAAATATTTAGCTTGGAGAGGATAAGTCTGTGATCAGTCCAGCACTTTATACCACACATTGCCTTCATCACTCTCACATCCTGTCTGTCTGTTCTCTTTATAAACCCATAGTCTATTAAATGCCAATGTTTGCTGCAAGGGTGCATCCATGAAGTTGCATTACATTAGGTAAATGAAAGACAGTGCTGGTGATGAGAAGGTGATAAGAGGCACAAGTCTTCAGTAGTAGGTGACCACTCTTTCCAACTCCATTCCTCCCAAGGACTCCTTGCCATGTCTGATAGTTTGGGCCTACTCTAACATTAAAGTCACACAGAATTAGAAGCTTGGCTTTTTTTGGCACACTGATGATAAAGGTTTCCAGATCTTCATAAAATTTTTCTTTGACCTCATTAGGGTTTGTCATGGTAAGGTGATGGTGGCATTTTCCTACAAGAAGCAATCACATTGTTGGGTGACTGTCATTCAGTTCATTTGGGAGGCATACAAGCTTGTTGAGTAGATTAGTTTTGGTTGCAAAACCTACACCAGCTTCATGGTGCTCCCCTTCACTGTGGACACTCCAGAAAAATGGGTATCCAGCTGTGACTTCCTTTGCCACTCTTGTTTCGCGCAGGGCTGCTATTCAGAGGCAATAGCTGCTGAGTTCTCCTGCAACAAGAGTTGTTTGTCTTTTGTCTTTCAGGCCTACAGGATGTGGTGTTGTCTACAAGCCATTTATTGTTTTATTGCTCTCTAGACTTGAGAAAATGTTGGTAATGCAGATAAATTTAAAAGTGTGTATTGTGTAAATTTTTTTGGAGAGCCAGTGATTAAACGCTTACCAGCACAACGTCCATGTGGTCCATTGACTTCTTTCTCCATGTTCTGGGTGTTCAAGGGGACTTTCCTCTCTAGAGTCCAGGCACTTGAACTGCCTCTCAAGAGGGTCCTTCTTGAGGTAATCCCCAAGGCTAGTGGAAGACAATAAATCTCCTTTGTCTGCTACAAGATGAGACTACAGGAATAGGCAAGAAAAGACAAGCTTCTTCCTCCCTTACTAAAGACTGGGGTTCAAGAACATGGTCCACAACATCCTCCCTTAGACTGAGTGATCAAGCATGTGTCTACTTCTGCCGAGGGTTTCTACAGGTCTTCTCTCACTGCCTGACTGTCATCTCAGAAGTCCCATCTGCTCTAAACATTTTGGATTTAGAGTCAGAGGACCTGTGTTCAAAGCTCAGCTCTGCTATTTTTTTTTTTTACCTCAGCCAAGCGCTCTGAGCCCTGGCTTACTTTTCTAGGAAACCCGGGGATTGGGCTAGATCCAATCCAATAAACGTTATTGAGAACCTGCTCTATGCTGGGCACTATGCTAGTTAATAAAAGACAGTCCCTGCCCTGAAGGAGCTCACAATCTAAAGGAGGAGACAACTGCACAAATAGAGGCAGGAAAGGGGGTGGGACCCAGTGCAGACACCTCTAGTTCCATGGAGCCAAAGGAGGTAGGGCAGCAGATACAAAGTGGAGTGAGCTGAGCCCAGGCTCTGCCTCTATAAAGGAAGTCATTGGGAGGATCTGGGTCCTCCATCCTCCAGCCTGAAGAGGGTAGAGGAGGCTGAAGGAGGCAGCGTCAGCTAAGGTTTGAGTTAGCAGCCTAGTGGTTAGGTGAGAAGAGAGGAGAATGAATGAGTTTCTCCTGGGGGGGGGGGGCATATCATATTAACACCAGGCAGATCAGCAGATGCAAAGTGGACTAGTGACCTCTGAGATCCTTTCCAGCTCTGAATCAGAAGTCAAGATCCATTGAGTGGCTTAGGCAGGTCTAGGGTCACATCCACCTTCTGACACATCCTGACTGTGTGATGCAAGTCAAGTTATTTAAACTCCCAGTTCTCTAAGACTATGAAGGGCAGGGTTGTTTTTGGTCTACATTGATGGAGGAGTTTTATCACCATGAGTGCTGCCAATGAAATGACAGATCCAGTCCAAAAAAATCACCAAAAAACGAATAAACAAACAAAAAGTTCTGAAGAATAGACATTATTATTAGTTCCACTTTGCAGATAAGGAAACTGAGGCTCAGACAGTTTATGTGACTTGCTCAGGATCACTCAGAGTCTCAGGCTGAGGAGTCTCTGGGTCTTCCTCACTGCTTTGCTATCCACTACACCAGAAGTGTCACAGATACATCCTCCATGCTAACAATACTTCCACGTGCAGCCTGAACCAGATTCAAATGTAGTTCGTATCTGATTTTAATGTGCTGATTTATAAATTTTTTTTAAAAAAGAAATCTATAAACATATGTGTTTTTCTAAGTCAATGTACAGCCCTCTATGATCTTGATGTGCAGCTTTATGGCCCTCATTTGTACTGGGGTCGGACCCCACTGCTCTATACCAACTTCCTCTTAAAGAAGAATTTAACGAGAAATATGAGGTCAAACCAGAAGCAGTTTGACATATTGACAGATTGTCATTAGGCTGACCTGGGTTTAAGTCTCTGACACATGCTGCCCTGTGACCCTGGGCAAGTCACTTAAAATCTCACTGCCCAGATGATTCTCTAAGGTTATAATGGATAGAACATTTGCCCATCTACACTGGCAAAAGCAAGTTTCCTCACTGGAGAGCTCCTTGCACTAATGAAATCACAGGTTTGGACTAAACAAAAAAATGTCCGACAGACTTCCCTTTCCTCTCCACTTCCCTCAACCCTAGGCACAAATCCTGGAAGATTGTCTTCTTGTTCCCCAATCCATCCCCTTAGAAAAACATGCTGCCCTTAAATCAAAGTCTCTGCGACTGAGTGTCCCATTATGGACACTTGCTGAAAGTTCTTCACTAAAGACAGATGACAAGAAGATCTGGAAGAAGAGGAATCAGAATCTATTTGAAAATTTGGTCTCAGATTTTTTTTCATGAAATTCCTAATTTTATAGTGATGTTGCCTTGTGTGATAAAGAAACAATCCCCCTGTTGTTTGAGAAAGGCTGCACAGCTCTAGGAAATGAAGATGACCTGGAGTTCACCTGATGGCTAACAAGAACAGGACACAGTAAATACTTCAAGGATGCGATGATGATGGCCAAGATGAGACTTCCACTTCTTAAAAAAATTCTAGGGGACCAACTTCACTTGCTTTATACCAGTTTCATCGCTCATAAGATATGGAAGTTACTTCCTGTCTAGAAGCTATTCAAAGACTAATAAATAAGATGAGAAATTAGTCACAAGAATAAAAATCTAAGGATTTCTGATAGATTGAATTGACAATGCTCTGTCCGCTATGTAAAAGGGAAGAACACTTGGCAGTAAATGAAAGCCCCTCTGGCTTTTCCCTTTGCTCCGAGATTATGTCCTCCCTGTTCTCCCATGACCCTTTGGTTCCCCAAGCCACAGAGGGAGGTGAAATTTGCAACGTGTGGATACCACTTAAAGACTCAATCGTATACATGCATTGTGTTATTGGAATAATATTAGATCAACACGCGGCCAAGTGCAGTGTCACAACAAGCAGATGTGCAATTATGAGGACAAAAATACCCCAAGGAAATCACCACAAGTCTTATTAATATCCAGCCCTGCTGAAGACAACTGTCAGACAATTGGTCAACAAGCTGCCTTGTATCAGCTCGATACGGACTAACCCATTATGATCTTTATGAAGTGTCCTTTTGGGGGGTCTAGATTCTCAAAGACGAGTTGGAAGACCCTTTCCTTTTATTAGTTGCTAAGCTCTTTATACTTTTACCATATTGCGGCAGGTTAGAAGTCTAAGCTTTATTGTCTTATGTTATTGAAAATCCAGATTCCTGCAGCCTTCTCCCTCAGGTCAAGATTTGTCTGCGAATACATTCTCATTTTTCCTTGTACAAAGGCTGTCTGGAGAGAGGCAGAAAAAGATTATGACTGTAATATACTTAAATCCAATTTATTTGCCTGACCAGAAACTTCCACACTCCACAATTGCTTCCTACCAAAGATTTTGTATTTAATTCTTCTATAACAATGAGAAGCGAGAGTTAGTCCAGTTAGCCAACAGGTGACATATATATCTATATGTGTATATATACATATATATACATATACATATGCACACATACATATATATACACATGCTTATGTATGTTTGTATGTATAAAATTATCTGAAAGGAAAAGAAGCTTTGGCAGAAACATCCCATTTGGAGATATTTCTCAGGATTGTAGACATATAACCTACATCAGCTTGCTTGCTGTCTTGGGGACGGGTGAGTGAAGGGAAGGAGGGAGAAAAATTTGGAACTCAAAATCTTACAAAAATGAATGTTGAAAACTACATGTAATTGGAAGAAATAAAATACTGTTAAGGAAGTATTTCTTAACCATTAACTTTTTTATCCTATTTCTAAATGACTAATTTGTTGTTTAGAAATACGTGTTCCAGCTCCAGGCTAAATGTGAGTATTTGTATATCACTGGAGAGTATAAAATTGTTCAGTAGTTATTTTGAGCCAGCTCCCTTCATTTTGGTGTGATTCTGTCTCTGAGTGTCTTTGCCATGGCCCCCAGAAGCAACGACAAGCTTTGGGGGCTGGCTCCTCCCTAGGCTTCAGCTAAGACTTTATTAGTCTGAGTTAATATTTCCCTTCTGGCTTTAACTCAGGATACAAGATTTTAGCTTAGGAGAGAAATAATTTTGGAGGGAGAAGAATTATTTTCTTAATTAGTGTTTACTCATTTTAAGTAAATAGAATGTGAATAGAAATCCAATAGTCCAGGCTGGATTCTTCACCTTTGGGAAGGGGTTGACCAAAGTAGACAATCTGTCAGCCTGGTCAAAAGGGGGCGCACTTTGAGCTTCAGCCTCACCCCTCTTGAAGGTGACCCATAATAACTTCAGTTAGGTTCATGGGTTTACCATTGTCTGTCACTAGGCCAGGGAGTAAATGACTGTCAAAGCTCTTAGCTCCCATTTTTCTTATCCCCGATATAAATGTTCCCTTTTTAAAATAAGATACTGATACAGATTCTAGAGAAGTAATATGTCCAGCCTTGGTATTAGAGAACAGTTGATGAAAGACACTTCACTCCTCTTGGTAAAGAGGTGGGTGACTGTAGGTGGGGAGTGGTGCATGGGTCATAACCACTGTGTCAGGCACTTCAATCATTTTTTTTTCTTTGTTATAGAACTGGATTCTTTGGAGGAAGGTAGGCTGGGGGCAATATCAGAAATAATCATGATGTCCCCCAACAAACAAACAAACAATAATTTTGTTTTTAGGAAGTTAGGCTGTTTTTGGAAAACTGCATCTGCATATTCTCTGACCACTTACTATAGAGAAATGGCCTTCAGTCTTATGTATTTGTGTCAATTTCTTATGTATCCTGGATATTACATTTTTATCCATAATGTTTGATGAAAAATATTTTTTTCCACAAGAGTTTCTTTTCTTATTCTTTCTGCTTTGATTTTGTTCATGCAAAAACTAAAAAAATTAATATAATAAAAATTACCTATTTTGTCTCACAATCATTTTTATCCCTTATTTGCTCAAGAATTCCACTCCTAGAGCAATTTGGAACTGTGCTCCAAGGGTTATAAAACTGCATACTCTGGGATCCAGCAATATCACTACTAGGTCTGTATATCAAAGAGGCATAAAGAAAAAAAGGAAAAAGACCCATATGTGCAAAAACATTTAGAACAGCTCTTTTTGTGGTGGTAAAAAATTGGAAATTGAGGGGATACCCACCAATTGGGGAATGGCTGAACAAGTTGTGGTATATGATTGAGAAGGAAAACTATTATGCTTTAAGAAATGACAAGCAGGATTCTCTCAGAAAAATCAGGAAAAACTTAAATGAACAGATGCAAAGTGAAATGAGCAGAACCAGGAGAACATTGTACACAGCAACAGCAACATTGTAACAATAATCAACTGTGAATGACTTTAGCTATTCTCAGCAATACAATAATCCAAGACAATTCTGAAGGATTTATGACAAAAGTTGCTGTCCCTCTCCAGAGAAAGAATTGATGGAGTCTGAATGCAGATTGAAGCAAACCATTTTTCCACTTTATTTTTTGTGGGTTTTTTTTTTGTCTGTGTTTCCTTTCACATGACTAATATGGAAACGTTTTGCGTGATTGTGACTTTTTATATTGAGGTTCCATATCCATTTGGAACTATTGCAGTATGTGACATGAGATGCTAATCTCAACGTAACATATGCCAAACTGCTTTCCAGTTTTCCCACAATTCTCATAAAAGGGAAGTTGAATTAATTTATGTTCATGTACCTATGAAACACTGGACTGTAATTTTTGATTACTTTGTAATCTTGCTAATCTAATCTGTTCTACTGACTTGCTTTTCTATTTTTAAATAAATACCAAATAGCTCTGATGATTGACAGTTTGAATTATTATGATATGAAGCCTGGTAATATAATGCCTTCTTCATTCCTACTTTTCCCCATTATATCCCTTGAAATTCTATAACTTTTGTTCCTCCAAATGAATTTTTAAAAATTATTTTATCTATCCCTATCATGTAAACTCCTTTGGTAACCTATTAGTATAGGAACAAATCTGTATAATAATTTATGCAGTTTCATCATTTTTATTATATTGACTCAAACCAACCATGAGCACTGAATATCTTTACAATTATTTGTCTTTATTTCTACAAAAATATGTTTTAAATTATATTTGCATAAATCTTGGGTGTGTTCATAGTTAACATTCACCTATTTTATAAATGTCATGGTAATTTTGGATGGAATTTATCTTATTATTCTCTTCTGGGTTTTATTAGTACTGCATAGAAATACTGATTCTATTGCAGATTTATTTTATATTCAGTTATTTTATTGAAGCTACTAATCGTCTCAATTAACTTCCTTAAAAATTCTCTGAAGAGAGCATGAAAAGGAAGCCCAACTCTGAGTAAATGAAAAACCAATAACCCATATTCTTGGGAAAGAGATAATGAAGTATACCCCCCCTCCTCTCAGCAGAGAGATGAGAGACAACTATGGTGTAATGTCGGATAGGGTTAGGGTCAGAATCAGAGCTGGAGGTTAGAGTGCAATCAGAGTATTGGTTTAAACTGTATTACTTTGTTATGAGGGAAGATCCAGCTCTGGAGGGTGTGGAAGGAGGGAGGGTCATTTTCAGAAATTTTTGGTTTTGTTCAGTTATTTATTTAATTCAAGTCTGACTCTTTGTGACCCCATTTGGGGCTTCTCTAGGCAAAGATACTAGAGTGGTTTGCTATTTCCTTCTTCAGCTAATTTTACAGATGAGCGGACTGAGGCAAATAGGGTGAAGTGACTTGCCCAGGGTCATGCAGCTACTAAGTGTCTAAGGTCTGGTTTGAATTCAGGTCTTCCCGACTCCAGGCCCAGCACTCTATCCATTGTCCCACCCCCCACCTACTTAGCTGCACACTTGAAGAAATTAACGTAATAACTAATGGTATGATCAAACTTAGTGTTTTTTGAAGTATGTTATGAAAATAAGTCATCTTCCCGTATTTACTAAGAATCTGCGGTGTGCCCAGTACTGTGTTAGGTGCTGGGAATAAAAGAGAAGGCGGACTGCAGCCCCCTCCCAAGGAGCTCACAATCTAAAGGGGGAGACGACCTGCAAACAATCAGCAGCAAGAGCGACCCGTAGAGGATCAAAGGGAGATGACCGCTGACCTGGGAGGGCACTAGCAGTGAGGGGTCTGGGACTTGAAGGAAGCGCGGGAGACCAGGAGCAGGGACTGCCCTGGCTGCATTCCGCCCGACTGGATTTCATTACTTGACCTCGGGCAAACCATTTAACTGTTTGCCTCAGTTTCCTCACCTGTAAAATCAGCTGGAGAAGGAGATGGCAAACTACTCTTATCTTTGCCAAGGAAACCCCAAACAGGGCCATGACGAGCAGACGAGACTGAAACACTGAACAGAACCCTGCTCTTTACAGAAAGTTCCCCCGGTTCCTCTTGATCCCAGACACTCCCTTCTGCTAGTCATTCCCTACTTACCTTGTATATGGCTTTTCTGCACGTCGTCTCCCTCGTCAGACAGCGAGCTCCTGGAGGCAGGGGCCACCCTTCGTTTCTTTTTGTATCCCCAACACGTAGCAGAATGTCTGGCACACAGCAGGTGCTTAATAAATGTTGGTTGAATTGAAAATGGAAGGCACTCCCCTTGCCTGGGCCTCAGTTTCCTCATCTGTAAAATAAGCGGGCAGGAGGGGGAGGGGCTGGATGGCCTTCGAGGCCCCTCCTGGGTCCTGAGCTCCGTAGGACTCCGTGGCTTCTAGTTTTCTCCTTGAATGGCTGGATAGCGCGCCTACGCTCGCCAGCGCTCGACATACGCTGTCTCCTTTAACTCTCACTACCTTGGGATGTAGGCGCGATTGTCAGACCCATTTTACCACTGAAGAAGCTAAAGCAGGCAGAGACTCGATGACTCGCCCAGAGCCACACATCTAGAAAGTGTCTGAGATGAGATTTGAACTCGGGTCTTTCTGCCAACAATTCCTTTCCCTTCTCGGCTGCATAACGTCGCTGCTCTTTAAACAACTTGCCCAAGGTCGGATACACAGAAAAAGGCAGAGACTGTGAGAGACAGAAGGGACTTGGGAGGTCAGTCCACATCTAGATTTTACAGGTGAGGAGACCGAGGCCCAGAGAAGCGATGCGGCTGCCCAGAGTCACGGAGAAGCCACAACTACAGCTTTGGACTCAAGCCTTCTCATTGCTGTCATTCCTATAGCTGGAAGATTGGGGATCTTAACTTGGTATTTCGTTGAGAGGAACAAGTGCTCAGGAAATATAAATAAAGCCAAGAATCCCAGTACTGACCTTCCCCAAGGAAGGTGTTGCTGAGAGTGGATACGTTTATAACCAGGCACCACCACAAGCAGTGAGAGAGGATGGAGAAAATGCTCTGAGGGCCACCCATAAAAGTGGGAGCTGAAGTTGGGGCTGGGGCTGGGTCGTGGAGCTCATCCAATGGCTGCCGGGAATGGGATGCTGGATCTGGCTCCGATGAGCTCATCTCTCTGGTCCTCTCTTTCCTCATTTGTGAAATGCAATAGTTGGACTTCAGAGCATGAACTATGATTCCAAAGGACTGGATTGTGTTTGAGCGGGCTGCCTGCCTCTGGATGGAGAGGGGATGGGTACAAGTCACAGAATAAGACATACATATTTCGTGACGGCCAACATGGACATTTGTTTGGCGGGACTTCTGCACATTTGTCACAAAGGCTTTGTCTTTTTTTTTTTCCAGTGGGGGGCAGAGAATGGGAAGGTGACGGAGTAATAGGATTGGAATAGAAGGAAGCAAGGAAGGAAGGAAGGAGAGATGGAGGGAGAGAGGGAGGGAAGGAAGGAAGGAGGGCAGAGGAGAGAGGGAGGGAGGGAGTAAGAAGAAAAAGGGTCATTGAAGCACCTTTTGTAAAAATCTAGAGACAAGAAGAGAAAGAAGGTCAGAAGGAAGTCTAGACAGGTAGGGCAGCATAATTAGTTTTCAAGCAAGCTTTAAGCATTAAAGGATGTGATTTGAAAGACAAGAGCCTGGGATGAAGGTGGCTCAGTCATGCCATGAGAGAGGACTACCCAGGGACAGGCCAGGTGCTCCATCATCATCCATGGGACATAGTGAGAGACAGCAGAAGTGCCCATGTGTTGGGCAGATGCCCTGGGAAGGCTTCATAGCAGGACTTATAGCAGGCTTTATGAGATGGATGGCACATGGATGATGGGATGTGACCTGTCCTACCAGGGAGTGCCCACATCAGTGAGAGAGAAAGAGCTGGCAAAGAAAAAAGCCCAAACCTTCACTCTGACTTTTCCATTTGGGGGGGCGCTACTTTTTTCTTTTGCACCCTGTTGTCCTGAGTCTCTTAGTGCTAAGGGCTGAAGAGCAGGCCGATTTTCCTCTCAATCCATCCTGATCCTAGGCTGAGACCTCAAAATGGGCTATCACCCCCAATGTGGCTAATTCCAGAGTCTGAGGTGGGCCACAGGCTTGAGTCCATTCTCAGCTCTGGTACTTACCGCCAGCATGGCCCTGATATAGCACTTGGCCTTTCTGCCACTCAGTTTTCTGTTCAGTAAAATGGGAGTGAAGAGATTAGATTAGATCATGGCTGTGGTCCCTTCTCTCCGTCCTATGAACCTATAATTTATCAGGCCATACCTCCAGCCCTCACTCAACTACAGCTATTCCTCATGGCCAAATAATCAATACCACATTTGAAACCAAATTAGAGAAAGAAGGAGCAAGGGAACAGAGAAGAGGAGCTCCCAGAATCTATAGTTAACATATGCATATAATTCAGTCACAATGATTTGTCGCGTGTATGTCTACAGCTAAAACACTCAAATGAGTCTGTGACTTCATCTGCAGGCATGTTCCCTCCAGCCATGCAGACTGCAGCCTGTCCTGGGTGACTTCTGTCCATATCCTCCTAATATTGCCCTGACTCCCAGAGAAGAAGGCCTTCCTGGCTTTCTTATAATATCACTGGAATGTTGATGGAGCACATGGGCAGTCCCGTCCACCAGGCATCCCTTGCTCTGGCCCCAGGAGGCTCTATCTTCCTTTTTCCTCCCACCGATGCTGTTCCTCCTTCATAATTCTGAGCTTGCAATGTGTCATAGTGTAACTGTGCCCATGTATAGCTATACTGAATATCTCTCCCCATGTGCATGCATAAATCATAGGAAGGTAAAGAAAATAGGGGAACTAAACCAGAATAAACTACATGCAGACAGTGCCAAGACTCAGCAAACCCTTGAAAGGCCAAAGAGAGAGAGAAAGATGAATGATGATAATAAATCTACAAACTTCTTTCTCATCCATCATTTCATTTGAAGTTCAGGTGTTCCACGTGAGGAAAGTCACGCTGGTCTCATATCCCCATTTTGCAGATTTGGAAATGAAAGATAGGTCTGCCCACTTTCTGCCACCTCCTCTCCCACACATACTACCCTTTTAAAAGAAACACCTTTGTGCCTCAAATAAGACGCATCATAATTTACTCACCCTCCTCCCCGCCCTCAGTAATAGTTGATCAATTCTTCCCTACCCACCATAGAACCTTGTTTTTCCCTTTAGCCCTTTTTCATCTCCCTGGTTGGTCAGTCCAAGGGAAGTGAGTGCACCCCTCATTCCTTCACTGACTCGCTACCATGCCTCCGCTGTCTTGTCAGCCTGGAAGATCACTGTGCCTCGGTGGCCTGCCTTCCAGACCCTCCAGTCTGAGTCAGGGTCTAGGACAAGCATCCTTCCAGCCTCTCCCAGCTGTGCTTCTGACTCTCTGCTGCCTTCCCTCTCATCAGTCCTCCTCTCCCCCACCAGTCTTCAGCTCCCTCTCACACGTCATCTTCCCCCAATAGAACCGAAGCTCTTTGAGGGCAGGAACTGCTTTTCTTGTTGCTCGCATTTGCCTCCCCAGTGCTTGGCAGGCTGCCTGGCACATGGTAAGCACTTCTTGTCTCCACTTGACTTATCAGTCATTCTAGGTATTTTCTCAAAGTAGGATTTGCCTCCCTTGTCCACTAGGCTTAATCTGGGCCAGCATCTGATGGTGGCAAATAGCTTCTCTTCCAGCCAAAGTAGAAAAGAGTTCAAGGGCAAAGAGATTCTTAAACAAAAATGATGGAGATCTGGGATTCACCTTCTCCAGAGGCCAGCCTAGAAAGGCCCATACTTGTCAAGGTCAGATGGAGCAAGCACCATCTTGTGGGACTTGTAACTGTCTCTCCCTCAATCTCGATTTCCTAATGTTAACCCAGGCCACGCAGCAAGAAGGTGAAGTGGCTCCCAGCTTTGTCAGAGCACAGATGCACAAGGCAGCCCCGGCATGGTATGGCTGGGCTTCAACATCTGCCACGAGCACAGAAAGATCATGGCTCTTTTCTTTCAAGACACGAAGCTTCACGACACCAGGTATCCTGACATGAGCAAAGTGACAGAGACTCATGATTTGTTTTACAATTCACAGACATCTGCACCATGAGGCTGGCGTTATCTGGAGCTCTTCTCCCACGAAATGGTGTGAGTGAGAATTGATCCAATAGGGCTTCTCTCAGATTTGGAGGGAGGAAGCTTGGGTGTTATCAAGTTGAAGCCCATCTCTTTGAGAGAAACCCACAGGACCCTAAATAGTACCTTCCTGGTCACCACTGATGACCCAAATAGTCTTTGAGCAGCAAATGACTGGTCCCTGGATGTCTGACATGTGCCTTTGGGCTGCAAAAAGTGCCCCAGGAGAGCCAGTACTTAGTATGCAGGAGAGACCAGCAGCTCTCATCACCCTAATGGATGGTGATAATGTAAGTGAGGAGTTCCCGTCCATATCCCAAAGCTGTGCTGACAGCTTGTCCTTCAGATTTGGGGAAGTGAGTGTGCCAATTCCATAGAGATCTTCTCTGATCCCTACTCCCGGCTAATCTGATCAAACACTCATTCCCCTATTCTGAGGCAGGCTGATAAAGTAGTTTGATACAAATAAGTTGTATATTAGATTGTGGAAAGCACATTTCCCTAGTAAATCCAATTTCACCAAAGATTGTTTCTGCCACAATATTAGTCACTTGGTAATGTTACAGAAAATGTACTTAGCCTGTTTGGGCTGGAGGAGGCAGAGAGCTCCTTCATCACAAGACGGGGTATAATGAGGCTGGGCAGTCTGGCCGATGGAGAGAAGAAGCTTGCCACATACTCACCTTTCTGGTCCCTGGAATCTTTGCCATGCTAGCCCTGGAGGTCAAGGATGACAAGGAGCCCCTCCCCATGAGCAGCTGACCTGTCTGCAGGCAGCTTCCTGTCTCCCTGTCAGCTTCCCAATCTGGGCCTGCATCTAAATGCGGACACCAGAAGGTTCGTAAATCTGTCTGCCCGAGTAGAGGCTCTCCGCCAGCAATTCATTTTAATTATGTGGGACATAAAGAGACCACCTACAGATGAGACAATACAGCTGGAAGACTCTCAAGGTTACTGTGGGGAATACTTCATAACTGAAGTATGTTTTCCCCAAGGATTTATACTACCACTTGATTTAATTTTTAATTTTTACATTTTAATCAAAAATAGATCAAATGGTACGGCTGTCTCCTGGGGAACATACTTCAGACACGAAGCAGTGCGTGTTCTTTTTAAATATGGAAAGCTGCCATTTCGGTATAACTCGCAAGTGACGCCCTGTGTTGCCACAAATGCCACATGGGGTTTCTAGGACAGTATTGTTTTAATAGTCACACAATAATCACACCCAGAGAGCTCCCCCCTCACACATTTGCACATATGGTCTTGTCAAGTCTTAGAAATGGAGTGTAGCTTGGAAAACGAGAAAGAGAGAGACAGAGAGAGAAAGAGACAGACAGAGACACAAATAGAGAGAGACAGAGAGACACAGAGACTGAGAAAAGATAGAGAGAGGGAATGAGGGAGGAGAGAGGGAGAAAGAGAGAGAGCAGTAAGGGAGGAAGGAGGGAGGGAGGAGAGAGAGAGTGACAGAGAGAGAGAGACAGAGAGACACAGAGAGACAGAGAGACAGAGAGAGACAGAGAGACAGAGAGAGAGACAGAGAGAGAGCAGTGAGGGAAGAAGGAGGGGGAGAGAGAGAGAGAGAGAGAGAGAGAGAGAGAGAGAGAGAGAGAGAGAGAGAGAGAGAGAGAGAGAGAGCAGTGAGGGAGGAAGGAGGGAGGGAGAGAGAATATACCTATGGCTGGGCTTAGTGCTACATATGTAACACATGTAGACGTATCTCACATACAGTGCCCAAGAGCTCCTGATTTTTTCCTAACTAATTGACCCCCAAAGATGGACTTCATTCTTTGTTCTATAGTTACACCCACAAGCTTGGGGAGGAATTAAATGACTCCTTGTGTGAGGGGGTCATTTCCATCGAAGGGTGATGGGACAATCAATTGGGAAACAACTTTCTCCCCGCCCTGCCCTGCACTCCGACACTGAAGTATTGTTTTTAAGAAGCTTATTTTTAAAAACACAAATAACCATTTAAACTTGTACGTACTATGGTAGGGACATTTTACCCGGGTGCTTTCTCCGAATTAAAAAGAAAGTAAAAGACACCTCCTCGGTTTCAGTGCCGCACTGTAAAGCTCCAGGTGGGCCAGTCTGCCCTTCCGGTGAGCCATCAGCATGGCTGGGTGCCAACTCCTCACACCAGGGCCATGGATCTGGGTCCGAGTTTACTGGAGGGGGGCATCGCTGAGCAGAGATAATCTTGGGGCATCAAACATCTATGAGATGCTTCTACTCACAAGAGCCTAGGGCAGGTGCTGGAAATACAGACAAGAAGTAAACTAGTCTTTGTCTTTGAAGAGCTTACATTCTACGGGATGGCTACGAGTGACCAGCCTACTTCACCCCCAAAGTGGCACCCTCATCCATTCCTCTTCTCCCATTCCCCCGAATTGTAGATTGCATGGGCTCTCACAGCATTAGAGCTCCAAGAGGCCTAACAGACCCGGGCTGAATGGAGAGGGACAGAAGTAGGTCTCTCCCTGTCCTCTTCTCACCTCTGATGGAACTATTTTCTCACCCTAGCGCTGCTCCAGCCTTCTTCTGAATAAAGTTTGTGAAGTCTTTGGTAAAACAGAACAGAACTGGGGCAAGGGTTGGTTCTCCATTTCTCTGCAGCATTTCTTAAACTGTGGGTCACAACACCATACAGGGTCTCGAAAAATCTTGCAACAGTAAAAGGTTTCTGAAAGTGCAGCCACCAAAAATGAATTAAAAATCAAATGTGCAATGAATCCGAGTTGTTTCTGGCAGAGCTTGCCCATGGCATCATGAAACTTCACTGCAGCCTTGGCTCTGAATGCAAAGCATGCACACTTTGCACCGTGCCTGCCCTCAGGTCACACAAAGCCAATGCTGCTGTGAAAAGGGCTATGAATAGGAAAAGTTTAAGAAGAGCACCAGATCACTTTTGTTTCCTATGTGGGACAAGAAGTCAAGGTGAGGCCTACTGTGTGAGGTGATGCCATTGCCCAGTCTCTGCGGCAGAAATGAAGCAGAAAGAAAGCCACTGAATTCTTCAGTCTGAAGCCAATTCTACCATAGCCAGTTTTTAGAGTGGGTGTCTATCATAGACATCAGCCAAGGAGAGGCATCATCATGGAAAGATCATTATGGCTCAGAAGCAAGTGTGTTTTTCCCATCAGCATCTCAGTCTCCTGGGAGTTGCCACTTCGGAACATTTCTGCAGCAATAGGGCAAGAAAAACCTGATGTCCTCAGAGACAATACCTCCAATGCTTTAGAGTTCCTCAAGTGTTTCATATAAATTACCTAATTTGATCTTCATGGATACATACTATACTAAAGGTATTATCATCTCATATTAAAGAGAAGGAATCTGAGGTTTCCCTCCAAGGGATTCAATGACTTGTCCAGGGTCATACAGCCATTACGGTTTTTGAGGGGAGGATTTGAACTCAGGTCTTTCTGGAACAGCCAGATGGCAAAGTGCATGGAGTGCCAGGCCTGGAGTCATCAAGTCTGACCTCAGACTCTTATCGGCTGTGTGACTCTATGTGATTGGGCAAGTCACTTAACCCTGTTTGCCTCAGTTTCCTCATCTGTAAAATGAACTGGAGAAGGAAATGGAAGACCACTCCAGTATCTCTGCCAAGAAAACCCCAAACTGGGTCATGAGGAGTATGGTCTGACTAAACAACAAAAAATTCCCAGATCTTTTTCAGACAACTGTCCAAATATGTCTTCACCAGCCTGTACTTGTGAAATTGATTTTTTGAACCCAAGGGTCAGACTTCATCTTGCTTCAGCTCAATGCCCAGTGATGTCAAACTCAAACAGAAAACTGAAGTGTACATAAGGATGCCTAGGGACTGCACAATGACTTAGAAAACCACATTAACATTATCTATGCTTGATCATATTTTTATTTTGTTAAATATTCCCTGCATCATTTAATCTGCTTCTTTAAGGCCTCCCTCTGTGTGCCTGCCATCCACACATTTAATGAGGCAGCATCTTTATCCAAATCACTAACAAAACAGTAAAAAGCACAGGTTCATAGACATGCCAGGGGAGCCCTGTATTGAAGACTTCTTCTTGAATTAATCTTGAGCCATCTACAATTTTCTGAGTCTAGCCATTCCATTAGTTCTGAACCCCATTGAATTATATTATCATTTGTATCCCTGGCACTCACCAGAGTGCCTGGCACACAGTGCTTAATAAATGTTTATTTACTAATTTATAGATCATCTAGTTCACATTTCTGTCATCTCCATAAATATGATATTTGTTATCAGCTGCTTTGCTAAGATATTGGTAAAGTATATGCACAGCATTCTCCTTATTTACCAGTTCAATAATCCTGGTGAAAACAAGGAAAAAAGGTTAGTCTGGCACACACAACCTCTTCTTAAAGACCGCCTTGGTTGGTGCCACTTTGCTCTCTGGAGATTCACTAACCCCTTCTTTAATGATATGTCCTAAGATTTCCCCAAGAATCCAAGTCAAGATCACAAGCCTAGTTTCTGTTTCTATTCCTTTTTTAAAAATCATGACATTTGCCCTTTTCCAATCTTGGTTCCCTCTCCTAGGTTCCATGAATTTTTAGATATTCTTTGATGGGGGCTCAGTAATCAATTCTGCGAGTTCTTTCAGTTTCAAAAGATTTAATACACTTGAGTCAGCTGACCTGAATTCATTCATCCATCAATCAAAAAGTATTTATTAACTATATACTATACACTAGGCACTTCCTTAAGAACTGATGTCACAATTTAAAAAAAAAAAGGAAGCATAGTCCCTGCTCACAAGAAGCTTATATTCTAATGGAAGGAGGGAAATAAGCACTTCTTAAATGCCTACAGTGTGCCAAGCACTGTGCTAAGTACTTTGAGCACCTCACAACAACCCATAGGGAGGTGATACTATTATCCAATTTCTCCTTCCGTTGACCTTCACTCAATCCCTTGCCACCACCCCCCTTTATCTCCTTGCAGGCTATCCTTTCTCATTGTGCAGTCCTATCCCACAGCCCCCGTCTTCTGAATAAGACAGATCCATCCTGAACCACCATCCAGTCATAAAGGTTAAATTGCCTCCCTGCCTTAGGATATCAAGTTCCTCTTCTTCACACCTAGACTCTGGCAATCTGTGGGTAGAGACATTTCTTCTGCCTTGGGGTCCCTCCTTTACCATTGGATCCTTTCTAAGTCTGTCTTCTCCATCCATTGTAGCTGCCTCTGTGTCCAGCTTGTGGGCCCTCCAGAGGCTACTTCTGCCCTCTTCTCTTCTCTCTTCTCTTGCCCTAGCACTGCACTGGAGATCAGAAGATCTGGCTGTGAACCTTAGCTCTGCCCTTGCCTGGCTGTGTACTTCTGACCAGGAGCTTTATAGTGCCTCAGCTCCTTCATTTGTAAAATGGGAATAATAATAATAATAATAACTATGCTAACTACCTCACAGAATCCTTATGAGGATCAAGTGAACAAAGGTCTAGATATAAAATTCTGAGTAAGTCACGAAGGGCTCTTATTACCAATACTTCAGGAAATCCCTGATTTCTCCAATATATAATATAATGATAATATAGTATCCCTGTGCTAAGCACTGGGGATACAAGGAAAAAAATAAATAAAACAGTTCCTGTCCTCAAGGACCTTACATCCTAACAGGGGGAGACAACCTATGTAAAGGAGAAATGTAAAAGAGAATGAGAAATTCAAGAGAAACCAAGTAGATAGCAGATAATGCTAGAGGAGGTGACTTCTGCAAATGGGGTGGGGGACCAGGAAAGCCTCCCATGGCAATCTGTCCAAGTGTTCTCATCCCATTCCACTCCTGACCATGCTCTCTCTATGGAGAATGCAGCCAGGGAATCTCAGCCCTTCCACGGGGTCTTTCTTACTTTTCCTGTGTCCCAAGTCAATACTTGGGCTCTTCTTGTTACCACTCATGATCCCATCACTGCTCCTTTCTTCAGTGTATGTAGAGGACACGTCCATTTTCCCACAAATGGTCAAAGTCTAATGTCCAAAAATGATAAAGTCCACGAAATTACCTGCACTTTCCATAGGCATATTTCTCTAGCACCTCAAGGTTTAGAAAGTTCTTTGTTCATAGCAGAGTCCATGAGATGGATAGGTGTAACAGCAATCAATTTAGCAGATACTTAGCACTTAGTAACTTAGGGCTAAGTGCGGAAGGTATGAGCTCTTCTCCTGTCCTGATGTGGCAGGAGGGGGTTGGCTCAGACAGGAGGCCAGTGTGTGTATATAAGAAGAGTTCTAGAAATAGAGAGACAGAATCAGGAATGTTCCTTCTGGTGGCTCCTGGTAGAGGAATAATCGTGGAGACTGAAGCTGGATGAGAGAGACAGAGAGAGAGACAGACAGAGAGAGAGAGAGAAAGAGAGAGAGTTAGTTAGTTAGTTTCCCTCCCAGCATCTGGAAGCTGAGAACTGAGTTGGAGTTTTCTTGAGACCAGAATCTGCCTGGAAGACTGAGAAAGCTGCCTGGAAGGGCTGCCTGGAAGGCCTCCTGGAAGGCTGAGATTTCTTCTGGGTCCTAGGGCCAGCAGAACTGCTGGAGGACTGAAGAAGCATGACTGGGATAAACCTTTGTTGGTTTGTGGCTTGGTGGATCCTTGAGTTCCTGACAACAGAAGGTGAAGGGTTTGAGATATGCTGGATCCTGTGAACTTTGGTGTGTGCCAGGGACTGCCTGGAGGACTGGATGAGGATCTGGGAGCTATCTGCCTCTGAATGCAGGTGACTATTTGGTGAATTCAGGTAGGAGCTGGGACCATGGAAGGGGATCCAAGGAATCTGAGAAACCACCTCAAGTCAAGATGAAAAAAAGGCCTCTCCTTGGATATCAAATGAGTTTACTAGACACCAAGGGGTGGAGGGTTTGTGTAATTTTCTAATGATTGTATTTAGTGATTAACGATACTTAGTGACTGATTACTAGATGAGTGATTTGATTAAGTTAAGATTGCCCCATGAGTGGAAGATTAATTATTGTATTTTGAAATGACTGAATGATAAGTAAGGAGGATTTCCCCTTAGGGAAACCAGATGCTTATTCTTTTGTTCTTTGTTCTAAGTATTGTGGCCACTTTGGTGAAAACTATGTGGCCATTCTAATGTTAAGCTGTTGTGAACACTATATTGTGATTTTCTGTGATAAAATGTGATGTGAATATTATATTATGATTTGTTGTGCATGTTTGCCTTGATTTGTAATGGAATAAATGGAGTGTTCATTATACTGTGTAATCTGGACCTTAAAAGCTGTTCACAGCAGCATTCTTTTGGGAAGCTGCTCGTGCATGGCATTACAATAAGCAAATATCCCATTTGACTGAAGATGAGACTGAGATTCAGAAAAGAGGTAAGAAAACAAGCATTTATTGAGTACCCACTACATGCCAGGCACTCTGCTAAGTACTTTATGAATATTATCGTCACACTCACATATTTGTGAGATAGGCAAAGTTATTATTCCAATTTTACAGGTGAGGAAACTGAGTCAGAGGTTAAGTGACTTGACCAGGGTCATACCACTAATAAGTGTCTGAGGTTAGATTTGAATTCAGGTATTCTTGGCCCCAGGTCAGCCCTCAATCCACTGCAACACCACCTAGCCACTTCACATAAAGGTGAAAAGACTTGTCCAAGGTCATACAGCTCGAAAGGGTAAGAGTTGATACTAAAACACAGGACTTCTGACTCTGAATCCAGCCAGTACCCTTTCCAGTGTGTTAGGTTCTACATTTCACCCTTCTTGTATTTTCTTATGAAGTCCCTTTCTCTAAACCGCAATCTAAACTTGGATTTTCTTATGGATCCTCCTAAAAAAGTGTGGAATAATGGATAGACTGCTGGATGTGGAGTCACAAAGGCATGATGTGGCTTGGAATATCATCTCTGACAATAAAAAGCCATGTGGCAGTGGACAAGGTGCTTAAGCACTGGAGCCTCAATTTCCTCATCTGCAAAATGGAGACGATAAAACTTGTAGTCCATGCTTCACAGGATTGTTATGAGCCTCAAATGAGAGCATATATACAAAGCATTTTGCGCTATTTAAAAGGCTGTCATAAGTCTCTCCACTTTTAGTGATCCTCCTCCATTCAGCTGCCAAAATGATCTCCCTAAAGCACAGATAGACCACGTTACTCTTGTAGCAGGCAAACTCCAGGGGCTCCCTATTACCTCTAGGATCAAATATAAAATCTACTCTGGCATTTAAAGCCCTTCACCACCTGTCCTTCTCACCCTTTCAGGCTCCTTGTACCTTACATGCCTCCTCTCCCCCAGGTACACTTTGACCCAGTGACACAGGTTCTTGCTCTTCCTTGTACAAGATCTCCACACGTGACCTCAAGGCATCTTCCCTGGCTGTGCCTCATGCCTGAAATGCTCTCCCTCCTCATCTCCATTTCCTGGCTTCCTTCTAGACTCAGCTCAAATCCCACCTTCTACATCCAGGAAAGAAGCCTTTCCTAATGCCTCCTAATGCTGGTGACTTTCCTCTGCTGGTTAGTTCCACTTTCACCTCTCTAGAGCTTATCTGTAGCCTGTCTCCCCTATTAGACTGTGAGCTCCTTAAGAGTCCAGACCATCTTTTGTCTTTCTGTGTATCTCCATCACTTAGCACAGGCCTTAATAAATGTCTATTAGTTAGCTTACAAAGTTCAGTGGTTGTTTTGTGGTAAAACAGCACTGCTGGGAGGGGGTATGTGAGGGTGGGAAACGAGCATTTATTCCACGCATCATTCCTACACATCTGCTAAGACTCCAGTGAGAACCTCAGATCTTCTTCTTGTCATGAGTGATGTTTTACATCATCAATACCAAAATATCAAATGAAAGGAGATTGGAGACTAGGTCTCTAGTCCTAGAAGCATGCTCTCTCACTCCCATCCCCATATACATCCTCACACCCTAAACAGAAGACAATGATCAGCTCTTCAAGGTCACAGGTCAGCAAACAGCAGGTTAACAGAGAAGTGGATTGTGTGCCAAAAGACTGTGGTTTGGCTCAAACTAAAAATGTGGCTGTGGCCCTGGAATCTGAATGTCGTCTGGAACAAACGAGTTTTCTATTGACGCTGAGTTAAATTTCTCTGCATTACTAAGGGTGACATTTCTTGATGACATGGGAGGTCATCAGCAGCAGTGACTCTGGGGACATGGGCAAGGGAGGTCTCTGTTTGCAAGCTGGGTCCTTGGGTTTCTAAAGGCTGATGCGTTTGCTGTAGTTTACTGATCTAAAAATGTACTGCCTGAATTCGATCATCATAGCTAACCTTCTACAGCTTCGAGGCTTCCAAAGTCCTTTACAAATATTGTCTCACTCGATCCTTCCAACTAGCCTGGCAGACAGGCGCAATTACTATCATCTCCATTTCATAGATAATGTACATTAAGTGATATAGAGACAATAAACATAATCATGAGAGCTGCCATATATGGCACTTATTATGTGTCGGGCACCACACTGAATTATGATGTCATCTGATCCTCACAACAACCCTGAGGTAGGTGCTATTATTATTCCCATTTCACAAATGAGGAAACTGAGACAAATAGAGGTTAAGTGACTTGCCCAGGGTCACACAGCAGGTAAGCATCTGGGGTCATATTTGAACTCAAGTCTTCCTGCCTTCAACCCTGGTGCTCTAGCCACTGAACCACCTAGGTGTCTCAATATCTTGTTTCCTTTGGTATAAGGAAATCCCAAGTGAGGAAATCACCTTCACCAACGCAAATCAGCACTCTCTGGAACTGTGACTTTTCAGTATGTGTCAAAGGCAAGACTTGTAGGTCCTCCTGGATCAGAGGCTGGGTCTCCACATTCAACACTATCTTTCTCAAGGAAATCCATGTGGAAATCAAGACTAAATGAAGAAGAGCCCAGGTAGAATAAGGAAAACTTAGTTTCTCCTCCTATAATTCACTCATTGTGAATACCACCAATTCCTCCTGCCCAAAAAGCTCCTCCAGCGGTTCTGTATTAACTCTACGATCGAGTCAAAATCGTCTGCTCTGCATCCAAAGCTCTTCACAGTCTGGTTCAAACCTTTCTTTCCAGAATGGTTTCCCACGAATCCCCTCCATCCTCCCTACAGACTCACCAATCAGACTGCTTGCTGTGCCCCTATCGAATATTTCGGCTCCTGACAGCTTCCCTGGAAGCTTATACTTTATTCAAAAAGAACGGGAGAGGGAAAGGTTGGCAGGGTTACTGCAGGGGGAACACTAATGTAGGGGGCACATAAAAGGTATTCCCATAATCAATTCAATGAGCATACAAGCTAGCCAGCCCTCTAGAAACTGTGGCTGTGCCCACTGGCACCTTTTCTGAGGATAAAAGCTTTTTCCTGATTAGGTCTCAGAAGAATCATGGAGAATGGGAGAAATACCACAAGAGGGCAGAAGGGCAAATGCTGGTCAGATCTTCACAAAAAGTAAGAGAACAACGTCTGCAAACTCCAGGTCACTGAACATGACTCTGGTTTGACAAAAATGAAGAATGGAATAGAAGGAATGGTTACCGAACATCGGAAAAGCAAATGCTGACTACGAAGAGCCCAACAGAGCATTAGCAAGAACAGGTCATGCCAGACTCTTTAGTTCTCATTAAAATGGGCACTTCAGGCAGATGCGGAAGACATCATTTACCCAAATTTTAAGAGCACATTTCTAAAAGTTTTTAGGAATTTTAACAACCCATTCTAGATTTTTTGCATGTTATTCTTTTTTTTTTTTTTGGAGGAGGAAGGCAGGGCAATTGAGGTTAAGTGACTTGCCCAAGGTCACACAGCTACTAAGTGTTAAGTGTCTGAGGCTGGATTTGAACTCAGGTCCTCCTGACTCCAGGGCTAGTGCTCTATTCATTGTGCCACCTAGCTGCCCCTGCATGTTATTCTTGTGGAAAAGATGGGAAGGATGGCCTAAATCAGTAGTCACTTACAAAAAGATCCAATTTTTGCCTGCATATAGAAAAGCACAAATTAACATTATTTTTATTGTATCATATTTTAATTTAAATTGTTAAATATTTTGCGACTACATTTTCCTCTGGTTTAGACAGTACAAGGGGAATTCTGGGAGTTTTATAGGCATGTGGCCTCAGGAAGTGAGTTTGATACTTATGGCCCACATGACAGCATAACAGTTAACAGGTTCAGAATTGAGTGGCCAGACCCAAAGACAGGTCACTCATGATTGGTGCAGTGGAAAGAATATTGAATCTGTGGAGTCCCAAGAACTGGGTTCAAAACCCAGTGACCTTGAATAAATCACTTAGTCTTCTGGGACATTGATTTCAAAGTGGAAGCAGAAAACCTGGCTGGGACAAGGCAGTCCCTAATCCTCCCCTCTCTGAGTTTATGATATATATGATAGTACCAACTTCGAATCAGTTTTACATGTGTAGCCACTTGACAGGGCCAAGGCCTCTGATGGCAAGGCCTTTCTCTTCTGGGTCTGCAGTAGCAGTGGCTGCAGCCCCCATGGGAATCATTACCAGGCTGCATCTCCAGTGGGAGGGATTGCTTCCAAAGATTATGTCTGAAGGCCTATTCCCAAGACTCTTGAGTACCACACCCTAGGGATCTCCATCAGAGTCCGAGGGGAGATGGTGCTCAAAGTGGTGGTTGTTTGACCTGTCTAGTACATGCTGCTCTCCCCCATCTCTCCCTCAGGGTGTCTCATTGCCCCAGACAGCTGGACTTTCATGCCCTGTGGGTCACAACTGGTGGAGAAGGATGGGAATGCTTAGCCTGGATAAGCTTTAGTAAGACTTCCAGATTCTGAAGAGCTCTCACAGGGAAGGAAGATTAGTTTTTTGCTTTTTTTTTTTTCTGCTGAGCCTTAGAGGCCAGAACTGAGAGCATTTAAGGGAGCACCTTAGGGAATTTCTTGGCTTGAGGTAAGGAAGAATTTTCTAACAATTAAGTTATCCCAAACGGAAACGAGTTGCCTTGTGAAGTAGTAGGTTCCTTTTGATGGGAGGGAGGGCTTCAGGTAAAGGTAAGATGATCACTCATTGGGTATAGGTTAGAGAGGAAGGCTTCTGAGGAAATTTAGGGAATTCTGTGATTCTGATGAAATGGCTCAGTTAAGTCATGACAATATGTTTATTTTTTTGTGTATGTGTGTGCATATGTACACACATATAAACTACAACATGTAAAGACCTAACTAGCTGCTTAGAAAAACTGATGACATAGAACTCAATGACTTTAGGGAATGACATCGCTGTCTCCAAGACAGAATACCTCCCCTGGGCTAGGCTTTCTCTCACTGTGTGTGTGCGTGTGTGTGTGTGAATGTGCATGTGTGCACGTGTGTGTGCATGCATGTATGTATGTATGTGTGTGTGTGTGTGTGTGTGTGGTGTGGGATCCTTCTTGTGAACTAGGATTTTCCAGGTCAGGACCAGGATGTCTGAGCAGGCAGAGCTGTGGGAACAGACCTGGGCTTGGTGGCATTGGGTTTGAAGCTGGGAGGAGATACAGGGTTCATTCAGTCCAACTCCATCTTTTGCAGATGAAGACAACCAAGACTCAGAGGGACTTGCCCAAGGTTACACTAATAAGAAGGGACAGAACCACTTCCAGGAACCAGGTCTTCTCCATCCATAGCCCTCATCATCATGCCTCAAAGAGGTCTGAACTCCACTCTTGCCTGTGTTACTAGCTACATGACCAAGCACGTGTCTTGTATCGACTTATTTCTTCATCTGTGAAGTCAAAGGCTAGGGAGTATCTGCAGTTCGTGTGACTCTGAGCAAGCCGCTGCACCTCCTTTGGACTGGGTTTCCTAGTGCCTAAGGTCCCTTTTTAAATTCATGACCTGACAACCCCAATTTTGAGTCACCATTCACTTTTAAACTTCGTAACATCAGGTCATGTTGATTCATTTTAAATGTTCGTGAATTAGCTAATGTTAAACACATTGTGTCATCTTAGCATTTTGCAATTCCTCATGTTTTTGGCACAGAAATGGAAACAAACACTTGAGTGTATTGATAGTGCAAGTGCAGCCCACTTACCATCCAAGATTGGTGCTTACGGGGGGCCAGCAATGAGTGCCACAGAGCCGACAGACACATGGTTACTCATGGATAATTAGAGGAACATTATACTTTCTTGAGAAGACAGGAGTTTGGTTATAATGTATCACCAACACCATTATGAAAGAACATTGGTTGAGGCAGCATCATGTGGGCTCTGCCTGTGGTATGAAGAGGTCTGTGGTGCGTTCTTCTCCTTGGCCTGTCTCCCACCTGATGGCTGACAGATTACAATGAAATGACAATGAAACCTTTGGACTTGTTCAGTTCTTTCATGAGTGGTAGGGATGGGCATATCAGAATGGCCTTGAGAACCATGTTCCTCCACTCCAATGATCTCCCTGAGGAGGGCATGGCCTCCTATTATGTGGACCTCAGTCCATCCACATCCACTCATCTTCTGTGCCTCTTCCCATGGCCTCCCCTAGACTTCCCACAGCGGATCTACTGAGGGCTTTCCTCAAATCACTTTCATGTGGGAAGGATCCTACCAGAGCATGGGGGCTATGCCAAAGTTAGGCACCTCTTCATCTCCGCACACAGTCTGCTTGACTTTTTTGATCCTATGTGTATCATCAAAAGCATTAAGTAAAACATTTTTTTAAACCCCCCAAACCCAAATCCATGCAGTGACCTTAGGATCTGGCAGCAGAAACTGATGAACATAACATGCTTTGTGATGTTAAGAGTCCTGGCAGACCCTCTTCTGATCAGTTTGCCTCCTAATTCTTCCCTTTTCCCAATATGGAATGGTCCTGAGTGATGACGTAAGGGTTGGGCACATTAAGACGGCCTTGAAGACACAGAAAACATGGCCCTAGGGGAATTCCATTCTGAGAGTACAAGGTAGGAGGTACTCTGTCCCAGTTTTGATTCTGAAACGTTCAGGGATTTGAGGCTGGTCTATTTGCCTCACACTTTGCCTGCAGCCTGAGCAGTCACCTAACTGAGGCAGCTCATAGAGCTTGCTGAACTCAAAAGAGTCCTCCCCCAACTAGTCCCTAAAGTGGGAGCATTTGAAATGGGAGAATTGAAACCCTGGCACAAGGTGGTATTTCCATTTGACTGTAAACATGGTCCTCTGCCTTCAGGCAAATAAAGAATTGCAAGGACGGAGTGATTCTTCCCATTTGGTAAAATTCAGTTTTATGCTGCAGAATAGAAATTCACATTTATAATATGAAAATAACGTTGTCTGCTATTAAAAATGGACACAAGTAGTCTTGAATATACACAAGTCAGTGCTCTTGACAAAATAATCCAACAGGAGCTAAGCCGGCTTATGCCAGGGCCTAGACTGTAAGCTGTCATATTTCTAAGAAATTCCTCCTCACAGAGGAATTGTTGTCTTCCCGACAACCTTTTTCTTTTTTAAAAAAATAAGAAACTGATCATGATTTAATGACTCCACACTCTCCTACAAGACATACTATATGAGTGAGGAATAAAAACGTGGAGGTTATTTGGAAGTGGCGTTGATCTTCTGGGCCCCAGAACAGAGAGCTGTGGGATCATCTGAATCAGAAAGCAAACAGTTTCCCAGGAAATAAGATCCAGGCTGTTCTTTGAACAGGTGGGCCCTCCAATCCCTCTGTAAGATATTGACATTCATCATCGTGTGGAACATTCAAGACCAACACTGGATGCGGCCTTCGTTGCCAGGGTGCATCTTCTAACAATTCATGGCATGGTTAAAATGCCCCTAAAATGATAAAATAAATTTTTTTTTAAAAAGGGAAACAACCACGCCACTAAAAACGATTTCATATGGAAAATAATCCAATGACAGGCTAAAGCTAAGCTTACAGGGAAAAATGAGCGATCCTGCATTTGTACGGATTTCTCGCTAAACCTCCGTGTGTCATCATGTAATCTGAAAGGTGACATCATTACTCAGCAGGAGCGAGGATGAGAGTGTTGATCAGACAGACACCCAGCCACAAACACAGAGAAGCCACTAAAAGCAACATCCTCCAAATGACGAGTCAAGAACTTACAAGAATGTGGGTGGAACCCACTGGCATGTTCCAGAGTAACCTGGAGAACAGAAGGTCTGGTAGACTGACTAGCCTCTGTTTGTTCCTGCAGCACTGGAGTCAACAGCACCTCATGACTGCACAGATCCAGGGCTGCTGAGGGCTGGCAAGAGAGCGAGGGCCCAAGACAACAAGACATTCCACTCCAAGACCTTCTCGCCACAACCCCCTAAAGAAGGAAGCGTGAGGATTACTACCCTTTTACAGATGAGGAAAGGGAGGCTCTAAGCAGTGACTCGGCCAGGGCCATACAGGTAATACACGTCTGCAGCAAGAATCAATCCTGGCCCAGTGTCTTACTTGCCATGCCCTCCTGCCTCTCACAACTGGAAATCATCAGCTTCCTGAGGTGTCAATGAGAGTGAGACCAGAAAGGGTGAAAATACCACAAGGCACAAAGGGGTCCTAACCACATGGAAAATGAGTTAGTATTTAAAACCACGGCTGAGGAAATGCAGAACTTCTTCTTCACCTGCATGCATCAGGAGACGGTCCCTGAGGCCAGACTTCCAAGCACTGTTCAACCAGTTAGACCCCACTGCTGGTGAGCCTCAGTCTCCTCCTCTGCGAAGCGGGCATGAGGACATCTGCTTTGCCGAGCTCCTCCAATTGCTGTGAGGAGCAAACGACAGAATGGCCGTGAGAGCCATGTGAGCCCCAGCAAGCCTTCTGGAAGTGTAAGCAATTGCTATTATCTTCTCCTGGAGGCTCACCTCCTTGGCAGATGCGACATGCCCTGTGCAAAGGTTCCGCCTCTTCCTCGACCACAAGGACATTATTTATACGAAGAAAAAGAGCGATTCATTCAAAAAGGATTCATGGCAGCACTCCGTCTAGCAGCAAAACCCTGGGTGCTGGCGCGGGCCCACTCAGCACTGAGGCAGGAGCAACACAGAGCTTATTGAGGATCAGGGAAAACCACGTACGAAGACTACAAGGAGAAGTGAGGAGGCAGTGAAGGGAAGCGCCAGGGGCAGGACCCACCCTGACTGCAGCCATCGCAACTAAAACTAGTCAGAGCAACATCTGTTTTTAAAACTGCGAACTTAACAATCACCCACAAAGATGCCAATCCACAAGAAGAAAGGATTGGTTGAGAAACAAAACTCCATTTTGTCCAAAGTAGCCACGTCCATCTGTGGCGTGCCCCATACAAGTCATCTTTCCAGACTCGAGTTCTTCCTGCATCCAATCAGTTTTCAGGCCTGCTGATTGCAGACCTCCACAAAATCTCTCCCAGTCCAAATGGGCTTCCTCGCCAGCCCTGCCCCTGCCAGCAGACTGCGAGCTCCCCCAGGGCAAGGGCCTCTCATTGGCCTTTGTACACCCAGAGTTTAACACAATGCCTAGCACACAGTAGGGTGACATGACTACTTGCATGTCCCACGTGTGACAATCCATCTCGAAGAAAGCTCAGATGATGGGACATGGGAGCAAACCTCTCCTTAGTACCTTGTAAATCAATTTGAAAAACTGTAAATATTAAAATATTAAGGTTTTTATTCTTGTTGGCATGTCTGCATGCTTTTCTCAAAGCTACCAAGTTGGAGATAACTCTCTCCCATCAGGCCTTTCTGGACTCCCTCCATCAGTTACAAGGACCCCCATGCCTGCTGTATTAGCTTGTACTTACTAGGTGGGGGCTGGATAGACTAATATGTGCATGAACTGTCTCTCCCTGTAGAATGAAAACTTCTCGGGGCAGGGGCTACTTCTTTTTTCTCTCCATATCCCCAATACCTAGCACAGTGTCTGGCAAAGAGGAAGCATTTAATAAAGGTTGGCTGATTTTTTTTTTTTTTTTGAGAATGGAAACGGAATTCCTCGATTTTGCTTTTTTTCAAACTTAAAGGTGAGTCACTAGAAAAGGCCAGGCCACAATGTTGGATAAAACCTCCTATTTACACCAGAGGCAGCCTGCCATGGTGGGGAGACCTAGGACATATTCTGGCTGCTAGATGCGCCCAGGTAACTCAGTGCTTGAGGCCAGTTCTGCCAAGCACCAGCATCCTGCCACTGCTCTGGGGCAATTCTCTAAGGCTGTTTACATGGTGGAAAGGGCAGCTACAGGTGCTGGAGGAGAGTTCCCTCCCATAGACTCTGTGCATGCCAGTGAACTCACAGGCCCCCATGTTAATCACCACCTCAGCGCCATCCTTGACTTCTTGAACTTCCTCAATCCCCACAGCCAATCAATCTTCAAGGCTTGAGTATCCTTCTTCCATAAAATCTCACATCCACCTGGTTCCCAACTGTCCACTTTGCTGTTCCCAGCAGGTGACCTCTTTACCTTTCGTCTTGATGTAGTCTGTCCCTCATACCGGGAATACACCCCCCCTCCCCAAGGCCAGCTCAGATCTCCTTGTTGTCAGCACCTTCCTGAGGTGGATGTATACCACCCTCACTTGTATTTACTTAACAATGTATGTTATGTCTCCTGATGGAATACTTGAAGACGGAGCCTATTTTTTCCCTTTGTCTTGAGGAAAAGGTTTAACAGACCACAAAAGTGCCTTGAACTCAGTAGGTGCTTAAGGTCACTCCAATTAATGCTCATGCTTTCAGATATTCCTGTTTACAAATGTGGTGCCTCTTTACCTCTGTTCCCCAATGATTATACCCAATCAATGCCCACCTCTTGGCATGACTGTTTCCAGAGGGCATCTCCTTTGGGGTCCTCTACAACAGAACCAGCCCCAGCCATCCTTACCCAATCTGGGGAGCGAGGCATTTGCTGCAGGCTTACTGCCTTCATGCTTTCTGGAAAAGCTCCCGCATTAACACACAGAAATATATTCTGCTTGGTTTTGCTTTCTGTAGCAGGTCTTTACCTTCCATTGCATTGATTATACTTCGCACTCACAGACCTTGGGGATGCTGTTATGTATCTGCTTCCCCCATGACAGCTGGTCCACCCAATAACAGATCATTGGTCACAAAGCAGAAATGCCTTTCTCTGCAAAGACCTCCAGGAAAGGCTGACTTACCATAGGACCATCATGTTGATGCCACACTTTGTAGAGATCACAGATGAGAAGACATGGAGCTAGAGGAAATCTTGGCGCCAAATTCACCCAAATCCTGCTCTTATAGGGGGGAAACTGAGGCTGAGGGAGGGGAAGAGATCTGTCCACAGTCACACATCTAGCCTGAACCTGGCACACAGCAAATGGGGGCAGGGCCACGGTTCTCATTCCAGTCCAAGCTCTCATGTCTCCTAAAATGCCCCAAGTTTTCATTTGAAGTCCATTATTCCTTCTCCTCAGAACACTTAATTTTTAGTCCCTTGTGATTTTGCTGGGAAGTAAAAGTTGGGCTTTCTGCTTTGAGTCTTCTGCAGGCCCCCAAACACCCAGATTTTTACCCTCTGGCTGTGAATTAAGTGCTTTTAAACTTCAAAGATTCACATCTCAAGTATAACCATTCCTTCCACTGATCTAGAGCTCAATGCCTTCCTCCCTACTCCCCCTCCCCTATTCCTCTCCACCTAGGCTTTAGAAAATGGCTTCAGGAGTTGCTGTGGCCTGGCACATAGCAGGCATTTAACAAATGCTTGTTGACTATGACCCTTAAGTTCATCACCTGGTGGTACCTCTGGGTGCCCAGGCCCTTGGTCACTGAGCTACACTGGTCCTATAAGGAGAGCCCATTCAAAATAGCCAGGCAGTGGGAAGATTCGTCACTGCCAAGGGCCATTCTCTGCCCTCCGCCCCCTTCACCAGAGTGGCCTTCAGGCCCCTGGGTCACAGGGCTTGGATGAGAGGGCTGTGGCCACCAATCTGATTTCTTTTGATGAGACAGAGAAGTAGCAGGCCTTGTCCTCTACCTGCTGCCAGGCCCGAGGGACCACCAGGCCTTAGCAGGGGCACAGTTTCTCCTTCCTGTACACTCATCTTGCCATCCGAGCTCCCGATGAACCTCAGGACCCCTGGACTTCTGCAGTCTGCAGCTGAGCCTTCTTCCTAGTATCATCACTCCCAATTAGAGTGTGAGTGTCTAAGAGCAGAGCCTGGCTAGCTTCTCCTTGTTCTATGCCCTGGACTTGGCAGAGGGCCTGACACATCCTAAGCGCCTGATAAACGCTCCATTGATTTCCTTCTTTCCTTTCTCTCTCGGCAGTGTGATGTTACAGGAGATAGAGTCTGGAACACCCCAGCTCAAATCCTGCCTCTGCCACTAACTGGTCATGTGACCCTGGGCAAGCTCAGTTTTGTAACCTGTAAATTGAGAATAACAACAGTACCGGCCTCCCAGGCCTGATGTGAGGACCAAATGGGACAGTGCACGCCAGGTGCTTCAGAAGCCACAGTGCACCCTGTAAATGCTGGCAGTGTTACTGGTTAGGAATGAAGACAGCCCAAGGCATTCAGGCTTTCTGCTCCATTTTCACGAAGGCTACTACTCACTTGTCCTTTATTCTGATGCCATAAAAAAAAAGTTACTATTAACTCACCGGGACACCCTGAGTCCCTTCCCACTCCCCCCCAGAAATCTCCACTGCCCCTCCACACAGCAGGATTCTTTTTAGAACAGAAAGGAAGATGACATGATGTGAAGGGGCCATGTTTCCTGTAATGTCATCGTGCGTGATTAAGACCCGATTTTGTTGGTGGGGTTGTTAGTCACTGTGATGCTGAATCTTCATGACCCCATTTGGGGTTTTCTTGGTTTTTCTTTGCCCTTTCCTTCTCCAGCTCATTTTATAGATGAGGAATGGAGGCAAACAGGGTGAAATGACTTACCCAGGGTCACATGGCTAGTGCTGGAGGCCACATCTGAACTCCAGCCTTCTGGACTCAGTGCTCTGGCCACGTTACTGGGCTGCCTTTTATGCATAAAGCATACCTTTCTAGGGTCACCTTTTGAGCAGAGGGGACACTTCTGGCTGGAACCCCATATAGTCTAGCACCTGTGGATGCTCCCAACACTAAGGCACGTTTGGCTGAGCAACCCTAACCTGGCAATGGAGAACACAGGCTTACTCATGGTCCCCCTCTTTTCAAAGGAAGGAATCCTCCTGGGTGTGGCATAATGGGCAGGGGGCCAAAGAGGGAGGTGAGAGACCAGTCACTTCTCCCTGCTGGGCCTCAGTGTCCTCAGCTGCAAGATGGAGATGAGAACTGCCTGGGTGTTACAACCACCCTGAGGCTAAGTGAGATACACACAGAACTCCTCTGGTAACCTGACCACACCACGTCCATATCCATCACTTGTTCTCATGATATCCTCTGAGCTGTCTGGATAAAACCCAGAGGCTGCCCCTTATCTCAGGAGGATTCTAGCAACACAGTTTCTAACCTCCAATCATGGCCAACAGTGCTGCCCTAGAATGAGTCTCCCCTCCCCCACCAACGGTCCGCAAAGCAGCCCCAGTAGGCAGTGGGCTGCCTTCTGGTCCTGGGGCTTTCTCTCTCCAAACCCCTTCTCTTTCTAAAATCCTGGTCTATTGATTTTGAGGACCTTCTGTCAGCCTCATTAAGCCTTCCTAATTGGCATCAGCCAGAGCCCCCCCAGACAAGGCAGGAGTGATCTCTTTGTTACCACTGGCTTCTCACTGACCCCAAGGCCAGGAGTCAAGTCTGCTTTGATACCAATTGCTCAGAAGCCTGAGGTTTTACTTGCTTTTGGCTATTCTGGTTTACCAGACTCACTGGGGAGCTTTCCCAAGGAGATGTGGGATGTTTGTGGAAAGAAAGGCAAGTCCACTGGTTAAGGCAATAACCCAGCTGGGCCAACTTTGCTCCTGGGCTGCCCACAACTCCTCTGGCCTCATTCAGGCCAGGAGACCACCTAGATGTATGTGCAGGGGTGTGAGAGTGCGGGGGCGGAGGATGTCTGCAATAGTTTCTCTGCAAAACTGTCTGCCCAAGGGATAATGTCCCTGCTATGTGACTCACGTCTCTGGCCTTGCTGCCCAGCATGCCACAGGCGGCCCGAGGCTTGAGGGGAGGAGGGTGGGGAAGGGGAGGCAGATTTGTTTTCCATTTTCCCAACAAGAAATTCAATCCCTTTGAATTTTCAAAGACAATGAGCCACACTGATCATTGTCACTCTTCGGAATAGTCAACACATTTACGGTGTTTTACATCTAGTTTCCTCACCATAACCTTATGGTTTAGAGGATGTTATTATCTCCTTTTTGTTAAAGAGAAAAGAAGGCTGGGAGGGTGAAATAACCTGGGCAAGACCCCAAAGGTAAAGCACAGCTGAGGAGGGTCTGCTTCTGGGCCTGCCCCTCCCTCCCCTGGGCCCCCAAGCTGCCTCTCCCAGAGTCTGCAACAGAGAGGAGCTATGGCCTTAGAAAAAGAAGATATAAAAGGATCCCTTTGGTCCAAATGCCAAAAGGCATGGCTTTCCAGATTCACTCTTCATTCTTTATTTACAGGAGATTTAGAAAAAGTAGGTGTAAATATTGAAACACTTCTGCCTAGATAAAACTGTGCTGAAAATAGCTACAAATATTTAAAAAAAACCAGACAACATTCCCCTCCACCCCAAACAGGCATCAGTTTCTGAAGTGTAAATGGAAAAGCAACTGGGAAATTAACCACCACAAAAATGACACCACCAGCCCTGGAGTCAGGAGGACCTGAGTTCAAATCCAGCCAAAGACACTTAACACTTACTAGCTGTGTGACCTTGGGCAAGTCACTTAACCCTAATTGCCCTGTCTTCTCCCCTCCAGAAAGAAAGAAAGAGAGAAAGAGAGAGAGAGAGAGAGAGAGAAAGAAAAAAAGGAAGAAAGAAAGAAAGAAGGAAAGAAAGAAAGGAAGGAAGGAAGGAAGAAAGAGAGCTGTAAAGAGAGGTGTGCTTTAAGGGAGAAAGGCCCAAAAAGACATCTTTACATACTGAGGCAGGTTTCACACTCCTAGGGCCGCTCCCTAGCTCTGGGTAAGGGAGGAGATCCCAGGGTTGAAGGCAGGGTCAGCACTGACCCCCCCTTACCCTGGGTCGGCAATGGAGGACAAGTGTGCAGGGGGCTGTGGTCTGTGTCCTCAGCTGTGGGGAGGGGGAGCATGTCTAAGTCTCCTCTATTTTTAAGAGAAACCACACCAAGGCCTCTTCAAAGGCAGAGGTGGAGATGGGAGGATGGGCAGGGACTCTCCTTCTTGGAATCCTCTGCACCTGGCAGACAACAGCTGCTTAGTGAATGTTTGCTGGATTGGGTGGAAGGAAGGATGCTCAGTCACAGAACAGCCGAGGCAGTGCTGGGAGGTTCCTTCCTTCTCTTCCGGACTCCGGCCCCAGCTGAGGCTGGCTAAGCCCCGCCCAGAGGGAGCCGGCCAGGTCCTGGGCTCCTTCTCCAGCTCCGCTCTCCACCAGGGTTAGCCTGAGCTCATCTCCAGAACGTCCCTTCTCGGATGAGAGGGCCAGCCACTGAGCCGGGTGACGGCTGTTGGTGGGGGTCAGCCTTTGCTGGCCTTGGATGGAAAATCCTTTTCCTAAGGCCGTTCCTTGAACTGACCTGTCCTTTTGAGGAAGCCCAAGAACATGGACCCAGTTAACTGATCAGTATATATAATATGCTGACTCACTCCTCTGCCCCTTCTCTGTGGCTGGGAATCTTTATGGACAATCTTTAAAAAACAAAACAAAAACCTTGTTTTTGGTGAGAAGAGCATCTGGCCCAGAGGGCCTGAGTTCCAACTTAAGACATTCCTATGACTTTGGGCCAGCCACTTCCCTGGACCTCGGCTTCCTCAGCTGTACAATGGAGCTGCCAGACAAGAGGCCTCTGGGTACATTCCAGCTGTAGGTCCCTGGAGTCCCTTTGATCATCTGTACGCCTGAGGTGGAGGCTGATTTTAACCCGATAAAAAGGCATCTGCTCTTGTAACAAAGGCGAAAAGGGTATAAACCTCCTGAAGGCAGAGACATTTGTTCTCTTTGCAGCCACCGACCTAAGCACAGCACATCAAGGGCTTGGAGAGGACCCTTCCAGCTCACTGAAGAAATAAGAACTTGTGGTGGCAGCAGGCCCCTTCAGGAAGAGCGCTGCTCTTCTAGGAAGGAGGCCCCTGGCCTCACAGACTGAGTAACTGAGTCAGTGTGACCCTGAGCCATGGAGGGTCCCAAGGAACTACCGATGGCTCCAGGTTATAGAGAAGGGTAGACAGGGCTTGGGGCAGGAACTTCAAGTTGCTTATGGGGATTCCCACTAAGAATAAAATCACAAGCCTGGTCCCAAATAGACATAGTGCATGTGTATATACAAATGAATATATAATATACAAATACAGGTACTTGTACAATGTGTATACACACACTCCCCCCCCACGCACACACACTCACACACGTGCACATACACACTTGCTCTAAAGGCCATTTTAACATAACAATAAAGGCACCATACAAAGGGGCCAGGCAGCCTCGTGTCCTTCCTCCAAGGCATGGGCGCAGCTCGGGAAGAGATGACCTTGGAGCCAGAGGCCCAGGGCTAAATTCCCTCTAAAACACAAGCAGCCACCATACAAGCCCCTTCATCTCCTGAACCTCAGTTTAATCCTCACACAAATGGAGGAGAAAGGACTGGAACTCCCCACCTCACCAGGTCACCTCACAGAAGGTGATTGGGAACCCTCAAAGTGCTAGAAAGAAGTCGGCTCTTCAGGTAATTCTGGGCACTCTTGACCTTGAATCTCTTTGACTGAGCAAAGGGTGGGGTACTCTTCTTCCTGGCCAAACCTGGGGTTCGGCTGATTTCTTTAGGGGGCAGGGTGAGAGGAGAAAGGAAAGTTTAGAGAGACAGAAACAAAGAACCATCGTGGCTCCTCTGAACATACATGTCTGTGTGTGACCCTCCAATTAGGTCTGTGCATGTGTGCACACCTACACATGTGCACACATAGGTGAACTCGTCCTTGTTTATACATGTCTATGTTTTATAAGCAAATCTAGATGCATATATTACATAACTATCATCTTATGGCAGAAGTTTAGATCCTTCCCTCTGTGACACTGTCTTCCAAGCCTCATGTTTTCAGCCAGTTCTTAGGACAGCTGGGAAAGGGCTATTTTCTTTCCCAAAATGGCCAGCTACTTTCCCAAGTGTGCTTTCTAGGAGCCCTTCAAGACACTGTTGTGACTTGTCTTTCTGAGCTGCAGCCAGACACCCCGGAGTTGGCGCCCGGCCCCAGAAAAGCTCCATCAATCTTCCTCCTTTTATTTACGTCCTCATTCCTGGGAAACGTAATTGTGGTTTTTATTAACTTTGCTTTATGGATCTAATATTTAGGAACAAGCCTATCTCTGATGTCACAGCAAGGAAGTGAAGGAAGGCACTTACAGACTCGCCGGCGAGGCATCGTGAACAAGGCTGGGTGGGCTGCCTTCCATTGCTGGCAGAAATCTATTTAACAAATCACACAGGGGATGAATCAGAACCGTAATTATTGATGCTTTTTATTAAAATATTAAAATAGATTTAACATTACCTTGGGGATAATGGGCACCTACCACTGAGCTCTGTCTGCCTTGGAGATTCCCAGGCAGACCCTCCCGGGCAATGAAGCCCTTGGATTCCGATCCCCAGTCTTTAGCCCAGCGAGCCTGGGCCAGTTGATTCCGGCCCTGGTCATCGTCCTCCCCAGGACCAGCTTCGATGCTCCTACGTGTCCGTTTCTGAAACAGACAAGCAAACCAGCTCATAAAATGGGAGCATTTCTAACTCAATTTGCTCCCTGAAAACCCAACAACAGCCCCAGCCCCCTGTGGAGCCAGAAAACCTGGCAATGTATGGGAGGGGCTGGATTTAAACTTGATCTTTTTCAGAAACATCAACTATCAGTTATACTTAATGTCATTATTTCCAGCACTGCCGGGATATTTGGGTTTATAGGACCAAAGGCGGCGCTTCCAAGAACCTTCTCAGCAGCTCTGACACAAACCACCGTCATTAGATTATTGATACTGAAAAGGGGCCAAAGGCATTGGTTTCGTTCAAGATGTCCCATGAGCAGCTCCCAACACCTCACTCAAATGTCAGCTTGGAAAGGATCGGACGATGAGCAAACATGAGGAATCCCACTCCTTGGCTTCATGCAAGTCAGGGACGAGTCCACAAAATTGCTCCCCTGGTATGCACCGCTAACCTTTGGGAGAGCCGGCACTGAGGGGTGGGCTCTTTATTTCAGAAATCAATTACAGAGAAATGAGAAGACTTCTCTAACATTACCGGGCGAGGTGGGGGGAAGATGAGGGGGGGGAACCGTTAAACCATGCACATCCTGCTGTCATTATCTGCAGGTCCTCACAGGCCATTGTGATGACTGTTGTTAACAATCATAACAACCATAGCAGCTGACACGGTGCTTTATGGGATGCAAAGTGCAGGCAGTGTCCCAAGGTGGAGGATCCGAGAATCTTCTACATGCAAGAGACAGAGCCCATGAAGGCTGGGGGCGGGGGCAGCCCCCCTGACCAGAGGAGCCCTGATGGAATGCTGCCTGCTCCCCAGGGAAGAATCATGGAAGGAAAGCTCCAGCTCACTCTGGCAGAAGTCACGGTGGTGGGAGTCCAGGTATGGAACATTGCCTCCACTGCCAGAAACAACTGGTGTGTTAGTTTCTCTGGGCTTTTCTCCTCTCTTTGTACCTTTGCTACATCAGAGGTCTTGCTGGGTGGTGGAGGAAAGGAGGAAGAAGACAGACAGACATACAGATGGACAGACAGATAAGATACAAAATTTGGAAATGAAGGTGATGCAAAAAATATGTCGGTGAAATAAGATGCTGAAAAAGCGACCTGTGTGACACGAACTGTGCCAATCACATCACCCCTCGATATGCCTCAGTTTCCACGTATGTCAGCTGAGGGGCTGAGTAAGTCCTCCAAGATCCTTCCCATCTGGGAATCGCCACAAGCTTCCCTTCACCATATTTTCTCCAGACTAAATAATATATTTCTATTCAGATGACATTTTTTAAAGCACGTGACTTTGGGGGCAGCCAGGTGGCCCAGTGAATACAGCACTGGTCCTGGAGTCAGGAGGACCTGAGTTCAAATCCAGCCTCAGACATTTAACACTTACTAGCTGTCACTTAACCCCAATTGCCCTGCCTTGCCCCTCCAAAAAATTTTTAAAAATTTTTTTAGTTAAAAAGATTTTTTTAATAAACAAAAAAGCATGTGATTTTGCTATGTAGGTGCTATGCCAGCCAGTGAAGTTCAAATGCGAAACAAGGAGCTTACAAGCCTGAAAAGAGGGAGTGGGAAGACACCTGAACAGGCCCACCAATAACCAGGCTACATGGTCACACAGATACACATAGACATGGGTCTGAATGGAGGTGCAGGTGTAGACTCTAGGAAGGAGAGGCCCAAAGGGGGTTTGAGAGACTCCGGAAAGGAGATCTCACCCACAGCTGAAGGTGGAAGAGACAAGGAAAAGTGATTTTGTAAAACCTAAAAGGTGAACTAGATTTTGCAGATTTCACTGGAAGAGATGGGGGGATAGGGAGGGGGTAAAGGATGGTTCCAGACATAGGAGATACCCAGCAGCCAGGACAAAGACTGAGAGGCTCAAAAGGATGAGCAGCCCAGCCCAGGTGAATGGCTCCAAGTGTGTCTTCAGAGCTCTAAGGGACCTTGGGGGTCATCTAGTCCAACCACTTAATTTTTCCAACGAGAAAGCTAAGGCCCAAAGACATTAAGTGACTTCCTTCAAGTCAGACCCAATCAGGAGCAGCAGAATTGGGACCTGAGCCCAGGTTCCCAACTCCAGAAACAGCGCCCATTCCTGTACGCATGGCTTCTATCTCTGGTTGTGATGATACAGACTCAGGCATTGTACAACTGTGGATTCACAGCAAGAGGAAAAACCAGAAAGGAGTCAGTCCCGCTGCTTGGCAAACAAGGTATAATGGCAATGGAATAGAAAGAAAATGGAAGCAAAATTGGAGGGTTATAGTTATGATTGCTGTGAAAGAGAATGAACTTCAGATAGGAAAGGGTCACTCCAATTTGGCTAAGAAGGAAATGAAAGCTGTGACAGCTGGGGACCCGCTGATACCTTGTTTGAGATTAGGTGCTTGCTTCCAAGTCTCCTAGTCCAGAGCAGTTACACCCTAGGGTTCTGGTAGAGCTTGCAAATATACTTGTTGGTAATCTGTGAGGGATCCTGGGAAATGGAGTATGTTAGAGCCTGAAGCCTGACTAGCAGTTTCTGAAGGGAAGAGATTTTGGATCATGAAAACTATAGGATGGAGGGCTTGATGTCAACCCTGGCAAAACTGCATAAAGATGGAATTAAGAGGATGGTTCTTGATCACTCAGGTGAGTAGAAGGAGCCAGCATGGGCTTCTCATTAATTATTAGTGCCAAGCTAACTTCATTTCCTTTCCTGATAGTCACACTGTGCCTTGATTTCAGCGAGAAGTAAAAGAATCACGAGACAAGGAGGTGTGGACTGGCTAATAGGAGTTATATTTGAAATTGGCTCTGTGACTGTACTCAATATATGCTAATTAATGAATCAACATCAACGTCCCAGGAGGGAGGTATCTAGCGGCATACAAGAGGAATCTGTCCTTGGTCCTGATGCATTCAACATTTTTATTAATAACTTAGATGAAGACATAAAAGGCAAGCTTATCAAATTTGTCAACGATACAAAGCTGAGAGAGGTAGCTAATATGGTAGATAACAGAATCAGGATCCAAAAAGACTCTGACAGGCTGGGATGATGGGGAAAATTGAATGAGATGGGACTGAACAGGCTCAAACAAAGAATTCTATGCTTAGATTTCAAAAACAAACATTATTTCGTGCGGGTTTCAGCTGACAGTAAGCTCATGATGAATCAGCAGTGTGAGTGAGCTACTAAAAATCTAAAACAATCTAACTATAAGCCTATAGTAAAAGTACAGAGCGTAGAAACAGGAGGATTCTACAAGTTCAGCCACCCTGAGACCTTCTGGTCAGCTGTCAGCACCAGGTTTTCTGTGGATAGCTCCACACTGTAAAGTGCCCAGAGAATGGGTTACCAAGACAGTCAGAGAACACAAAAAGACACCATGGGAGGAAGGGCTGAAGGACCTGGTAATCTTCTAACCTGGAGAAGAGACCTGCTTGGGGAGAAGGGGGAGGGGCATGACCTAAGTCTTCTGATTATCTGAAAAGCGAACAGGAGAAAGAGAGCTCAGGTGGGAACAAGGAGATAAGGAAGAACTTTCCAAATACTAGGGTCCTCCAAAAAGCAGAATAGGCAGCCTCCTGACATCCCTAAAGTCCTCGTGATGGGAAGAGATCATTCCAGCAGAAGCTGCATGACAACATTTCAGGAGGTTTTAGAGGATTTCTGACCAGATTTCCACTGTCACTAGCCCAGGTTGCTCTATGGGCTCCATAGCTCTGTAGAGGGAAGGGGGGAGGATTTTGTCATAGCCTCTGAATTGGTCTTCCAACCTCTAACTTCTCCACCCTCCAAAAAGCTCCCCTAAAATAATTTAATAACAGCTTCCACCAGTTCACACTCCCTTACTCAACAACCTTTAGTGATTTTTAGGGACAAAATCCTACTGCCTCAGGATTCCTTGGCCAAGCATCTGAAGCCTGTACAAGCCCGCTCTACCTCCTCTTCCAGCTGGGCATGGTGCTAATAGCCTTACAATTATCATCTCATTTGATCCATGTGAGATAAGTGCTATTTTTACCCCCATTTTACAGATGAGCAAACTGAGCAGCAGGTAATATTTGAGGTCACATCTGAACTCATGTCTTCTTGACTCAGCCCCGGGCCACCTTCACTGCCCAGTGAGGCTATGGGATGAGTGAATTCTTTAATTCCATGCTTGCAGTGGCAGTAGCCAGGACTTGTCCTGGCTTAACATTAATGGATCCTGCATAAACATTTAACTACAGGGCTGCCTGTGGTAAATGGATTATTGAGCCCCAATCACGTCTACCAGGGATCTGCCAGCCTTCATAAGAGCAGACGAAGATTTACCACCAAACCAAGGAGACACGTGCAGTCTATAAACCAAATGAAAATCCTGCGTCTACACAAAGATCCCATTACTTAAAAATAATTGAAGAAGATCAATAAAACAGCGACCTCACTGGAGAACAGTTCAAACAGGGAGCAGAACTGAGGAGCAGAAGATATTTGATAAGATAGAGACATTAAGACGTAAAATATGCCCAAGGATGGTAATCCCAGAGAAGAAAGAGGCCCAGAGAGGGTCCCAGCAAGGCGAGTCACCCTCCAGCGGGAAAATGCCGTCAGGCCTTTGTAGGTGACTTCTTTTTATGGAAAGTGATGCTCTGTGGATGAGCTTAATGACTGAAATACAGCCCAGGGGAGTCTAAAAAATGGCTTAACGCTTTATTGGAAATTCCATTCAAAGCACTGGTTTACATTCTAATGAGAGAGTCAACACTAAAATTCCACCCAGGAGTGTTGTCACCAAGAGCAAATCCTAGTGGGACTCGACGAGAATTGTGGGCTCTGGCAGCAGGTTCAGAGTACTAAGTCCTGATGAGGGCCCCACCGCCAAGAAGAAAGCCCAGACAAGCCCAACACTTTCTCTGTATCTGCCACCGGCTCTCAGTGGATGGAGAGGCTCCAAAATGGGAAAAGCTTTGGAATCACAAGGAAGCCACAGTATAAACACTCACTATTTTCCACCGAAATAAAGGAATGGAGCACTCTGACCAATTAAGCCTTCCAGAAACTGGAGCATGTTAATGATTCTAAATTGGACCTTCAATTCTCTAAGATTTAAACACAAGCCTACTTAATTACAAATACAGGGAAATAGCTGACTCTATGTGAATTTGCAGACACTTTAGGACTTTTCAGGACCACAGGCATATTATAACAAACACAATTTTGTACTGTTATCCTATGAAATCCTCTCCTATTGCCTTCCTGAAGTCTGAAGAGGCCAGAGGTTCCTAAAGGGGAGGTCAGCTGAACATAAGCTCCAATGGGTCCTGCAAAGCTGAGAGGGCTTCAGGTATGGCATAGATTCACTTCAAGCAGGAGCCTGGTTAAACTCCAAGAGCTCATCACCACAAGGCTGGCCCCAGGGGAGCCACCCATGATACAGACAAGATTACAAAATGGTTCTCAGGTCCATCTGACAAAGGGGTGGGGGAGGAGGAATGGGACCAAAGGGTGCTTTGAGTTAAGGGTTTGGGGGGAAAGGTGGCAGGGTGGACCTCTGAGACAAATTTACAGGAGGGCATGGTCCAGAACGAGTCATCTTGTCCACAAGGAAAAAGCTACAGCCATTGTCAAATGCTTTGCTAAAAGTTTAGTAAATTCTATGTACAGCATTTTCCTGACCTACTTTTGTAGTAATCCTGTCAAAAAAGGAAGTGAGATTAGTTTGACATGACCTTTACTTAATGAAGTCACACTGCTTCCTTACAATCACTGCTTCCCTTTCTAAATTCTCACAAATCAACCCTCTGAAAACGTATTTTAAAGAAAGACTCCAGGGGAAGAGATGAGAAAAAAAAATGCACCCCTCTCCCCCCACTGGTAGAAGTGGAAGACTGTGGGTATGGACCACTGGGCACACTGTTAGACTCAGTATGCTGAATGATCTTACTGTGCCAAACAGACCCCTCCATGGGTCTCAAAAATGCAGCCAAACTGACTCTGTTACGTAGGTGCTTCTGCAGACAAGGCCTTCTACATTCTTCACAAGACAATTTATTCACAAGGTAATTAAGTTTAAGCAACAATGGGTCTCACAGCAATCTGTTCTTTGCTTTCCTTCCTCCCTTCTCTTGCTCCCCATCCTTTCTTCTCTTCTTTTCCCACCTTTCCCTTTCCTCTCTCTCTCTCTCTCTCTCCATTTCTTCCCTCCTTCCTTCCCTGTACCTGGGCAATAAATCCTTATGAAAATGCCAGATTATCACAACTGAAGAAGTTTCATCAATGTCATTCCAGATCGAATCTCAAAAACACCTGCCCTTTAAAGGATGCCATTTTTTGGTGGCTTGGGACTGAGTAGGTGGGAAGAAAGGGAACATGCCTGCCACTTTCCTGGGTAGATGGGCAGCTGTCAGCCTCTGTTAATTAGGTGACAGGAAGAAAGAAGTCGACCCAGTTCAAACAAGGTCAGAAGGGCTGACCAACGTTCTCAAAATTCAGTGGTTTCAGGCAGCAGTGAGCCCTTAAGAGCTGCTGAAACAGCAGAGATGCTACAGCACACAGGTGCTTATTTTTAGACAATCTTATAGCTAAAAAATTCCAACTCTGTCCGAGCCAGAAAGGTGTGATGAAAGTGGGAATACTTACCTCATTGTCAAGATTCAAGCTTTCAGCATTATCCCAAAAGGAATCCACCTTAAAGACCGTGAGAGTCTGGCCTCTGCCAGTGTGGGATGCAGGCCAAGTCATCGAACCTCCCCGAAATTCACTTTACACATCTATGGAGTGTGGAGGTTAATCTTTCCCTACCTTTCGAAGGTTATGGCGGGGAAGGAAGGGGTGATTGCTTTGCAAACTTTGGGGACCTAGAGAAAGGCAAGTTATTCAAGAGCTGTTCCCCAACAGATAAATGGTCAAAGGATATCAACAGGCAGTTTTCAAAGGAAGAATTCATGCTATCAACAACATGTAAAAGAAAGCTGAGTCAGTAATGATTAGAGAAAGGCACATTACAACAGCTTGGACGTTCTACCCATCAGATTGACACAGATGACAAAACTCGAACATCCCAACTGTTGGAGAGACTAAAAACAGGCACACGTAGTTGTACACTTGTTTGGGGGCACCGTGAACTTGCTCTGGATATTCTGGGAAGTAGCCTCCATATTTGCTAAAACAGGCATATCCTGCAACCCAGTTATACAACGCCTAGGCCTACACCCCAAAAAGGGCAGTAAAAGAGGAAAAGGACCCTAATGTCAAGAAATTTTTAGGACAGCCTTTTTTGTGGTAGCAAAGAATTCAAAACTAAGGGAAGAGAGTGTCTATTGAAGAATGGCTGGGCAAATTGTGATAAATGATGAGAAAGTTTCTGAGAAATCTGGGAAGACGGACATGAACTAGTAAGAGTACAACGAGCAGAATCATTTATCTAAGAACAACATTATAAAGAAAAGCAAACTTAAAAGGCGTGAGGCCTCTGACCAAGACAGCTCTGGAGGAAGGCTGCCAAAGCAGGGCCCCTGTCTCTCTATTTAGGGGGCTGACTCAAGATGCAGGACAAAACACACCTTTTCAGACTCAGCTCGGTGGGAAGGTGCTTTTTGGGTTATGTTTCTTTGTTCTAGGAGCTTTCTTTTTCTTTTCTAGAAGAAGATGCATGGGTGGAAATGTAAAGAGGAGCAGGGAAAGTGAAGCAAAACAAAAAAGGACAAGAAAGTTGGTTTATTGAGGACCTTCTTTTAGAAATTCGGGGAAGAGAACGGAAGGAGGCCCAAAAGACGCCATGAGGCAGGAATGAGCCACTGAAGCAGTTATCGACCAGTTCCGAAATACTCAGCTTTTCCATGACATTAGCAAGAAAAACATTGCCAAGTATCTTCCTCAAATCTAGGAAAAGGGGATGGAGCATAAGGGAAAGGGAGCAGTGGGCTGAGCTCTGATCCCAGCTCAGGCACCTCCCATCCCACTGTGACCCTGAGCAGGACTTCCCTGCCTCCTTGTTTTCTGCTGTGCATCTGGGGGGGGGGGGGGAGGGGCAATCAGAGGACTTCTCCTGTCCCTTCCAGCTCTAAATCTACTTAGACTGGTCATTTCTATAGCCACAGCATCCCTCAGATTGGTTCCCTTCTCTCCACTCCCATGACCACCACCTGAGGGCAGACCCTTAGCACCCAGCACCTGGACTATCTATTGTAATAGCTTCCTAATGAGGCTTCCTTCCTCTCCTCCACATCTCAGCAAAAAGGAATTTTCTTTCACAGAGATCCTGACCACGAATGTGCGTGTGTGTGTGTGTGTGTGTGTGTGTGTGTGTGTGTGTGTGTCTCTCTCTCCCTCCCTCCCTTTCTCTCTCTCTCTCTCTCTCTCTCTCTCTCCCTCCATGAATTCCAGTGGCTCCTACCACTCCAAGATTAAATCTAAATTCTTCTGTCTGGCATTTAAAGCTCTTCATGACCTGGCCCCTTCCTACCTTTCCAATCTTATCACATATTATTCCCCTCCATGAACTCAGTGGTCTGGCCATACTGACCTACTTCCTGTTCCTCACACTTGACATTCCATCTCCCATCTCCACACTTTTGCACTGGCAGTGCCCCATACTGGAATGCCCTCCCTCCTCACAACTGTCTAGGAATCCCAGTCATCTTTCCCGGTCCTGCTAGCTGCCAGTGCCTTCCCTTCTGAAGTGCTAGGTCCTGCTTAGGGTGAATGATCCATCCCCTAAAATGTTATTCAAATTCGTGTTACTCCAAGTTATAGTTTGCAAAATATGATTATGGGTTCCAGCCCAACGGAGCTAGGCAGAGCACATTTAAATGAGCCCGCTTCCAAGGTTACTTTCTCTGTACTGATCAGGATTTAGTCTCACCCTCCATCTACTCCATATGTATCTTGCGTGTTGCCTCTCTCAGGAAATGTAAAATAGTATCACATAATAGCAGGATATACCCTAGGATTTTTTAAAGAACAGAATAACTATAAGCCCATCGAGGGCAGGAATTGTGTGGACGCTGAATGTTTCCCTGACTCAGCATGCAAGCCGAGGTCTTCTAGAGCAAAACAGTTTTGATACTTTCTTGCAATATGATGCTGGATCTTGTAACAAGAAAACGGATACTTTTTGTTACTCAGCGGCCGTAAAGGTCTGCAGACCCGACAATAAAGGTCTCGAGACCCTCGCGGTATGGCTCATACGACGCGGGCCGGGGCCTGGCCAGGATGCCGGGGTCCCATGGCCCCTCTCGAGTGGCCGGAGCGCATGTGTCCGAGTCTCTATCCTCTTGTCCATGGTCTGAGCCAGGCCCCGCCGGGCCCTGTCCAGCCCTCCAGACCCCCGAGCTGGCCTCGCTGGGCGCTAGCTAGCAGAACCGGGGACGCTACTTCTGAGACGCAGACCTGGAGCCGACCACAGGAGGCCGGAGCCTGCCCTCTAGGAGCCCCTCCGGACCGAGGCCCGGCCGGGCCCAGCAAGAGCAACCTGCGGCCTAGAATACTGGGCTCCGCGGCCACCAGGGGCCCCTCCCCCAGCCGGGCAGGGTACCTCGGTCCTAGGGAGGCCAGGTTAAAGGTCCCTCCCCTGTCTCGGCAGCCCGGCCCTGGGCGGCTTCCGGGCCCGCCCCGCCCCGCGCTTCGGTCCGTGCCAGCTACTGCTTTCACCTTTGACCCCTGTCCAAAGTGGGAACCACACGCTCCTCACTGCTCCCGGGGTTTCCTTGGCGGGTGTGTGGGTGTGCGTGTGGGTGGGGAGGGGTGTGTGTGGCACGAGCCTGAGGGAGGGTAAATGATGACAGGAAACGCTAGAAGTTGCTCCCGACCTCGGCCCACGGCCCACCGACATAGGCCGGCCCATGTGCAGAGAGGCCCGCCAAGCCCCGCATAGTCTTTAGAAGGAGGCGAAGGGAGAGCCCCGAACCCTCCCCAGCCCCGCCAGGCCCAGGCAGCAAGAGGGGGAAGGTCGAACTTCAGATCGTCCCTAGAGGCTCCGGGACCCCCCGGGGAGCTGAGGGGAGGGAAGAGGGGAGGACGCCCCCAAGCCCGCCCCAGTCCCGGGCCCCGCCACGCCTCACCGCATCCCCGGGCCCGCCCCGCTTCTCCTCCGCAGGCCGCCGCCTCAGGCCAGACAGTGCGCCCCGCTCCATGCGCTCGGGCCGGAGCCCGCGGACCCTGAGGCCCGCCCCCTCCTGGCCCTGCCCTCCATCCCTCCTGGCCCTGCCCTCCATCCCTCCTGGCCCTGCCCTCCATCCCTCCTGGCCCTGCCCTCCATCCCTCCTGGCCCTGCCCTCCATCCCTCCTGGCCCTGCCCTCCATTTCTCCTGGCCACGCCCCCGCGCTCCGCCCCTCCTCGACCTCCCGTTCATTTCGCCGCGCCGCGCCCCCGAGACTCCTCCCACCTGGCTGCGTGTGCCCCTTCCAGGTCCCACCCCCACGTGCCAGAGGCGGGGCCAGAGGCCTTGGGGTCCAATGGCGGAGGGCGAGGCTGAGTCCTGGTCCCGGCCAGCGCCTCCTGGTGTGGGCCTCCTTGGGGGCTGCTGGGAGGGGCGAGGACCTCCGGCCTGACCTCTCCCAGCCGGGCACGTGGCTGTGCTGGCTTGGAAGGCTGGCACCAACTACCTGCTGGTCATCTGGGTGAGCCCCGCCCTTTCCCGGCGGCTCAGCGCTGCTGGGAAGCCCTGGGGACCAAGTACGCCATCCCCTGAGCAGGGAAGCTACCTTCTCCAGCCAGGTCACCTTGGGCGAGTCCCTCCCTCTGCCTGAGATAGGGGGTGTTGGGACAGATAGCCTTGGGGAGCCTTGAAGGACTCTTCCCCATCCCCATGCGTGCTTTGCTGTGGCGAAGCTTTCCAGCCAATCTTTTCTAGTATTTTCGGACCCTCCCGGGCCCAGAAAAGTTTAGTAAGTGATTTGACTTCCTGCTGGAATTCCCAGCGGGTGGGAAGGTCCAAGAAGCCCCTCCCCCTTCTCATCCTCACTAACTTTACATCAAGTGAGAACTTTCTGTCTGTCCTCACTCTCTTCCAGTCTTCACCTTCCCCTCTTTCTCTCCATCTTCTTTCTAGTCTCATGTGTCTAACCACCTACTGCTTTTTAGGGCTACAGAGGTGGACGAGCCCTCCCGGGTGCTGAAAAAGCAGCTTCAGCTAGAGGGGGGAAGAAATGACCCGGCCAAAGTCACACAGGTCGTTTGTGGCAGAGCAGAGACTAGAACCCGGGTCCTCGGACCTCCCGTCCAGTGCACTTCCCGCCATACTGTACTGGTTTTCCCCACACTCCCTACCTCTCAACCATCTGTGGGCATTTTAAATATATAGTGATACAGGATGAGCCCCCGTGTAGGCAGACATGAGGGTGTGGCCCTAGAACTGTAAGCTCCTTGAGGGAAGGGCTTGTTTCCCTTTTGTCTTTGTTCCTAAATGTGTACAGGGTATGGCATGTAGGAGGCGCCTAACGGTTGTTGAAATGAGTTGTTTTGTGGACAGTAGGATTGGGGGGATAATTCAACCTTGGGAGCTGCAGTTTTGTAGGGAACATTGGCTAATTTAGGGAAACGAGGGTTTGCCGATTACCTTGTGGGGCCATAAGCCCATGACCAAGAGTTGCCCTCTGACCTGGCCTGCCTCTGCTCTGTTGTGGATGTTCTACTGGCTGTGGCCTTCCTCCCTCCTCTTTATCACAGTGTGGGCATCAGCTCAGGCAGTTGTGGCTGTTTATCCTGAAGAAGAGAAGTCTGGGTGCAGACAGAGCCAGCATCTGCCAAAGCTAAGGTTAAAGGGTAGGAGCAGGATTGGTGGGTTGGTTCTCTTTCCTATCAGAAGGTGGCCATAAGTCGACCAGCATTTATTAAATGCCTGCTGGATGCCAGGTACTGTGCTGAGCACAGATTCCCTCCTCGCCCCCACCCACCTGTGCTCCCTCCTTGGAAGGAGGTATCAGCCCTGACCTCTGAGCTGATCTCCTGTTGTGAGCTGAGCAGGAGGATTTCCTTAAAGCTTTGGCCTGGGGAGGATTTGCTTAGCATGCCATCTGTTCCTGGGCTCTGGTCAAACAAGCAGGTCATCTCCAATCTAACAGAGCTCAGAGCGTGGTCAGGCAGTGGAAAGGCTTTCCTTCTTACTGAGAGTGCTCTGGGAGTCTTTAAGATGGAGTCTCTTTCTGTAGTCCTGGGTGGTTTCTTCCTCAGTACTGCACTCTAGAAGTGTGTTTGTCACATGATCACTCTGCTGTGTCACCAACTTGGGTATGGACTCAGTGGAAAGAGCCTGCGTCCAATTTCCCCCCCCCACACACACACGCTTCACAGCCATGGGGTCTTTAGCACATAACTTTACCTCTGTGAGGACTCGGTTCCCTCATCTGTAAAATGAGATGATTTCCGACTTTCTCTTCAGCTCCAGGTCCTTGTACTTAAGGTTGCCAGATTTCAGAATTCATTCAGTATTATTGTCATTAGTCAACAGATAACTTAAAGCCTATACAAATTTGTTAATCTTCAACACGTCAAGCCCTGTGCTGGGTGCTGGGGGTGGGAAGGCAAAAATGAAGCCTGCCTTCGTGAAACATTCTGCCAGAGAGAACTGCATGTATACAGACAAAGCCTCCTAGAAGGAGAGCATGGATGCTTGCCTGAGTGGATGCATGAATGACCAGCCTTTATTAAGCCCTGGGTGCCAAGCACTGGGCACAAGTCAGCCTCTGCCCTCTAGGGGCTCAAGTTCTAATGGGGCAAGGTGGGCTGGGGCTGGGGCAGGGTGCTCACACTGAGGAAGTTTCAGCCACAGGGCAGAAGGAAAGGTCCTGGGATCTTGAGGCTGCAGCAGCCTAGCAGGGAGTCAGACCACTTCTTTCATGTCATTTCCACCAATCAGACCACATGATCCATTTCTGATGTGGAACGAACGCTTGATGGTACCAAGGCCTTGGGTGGTGAGCATTCCTTCCTGGGTCTTCGGTGTTCTGAGTAGCTACGGAGATGGAAGCTGTAGCACTTGGAGAGGCAGCTGCCAGGTCATATACCCCCAGCTATTGCTGCCCTGAACCCCCGTTTGGGGGGGATCGAGAGAGAGGACCCTGTTATTCTCTGTCTCTTGGACTTACCTGCCCTGTAGCAGCAGGTAGGAGAATGTTGGCCCAGGGTCCTGGGTTGTCTTTTCTGGGGCCTGAGAAGAGGTTTGGGGGTATCAGGGAAGGCTTTCCAGAGAAACTGACACCAGCTGAAACCTGAAGGAGAATCAGGATTCTAAGAGGCAGATGGGAAGGAGCAGTGCATTCCAGGCATGGGGCACAGCCTGTCTAAAGGAAGAGAAGCCATCGAGGACTCAAATTTGGATGGAGCTAAGAGGCCATTTGGATGGAACACAGTATGTGAGGGAGAGTGGAAAGGTGAGAGAAAGCTGAAAAGGCAGCTGAAATCTCTATCCCAAAGGACCAGAAGCCAGCCTGAGGAATCCGCATTTCATCCCACAGGTACTGGGGAGCCAAGAAGAAGATGATTGTTCTGCAGTTATGTTGGGGACTGATTGTAGAGAGGAAAGAAAAGATCTGGGAAGACCAATCAGGAGGCAAGAGATGACTAGTGCCTGTCAGAGCATGATAGATGTGAATAGAGCTCAAATCTGAGGATGCCACTCCGTGATTCAAGCAGCTTCAGGGGCTTCTCATTGCCCTTAGGAGGAAATCCAGACTCTGAGCCCCAGACTCTCTGGTTGCAGACTGTCTTACTAAGCTCGCCCTCCTTTACTCTGCTTCGAACCAGTCTGGCCCACTTGCTGCTCCTCTCAATGACATTCCACCTCCCACCTTCTCACCCAGGCTGTCCCCTGGTCCTCTTGGGACATCTCACTGGCTTCAGAAGGCCACTCCTTCAGGTGTTTCCTGAGTAATAGTGCCCCTCCCTCCAGCCCTAGACCATTTGCCCTCCATGTCCTTCTCTGTGCACATGTGAGGGGAATGTAAGCTTCTTGAGGGCAGGAAGTGTTCTTGTCACTAGTGCTCAGTATGGAGTCTGCCCTGTTTGCATTCCTTTGGCCAGTGCACCTGCTGCTTCCCTCCTAGAATGGAACTGGGGCTAGCTCCGGTTTTTGCTTTTGTTTTGCTTTGTACCTCGCACAATGCCTGGTATGTAGTAGGCACCTAATAAATGCTTGTCGATAATTTCACAAGCACGTGGTTGTGGCACGAAGAGTGACTCTTAGAAATGAAATAGAGGAAAAAGGAGGCAGGGCACTGTAATGGGAATCTGAAGATCTTCCCTGCCCCTTGGCCCTTTGATAGGCTTAAGTAGCTCTGAGAACCTTCCCTGATTTGAAAGTATATTCTGCCCCCTAATAGGCTGAATGTGATCACATGGAGCCTGTGGCAGGAGGCTTGTTCTTCAGTGTAATGCCATGCACCAGCAGATTCCCAAAGGAATGCTACTGTGAACAGCCTTTA
>CM053582.1:575559382-575583985 GCA_028627135.1 Pseudochirops cupreus
TATATATATATATATATGTATGTATGTATAAATACATATATGTGTGTATAGGTGGGCATATGTATATATGTGCGTGTGTATATATGTGTACATGTATACATAGACAAAGGGCACAGGATAAGTTGAATATGAAGGGATAATATCTAACAAATAAAATTAAGAGGTGAGAGAAAAATATATTGGGAGAAGGAGAAAGGGAGAGATAGAATAGGGTAAATTATAAATAGAATAGGGTAAATTATCTCACATAAAAGAGGTAAGAGAAAGTTGTTACAATGGAGAGGAAGAGCAGGAAGGTGAAAGGGAACGAGTCAACCTTACTCTCATTGGATTTGGCTTAAAGAGAGAATAACATACAGACTCAATTGGGTATCTACCCTATAGGAAAGTAGGGGAGAAGGGGATAAAAGGGGGGGATGATAGAAGGGAGGGTAGATTGGGGGAGCAGTTAGAAGCAAACACTTTTGAAAAGGGACAGGGTCAAAGGAGAAAATAGAATAAATGGGGGGCAGGATTGGATGGAGGGAAATATAATCTTTAACAGCATGACTACTATGGAAATTATTTGCATAATTACACATGTATAACCTATATGGAATTGCTTGTCTTCTCAGTGGGGGTAGGTGAGGAGAGAAGAAGGCAAAGAATCTGGAAATCAAAGTCTTAAAAACAAATGTTAAAGATTGTTTTTACATGAAACTGGAAAATAAGATATACAGGCACTGGGGTATAGAAATCCATCTTGCCCTACAAGAAAGTAAGGGGAGGCGGACTAGGGGGATATAAGAGAGCAGATTGGGGGGAGAGGAATTCAGTATGCTTGTCATCTTGGGGTGGGCACCAGGGGAGAGACAGGGAGAAAATTTGCAACTCAAAATCTTGTGGAAATGAATGTTGAAAACTAAAAAATAAAATTTAATTAATTAATTTTAAAAATACACAGGACAAAAACTCCCACTGCTCTTCTGCACTTTCCAGTTTTTGTTGAAGTCACCAACCCTCCTTCCCATCATGCAATTTTGCCATCTCATTATCATCTTCAATCCTTCATTCTGGCTCACCTCACAAATTCAGTCAGTGACCCAACCTCATCAATTCTTTCTCCGCAACATCTCCAATGATTGTTCCCTTCTCCTTGCTCACACATCCACTGCCCTAACGTAGGTCCTTGTCTCCTCTTGCTTGGACTGTCATAGAAGTCTCCTATTGGAATTCCCTCCCTCAAGCATCTCCCTCTTCCATATAAAGGCCAAAGAGATCTTCCTAAAGTCCACATCTAACCAGGTCATTCACCTGATCAATAAACCTTTGTAGATCCGTATTAACTCCAGGACACAATGCCATACCAATACCAATCATAACACCATAGATTCTGGGAGTTGGAAGAGGGATCTCTGTGACTCTCTAGTCCAACTTAGGTGTGAAAAGAATCCTCACTCTAACATCTCCAATAAAAGGTTATCCAGCATCTACGCAAAGAAGTCCAAGAAAGGGGAAGCCATCCCCCTCCCAAGGCAGCTCATACCACACTGGGACAACTCTCATGGCTAGGATAACAAGCCTAAAATGGCTCCTTTGCTATTTTCTCCCTATTGCTCCTGGTTCTGGCCTCATGTAACTATGAATAGAGTAGGTGATTTTATCCCAGGAGGATTTGAAGTTGAAGCTTTGCAATGGAGATGGTAAACCACGCGTGTGGCCTAGAATTCCCATCTTGTTGCAGGACAATTTATTTCAGATTATGTATTTTTTAATGATATAAACTAGTGTAGGATTTTCTGAAGTATAATGTTCACTTGGGTTAAGGCAGATCTTTCCAGCTGGGAGATGCCATTGGAAAATTTCAAAGCAAGAAGCTTCCTGTCTTTTGTTGTTTCAAGCCAAGTTTCCCGGGTTACTCTGTTTGCTACTATTGTGTGTAAGGGTGTGCTTCAGGAATTAGCAGAAAGACAGAGCTATTGGATTTGGGCCTGTTTTGTGATGCTAACTGGTTGACTAGAGATCTGGACAAGATTGCACAGGGACTACACCTCCGTGCTGAACCAGAACCCCTGCCCTGGTCTAAATTGGCAACTTCAGCACTCAATGCTTCAGTGCGTAGAAAACACAGGGATTGTTCAGAATGCTCTCTTTGGTATACTTCCTAAGAATTATTGTTAGCAAAACACAACAACCAGGGAGCCAAGGTGTGTTCTAACATGAACTCCAGCTCCTGTTTACATTCCTGCAGTCAAACATTAATTGTGCCAATTGCCATTTGCTCTTGACCACTCTGTCCATATCTCTAATGCCCCATGTCCCCAGTGTCACTCCAGCTGGGCAAAAAATGACATCGTTAGCATGAGGTTTTCTATCTCATTTAAGCTGTTCTTATTTCCAAGAGTCTGAAGTCAGGTTGGGAGTGTTGTTTAATCCATTTGTTTGCATGTATTTTCATATAAATTACAGTTGGAATCTTTTGCCTCTCAGCTCTCACCACCCAGTAAGGGGGAAATACCATGTGGAGATATGACTGATGCTGCCTTAGTGTGTGGGGGGGAATAAAAAGGATTATAGATGACATACTAGGTGTAGAAAATAAGGAGACGTGTCGAGGAGAAGTAAAAAGCTCGCTCTCTGCGCACAGTCCACAGAAGGCATCATGAAGGATATATTGCTCGTCACCTGGTTTTATTTCTAAGGTGTTTTTTATTAACCCCCTTTTATCAATCAGAATAAATTGATAGCCAGCAAGTACGACACAGAAGCTGGCTGAATTACAAAGCAGACATGCACACTTGCTAACAACTTGTGAGCTCTGAGCAGCGTCAGATGGGAGAGAAAGTTGAGGGAGTAAAGGAAATGCTCAATACTGGTGATTGTTTTAATGAAAACAAAAAACATTAATATGGGGGAAAACGGTGGCTCAGGAAAAAAAAAAGTTAAGATTTAGGCTAGCCTTCCAGCTTGGGAGCAGACTGTTGGTTCCCAGGCTGGGCTGGTGTCACCGAGTGTCCCTGTAACAGCATCAAGGAACCTCATGGGCAGTGCCAAAGGAGTTACGCCCAAGAAACCACAAAGCACAGGGCCATCAATGGAGACTGGGGAGAATCTTCAGAGGTGTTTGAATATGTCTCCTCACTTTACAGAGGAGGGAGCCCAGGCCCAGAGAGGGAGTGATTTACTCAGACTCAAGCAGGGAGGCAGAGCAGAATCAGGTTTGAGCCCAAGGCCTTGGACTCCGGGTCAGGGACACTCTCCATTGTACCATGAGGCATGGTGCTTAATGGTACAAACCAAGAGGAAATTAAGTTGTTGTTTATAAGAATTCATCTATGGGAAATGAAAGGCTTTATGGGACAGGCAAGCATGTCAATGTCCTTGAGGGCAGGAAGAAAGCAAAGGAATTAGAAGTACCAGCTAAAGTAGTCCTTTTCTCCACTGGTTCAGATCTCAACATCTTCATTTGTTAGTCTTCATAGGAGCCAAAAAATTCAGCCCTTTGTGACTTACCAATGTGGTGCTTGTTTGGCTATCAATTTACCTGGAGATAAACCTTGGCAAGCTTAGCTAGGCTGTTCCTGGGTCACACAACAGACAGGCCATCCTTTGTTGGACTGGAAGAAGATAGTTCTTCCAACTATCCAACTGATAGTTGTCCAAGGTACAAGAGAGGTCAAGAAGGGTGGAGATGGAGAAAACGCCATTAGATTTGGTGATTAAGAGATCATTGGTACCTTTGGAGAGGCCAGTTTCAGTTGAATGATGAGTTCAAAACCCAGACTGGAGAGAATTCTGGAGAAGGAGGGAAGGAAGTGCAGGTGCCTGTGGTTTATGGCTTTCTCTAGGTGTTTAGACGTAAAAGAGAGATAGTGGCATTGTTTTAGAAACTTTGGCCCCTTGTGGGACATTGAGACACAGTCCTGTCCCTCCAGAGGCCTCTTGGGATTTCTGGATCTGCCAGCTTCCTGCTCCAGCATGGACCAGGCTGGGACAGGCCTGGTGACTGAGGGCTCAGGGATGGCACCCTCTTAGCACCAAAGCCTCCTTGGGGCCAAGGAAGTGCTGGCAAGTGGAAATCCTCTCTGACTTCCATTGAATTTGCAGAGCATGAAGCTAAGTGCTCTCTCCCCAAGGTTAGAGGGATTCTGTGGCCTCTTATGTTGGCTTAAGTAGGCTCTGGCACTGAGAGGCCTCTTCTTTCCTCCACAACAAAACTGTAACCAGGGCAGGGCAGCCGTAGCTATGCCTCAAGCTGCCAAAATTGGGAGGCTGCTGGCAGCATGTCTGAATCTTCAGTCACTCTCTCTCTCTCTCTCACACACACACACACACACACACACACACACACACACACACATACATCAGTGAGCTGGCACATTGTTAGCTAGATTCATTCATTAAACTAGAAAAGTCCCAGCTCCTCTCCTCTAGCTCGGTTCATGGGGTTGTCTTCCAGCTCTCAAGTTCTCTTCCCCCAAATTCTCAGGCGCTCAAGCTTTTTGTCTCGGGGTTTAATCCAGGCTGGGAGCCCTAGGGCTCAGATCTGCAGTCCTGCTGTGAGTTCATCTGCCTGCAGTCCTTTTGTTTAATTCTTTATCCCATCACCAGATTAAAAGAAAACAGCTAATATTGGTGGAGTGAAGTAAATCCTCCATGAGAACTCTCCTGGGTGGACCAAAGTTCAGGCCTGAAGTCAGTCTAAGAAGCTGACCAGGCTCAGACTTAGGGCTGCCAACAGACAGCCCACCAGGCTTTGGTCTTCTTCCTTGAGAAGGACTGGGCTCCCTGGATGAGGAAGCTCCGGGCCCTCGGGCCACCTTTGGAGGGGCCCAGGGCATGTCCCATAGAGGTCTGCTTATCTAAGGAGAGGATGAGGGGAGCATTGGTCTCAATCTACCATCCCTGTCTGCCACGGCAATGCACTTTGGAAGATCTTGTGAAGGGTGGGTCCTTTCAGAGTTGGCTCAAACCCAACCCATCCTCCTCAGTTCTGTGTTATTTGGTTATTTCCAAGCCACCCTTTAGAGTGCCCACAAGCTGCCCTGGGAGCTGCAGGCTGATGCCCCTGACTGGTCTAACTGGCTGCCTCCTCTGGAGGGGCGTAGGCCTGGTCAGCCATCCAACAGACTCCCCTGGAAGGAGAATGCCTTCATAGGAAGCTGTCCATATAAGCCATGTACTGGGAGAACCTTTGGGGTGGGGACATTTATAGCCAGGGGTCAAATGCATCAGCAGATGCAGGCCTGGAAGAACTCCAGTACGACCAGAATGCTGAGGTCATTTGACCTCACAGAAAACAAACCCAGAAAAACATGAGATCGGCTTATCTTCCTTAAGCAAATCAAAACGAAACAAAAGTGAGTCTTCCTTCCTCTACACCAGCGTTTCTCAACCTGTGGGTCGTGACCCCTTTGGGGGTGGAACAACCCTTTCACAGGGGTCACAAGGGTCTCCTAAGACCACTGGAAAACACATATTTCTGATGGTCTTAGGAACTGAGACCCCGCTCCTTTGTCTGTCTCCAGGAGGATCTGCCCACATGCAGATATGCCCACATATGAGTATTAAAGGGTTGCTGCATTAGGAAGGTTGAGAACCACTGCTCTACACACATGTAGTCATATGAAAAATTATGGAAAGGTCTAGAATGTTTTGCTGTTTGTCCGAGTCGCTGTAAAAATAAGCTAATGATGATGCAGCCAAATGGTCACAGACTGGCTCCCCCCTCACAGTGGGGACAGGAGTGCTGGGGGTTCAGCCCAGCACACATTTGTTAAGCCCCTGTGTGGGCTCGGGCTTGGGAGCACAAAGACCAAGGTGGAAACATCCTCCATCCTTGAGGTGGAACTCCAGAATTTGGGCCTTTGGTTTTTCTGGTAGCTACTTATCATTAGGGTTGGTGTGGATAACTGATCTTTAAGGTGTGGTGTGTGTGTGTGTATGTGTGCCCGTGTGTGTGTTGTGTCTGTGTGTGCGTGCACATGTGTGCATATGTGTGCCCGTGTGTGTGTTGTGTCTGTGTGTGTGCGCGCGTATGCGTGCATGTATGCATATGTGTGCGTGTGTGCCTGAGTGTGTGTTGTGTTTTGTGTGCACGCATGTGTGCGTGTGTGTGCCTGTGTGTTGTATCTGTGTGTGCATGCATGCACACATGTGTGCATATGTGTGCATGTGTGCCCGTGTGTGTGTGTGTGTGTGTAGGGGGGTGATGCCATGTTCCCTCCTTCCCTCTTGCTACACCAATTTTCCAGATAATCACTATTAACAGCGATACAAACAGCTGATGTCTGAGGAAGGCTTCAAGGTCGGCAAGGCCCTTTATTTGCACAGACTGCCTCAGTGGAGCCTCCCAACAAGCCCACCAGGAAAGTGCTTTAGAATCCCCATTTTACAGAGGAGGCCCTGTATAGGCCCCATGAGGGGTTGTCTAGGCCCCATGGGGGCGTTAATGGATAAATGGTGGGATTGGAGTCAGGAAAGGCCTGGGTGGGAGCAGATCCCACTGCCGACATTCACTGCCTGGACCAAGACAAAGTCTCTTCAGCCCCTGAAGCCTGAGTTTCTTCATCTGTAGACTGGATACGATAGCACCAAACACATTATTACCTAGGCTGTTGTGAGGATAATCTGAGATAGTACAGGAACAACGGGAAGGGTAAAGGTACGGAGCCTTCTCTGTGTCAGATGCTGTGCTAAAAGCTGCCGACACGCATCCTCTCCTATGGTTATCACGACCACCTGGGAGGTAGATGCTATTATGATCCTTGTGCTAGAGTTGAGGAAACTGAGGAGAACAGAGGTGAAGTGACTTTGCCAGAGTCACATAGCTAGGAAGGGCCTGAAGCTAGATTTGAACACAGGTCTTCCTAACTCCAGGCACCGAGCTACATCTCTAGCTGTTATATTAATGCGAGTTACCAGCCTGGGGATGTACAAGACTCAGCTAGCACACAGTTTACCCTTGTGGGGTGTAGGATCGGGGTGGGGGTGGGGTGGCCGCCTTCTCCCTTTCATTTCCTCCCTCCCTGCACCTTCGGGGCCTGCCTGCTGCCTAGGTGAAAGGCACCATGTTGGCATCCCCACCATTCATCTTCCTACCCATCCTTGCGTTGGTTTAGTCCAATTGGGAAGATAGGGCTGGTCCCAACATGATCATAGAGTGGAGACTAGAAAGGACCTTAAATGTTGTTGAGTCCAGCCCTGGGTCCTGTTATACAGATGAGGAAACTGAGGCTTAAGGTTTGAACCCAGCCCTCCCCCCAAATTAAAGGGCTCTTTCCACTCTAACAGCTTTCGTGACCCCCTCGAGGACCAGTTCAACATGTCAGAGCGGTGGGCGTAGGTGATGCAGGTGGTGACAAGGCCAGAAGAGGGAGGTCAGTACCCTGGGGACGTGTGAGAGGGGGTGGACAAGGTGTCTCTAGAAGGCAGAAAGGTCAAGTTTAAGGAGAAAAATCCAAAAGCAAACAAAAAACATAGTCCAGTGATACTCTACTGGTGTGAACACTCCGTTCTTTTTCCCGAAAACAGCTTTAGCTTTTTTGACAGGAAAAAACCAAGGTGTGTGTTTTCAGTAGATTAGGAAGGCACTGGGTTTCTGTGAGCTTGGAATTGCAGCCTCTCAACGTAATAAAGAAAGGCTTCCACAAAGGATGCTTTCCCCTTTCGCCTGGAGAAGCTGCTGACGCCATCTACAGCCTGCGAGCTCTCTCTACAGTCCGCACCGTAGGGGGCGTATCACGGGCTTGGAGCTGGAAAACTTAAATACTAAAAACACCCGTTCTAAACTGATTCGAACACATGACTTTTGCCCCCGGGGGAGGGTGGCGATTGAGTTATGAGTATTCCAACCCCAGCCTAGAGATACTCCTCGGCATTACACTGGGTCATCTCATTTGCTCTGTCTCATTATGCCCTAGACCATTTTAGAAAGCCTCTATCTGCCCAGGTATGTGTGTTCCAGGAACAGCGTAACCATGTCCCTGTGAAGCTACCAGACACAATGCTCTTCTTCTGAAAAGAAACAGAATTTTTTTCATTGGCAAGAAGAATGCCAAGATGAAGTATGTTCTGAAATCTATTTTACAAATAAACTTGCACATAAATTTTCCATTCACTGCTTTGAAATTTTTTTCCACTTTCTGAGGGGCTGTCAGACATCCCCAATAAACAGTAAGCCTTATTTACTTTACTGGATATGTAATTCTTCTTTTCTTTGAAAATAATTATTTTTCAGGCAAGTGCAGCAAAAATACTACCAATAAAAATCTCGCTATGACAGCATAAACCACATTTATGGCAAACATATACATACAGGTCTTCTAATAAAAGCAATTCTTTGTCACGGAGCCAAGAGAGGAAATGGTAGTCCTTGTGTTTTTTGATCCAAAGTTCAGAATTCATGAATGTTATGAGAAGAAGCCAAACAACGCATCTCCCTTTCCGGGTCACTGACTGATTCTGGGTGCTAAGATCTGATCTCAGTAACAGGCTGTCAGAGTGTAATGATGGCCAAGAATAAGTTGGAGGCGGCTTGCAATTTGGGGTAGACGTTGCCAATGATGGATCGATCTAAAGAAACTGGGAGAGATGTGTTTACTTATTATGTCCATTTAAAAAAAAAATCTGCAGTTCAGTCAAATCAGCAACCAAACCAAAGAAGCCTGTGTTTCCAGTGCTTCAGGTCTGAGAAGGCGTTTCTACGCACATGTCAATCCCAACTTCTCTGCAGCCCCGGGCGAGTGTGGGCCCTTCTGCTCTCACCTTCATCACTCTCCATCTCTGTCTACATTTTTCGTCTTGTATGTTTGCACCTGAACACTTCCAGGGTTCTCTGCTTCTGCCCCTCTTTGTTTGGTGTTACTACAAAGAAGTCTTTCCCAAATTTTTATATTCTCCTTATTTCATGGTTCAATGTGACTGCCTTCCACTTTTAGGCCAGAGTTCATCCAACTGTTCACCAACAGGTGGGTCATGTCCATTTTAGAGCTGAGGAAATGACTATAGAAATGACCAATAATAGATCCTGGCATCTGGCCCTCTGACCTCCCTGACCTTTGAGGGCCAGTCCTTCCTGACCCTTGGGTTTGGTACTTTATTAACTTTGCCGTGGCCCCCCATCTATTGCGAAAGATGAACTGTATTCCCCTCCATCCTATCCCACCCCCCACTTGTTCTATTTTCTCCTCTGACCCTCTCCCTTTTCAAAAGAGTGTGCTTCTAACTACCTCCCTCAATCTGCCCTCCCTTCTGTTATCCCTCCTCTTATCCCCTTCCCCCCTATTTTCCTGTAGGGTAAGATACCCCATTGAATGTGTATGTTATTCCCTCCTTAAGCCAAATTCAGTGAGAATAAGGTTGATCCATTCCCTTTCACCTTCCTGCCCTTCCCCTCCACTGTAAGTTTTCTCTTGCCTCTTTTATATGAGATAATTTACCCTAATCTATCTCTCCCTTTCTCCTTCTCCCAATAAGTTCCTCTCTCACCTCTTGATTTTATTTTTTAGATATTATCTCTTCCTATTCAACTGATCCTGTGCCCTCTGTCTATGTATACCTGTACACACATATACACACACTCACATATACATATATATTCCCTTCAACTATACTCATACTGAGGAAAGCCTTATGAGTTACAATGATTGTTTTTCCATGTAGGAATGTAAATAGTTCAACTTTAATAAGTTCCTTATGATTTCTTTTTCCTGTTTACCTTCTCATGCTTCTCTTGCTTCTTGTATTTGAAAGTCAAATTTTCTGTTCAGCTCTGTTTTTTTCATCAAGAATGCTTGAAAGTCCTCTATTTCACTGAATGACCATATTTTCCCCTGAAGCATTATACTCAGTTTTACTGGGCAGGTAATTCTTGGTTTTAATCCTAGCCCCTTTGACCTCTAGAATATCATATTCCAAGTCCTCTGATCGCTTAATGTAGAAGCTGCTAGATCCTAGTTTCCACAATACTCAAAATGTTTCTTCCTGACTGCATGTAATATTTTCTCCTTGACCTGGGAACTCTGGAATTTGGCTATGATATTCCTAGGAGTTTTCTTTCTAGGATCTTTTTCAAGAGGTGATTGGTGAATTCTTTCCATTTTTATTTTGCCCTCTGGTTCTAGAACATCAGGGCAATTTTCCTGGAGAATTTCTTGAAGGATATTGCTTCTTTTTTTTTTTTTATCATGGCTTTCAGGTAGTCCAATAATTTTTAAACTATTTCTCCTGGATCTATTTTCCAGGTCAGTGGTTTTTCCAATGAGCTATTTCACATTGCCTTGTATTTTTTCATTTGTTTGGATCTGTTTTATAGCATCTTGATTTCTCATAAAGTCATTTGCTTCCATTTGCTCTGATCTAATTCTGAAGGAATTATTCTCTTCAGTGAGTTTTTGAAATTCCTTTTCCATCTGGGCAATTCAACTTTTTAAGGCATTCTTCTCCTCATTGGCTTTTTGGGCCTCTTTTGCCATTTGAGTTAGTCTATTTTTTAGGGTGTTATCTTCTTCAGTATTCTTTTTTGGTCTCCTTTAGCAGGCTATTGACTCTCTTTTCCTGATTTTCTTGCATCATTCTCATTTCTCTTCCCAATTCTTCCTCTACTTCTCTTACTTGATTTTCAAAATCCTTCTTGAGCTCCAACATGGCCTGCGACTAGTTCATATTTTTCTTGGAAGTTTTGATGCAGGAGTTTTGGCTTTTTTGCCTTCTTTTCTTTCCATGTTTTGATCCTCTTTGTTCCCCAAAAAGTATTCTATGGTCTGATAGCGTTTCCTCTGCTTGTTCATCTTGCCAGCCAATTACTTGATTTTTGAGCTCTTTGCCACGGTAGAACTCTGCTTCCAGAGTGGAGAGAGCTGTGTTCCAAATTGCTGGGGTCTTCACAGTTGTCAGAACTATGAGGAGAGTGCCTTTTCTACAGCTTCAACAAGTTCTGACATGCTAGTGCTTCTCGCCCCAGGACTACTACCCAAGACTGCAACCCAGATCCAAGCAGGTCAAAGCAAGAGTGATTACCCTCTGAATGTTTGCTTGGTTCCCCTGCAATCTGCAGGCCAGGAGCTCCAGAGGCAGCCATGCCATAGCAGCTGTAGCCACTGTGCCTCTGCCTCCTCTCACCCCAGGAGCAGGGGCCTGAATGGCTCTTTTCTACCCAGTTCCAACAGAGTTCCCTACTGATCTTTTACTTTCTCTTTGGTGTTTATGGGTTGAGAAGTCTGGAAACCAAAGCTGGTGGTTTCCTCTCCTGAAGTGTGCTCTGGCCAGTCTGCCACTGGTCAGGGCTGCCCTGGGTCTGGGCCCATGCACCTCATGCAGGGCTGCTCAGCCCCCAGCCCAGTGCGACAGACTCTTCCTTTTGGCTTGCCTGGCTGCCTTCAGCAGCAGATTCGTTCCTCTCTGTCACTTTGTGGTTCTATAGCTCTAAAATGTTTATTGTCACATTTTACAGGCATTGGAGGGGGTTGGAACGTGAGCTGAAGCAAGTTCCTGCTTTTACTCTGCCCTCAATAATCCCCCCTATCTACTGCTAACCTTATAGTTGTGTTCTTGATACTCCCAACAGAAGCGGGATAATCCTTGACTTGGAAATATTTCTGGCCTTGCCGTCCCTGCCTGCCAAACCCATGGTCTTCACCTCCTTTCCTGGGTTACCGGGCTTCCTGGGCAGCTTTGGGAGGCTAAAGCTATTAGGTCTGTCCTGGATGCCCCTTCATCAGTCCCAGCTACTTACAGGATGGTGTTTAGGGCTAACAGTGATGGGGCATGTCAGGGGCTGGTCTCCAGGAGCTTGCTGCCTGTGTTCTCTTGGCCCTGGTGCTAAATGGACTCACTGTCGAGCACAGTGTTAACAAGTTCCTTGTGGAGACACTCTTGCTCATTTATGCTTTTTATAGTGGCTAGAGAAGATGTTATCTCAGCTTGAGAACAGAAATTAAAATATGTTTCCTTCAGGTGCAAATCCGCTGCACTTACTGCTGGCCTGCTTCTCTGCAGGGGGCCCTGTTAATCTGGAAAGAGGGAAATTCTGAAGGAAATTAATGCGCTTCAGTCGATATGATTCTCTACTGGTCTTTGGGGGAGGAGTACTTGGAATGGTCAGATCTTGCTTAGAGAAAGGAAATGGTGTCTGTTTGACGGAAATGGCCCTCATTTCCAATGCCCAGCTTTCCCTGTCCTTCTTGGCCCCCCCACTCCTTTTGGTCTTGGGAAGTGTTTCTCCCATTACTCAGTGTGCCCCACTAAGACTCCTGCCTCGCCTCAGACCATCTGCCCCCAGATCTTTTCTCCTGGTTCACACGTCTCAAAGGGGTTGGAAGAGATCTAGAAGATCTGTTATCAACATAGGAGAGGTAGGTTCCAGCCAAGGCCTTTTGTCAATACTTTACCAACACGTGGAGTTTTATTTTTTTTTAACTTTCTGTAATGTTTTAGGGGAAATCTTGTTTGCCAATGAAGGCAAACCTGAGATAGCAGAAATTACCTTAAGGTTCAAATTGTGGAATAATGTAAAATTCCCTGAATTTGGAGTCAGAAGACAGGACTTCTTACCTACACGGGCAGCCGAGTAGTGCAGCGCACAGAGACAGCTAGTTAGAGAAACGAGTGTGACTCCAGCCTGAGACATTTATTAGCTCTGGGTTCCTGGGCAAGTCAGTCCACCTCTGCCAGCCAGTTTCCTCATCTGTAAAATGGGAGCAACACTCACCTTTCTCTCCCAAGGTTACTGTGAAGATAATATTCCTAAAGCACTGTGTAAAGCTTACAGTACCATACACATGTGCACTGTTCCTGTGGCTGTGTGACCTTGGATAACTCACTTTACTGGTCTGCAAGTATTTCTGCATCTGTACAATAAGCTGGAGAAGGAAACAGAAAACCGGTCCGGTATTTCTGCCAAGAAGACCCCGGATGGGGTCGGGAGGGTCAGACATGTCTGAGATGGCTAAGCCACAGCCACAAGTGTATTCTCACCTAGAAAATAAGAACCACACACCCATCGGGGAGGCAGTGCAGCCTTCAGGTGTTCTGGGCATCTAGAAGCCATATTCCTGTATTCCCTAGGCACCAGGCAAAGAGCCTCTTGTCACTCACAACCTGTGCGACCCTGGGCAAGTCACAGCCTCCATATGCACCTACCTCAGCTCTCTAATGTAAAGTGAGGGGGCTGAACCAGTGGCACCTCGGAGGTTCCTTCTAGCTGAACCCCAGATCCTCATGATTGGGGGAAGGGGTTTCTATCGGCTAATGGAAAAAAGGAGCCGAGCTAATGACTTCAAACACTTGGCACATTTATATGTCATTTGAATGGTCAAAGGGTAGCTAGGTGGCTCAATGGATAGGGCCCTGGGCCTGAAGTTGGGAAGACTCATCTTCCTGAGTTCAAATCTGACATCAGACACTTACCAGCTGTGTGACCCTGGGCAAGTCACTTAACCCTGTTTGCCTCAGTTTCCTCATCTGTAAAATGAGCTGGAGAAGGAAATGGCAAATCATTCTAGGACTTTTGATAAGAAAACCCCAGATGAGGTCCCAGGCAGAGACCAAACAAGCACCTGAATAGTGAAAAGGTCCGGAAGTCCTCTTCCACCCTAGCCCCAGGCCCAGTCCTTTTTCTCTGGTTCCCTAGGCCACATAGTCCTCCTCCAGTTCCCACAGCCCAGGCTACTTCCTCATCCCCAGGCCTCTGCTCTGTCCACCCAGTCTGATGGTCCCAATTCTCCCAACACATCACTGGCTCTGGTACTTAGCCCAGCTTTGGGAGTTGATGAGAATCCTATGCTTGGAGAGATTCACCACAAAATCAGGCCCTGTGGAACAAAGATATCTGAACCTGCCCACGAAGGCACTTAATCTGAAGCGTCACGTAGCTTCCTAGTAGGAGCAGGAGATTGAGAGAATAGAAATGGGAAGCCAAGAAGCCTGAGAATGCTTACAGATGGGGCCACCCTACTGACAGACTGGATAGTAACTAGCTCCCTTGAACACCAGCAATCTTCTTCCCTAATGTCAGGCTTTCAGGGTGCTCTGAGCTACTGAGCACTAACTGGGTGATCAGGGTGAGTTATGAAAGCCCCATATAAATGTTAACACTTCAGCCAAACCCCTTTTATAGTAAGATCTTTTGGAAAGACTGGGAACATGGCAAGCGACTGGTATCATCTCCATACTCCCCTATGAGCCAAAGCAAGCCCTTTGTTAGACTTGGGTTCACATACAACCTGTGTCCTGAACTCCAACTTGGGCCTCTGTTCAAGGGCAATATTGAACACAGTGCCTAGTATACAGATAGCATGTAATAAATGCTCTGTCTGACTAACTCTATGGCATCCACAGAAAGTGGCCATCCAGCCCTTTTTTGAAGATGTCCAGTGAAAGGAGACCCTGCGAGACTTATTATCACTAGTTTTCCATACTGCCCTGTCAGTTACACAGAGCCACAGAGAACTGCCATTCTTATGGTTACTTCTTTAAGCAAATGCCAACTGTCGACTGTTGTCTTTGCATCTCCAGGTCCTGGCATAAGCCCTCAGTGTAGTGAGCTTTAAACAAGGGCTTGTAGAATCTGCTTATGAGAGGCTAACACATTCAGCCCAGGATGAGGGCATGCTGAACAGAGCAGAGAGCCTTAGCAGCTGCACGCTGAGGACCTGGGCTCAGATCCTGCTTCGGAGACTAAGGCAAGTCCAGCAGAGATTTCTCCAGCACTCACATGCCTGGCTCTGGACCAAGTGCTGGGAAGCCAAGCAGAAAAAAACTGTCATGGGGCTTCCATGGTAATGGGGGAAGATACCCCATAAAAGACAGCTGAAGGGGAAAGAGAAGGGGACAAGGGAACTAGTAGGCAGGGCAAGGTAGAGGAAGCCCTGCAGCGCAGCCTGGACAGGAATGAGACCTGGATGGCCCAGAAGCCTGCCATAACTGGGAGATCTCAGAGGTGCCAACCACTCCAGAAGAGGGAGAGGCTGTGGGGCAGAGGGAACTTACAACGTGTGAATTCCAGGGCTGGCTGAGAAGGCTTCAGGAGGTCTCTTGGACTTGGGGGCCCAGCACAGTTCTAAATCTGTGATCCTATTATACCTTACAATGATACGTGCTCCTGGCCTCTTTTAAATAATGACCCTGCAGAGTCAAATGTGACTTGATTTACAAAAACTGGACCCCCAGGCACCCTTTTAATATGATTTATTGGTAAGTGAGGTTTTCTTTATACTCATTCCTTAAAAAAACCGCATAGGCACTTTCTGGCAGATGCCAGAGCAGTTGTGTTCTTTCCTCAGCTCTCCTTCACATTCCTTCCCCTCCCACCCCTGCCCCCTTCATTTCCTCATCCCTCAGAAATGTCTCTGCAAACCTGCTGTGCCTCTTGTGCCTGGGTAACCACCAGCCCCTAGTGCTGATTTCCATCCATACACATCAGTCCCTGATTCTGGCCTTTTCCTACGGGGCGCTTCCTCATTCTTCCCGTCGTCCTCTCATGTATCCACTCTTACCTGCTCTCCTCAGCCACAGAAAGCAGGTTTGATGTGGGACACAGGAGGAACATGGCCCTACCCGGTTGTGTTAAACCTAGGAGACATTCGCACACTGGCCTGAGCTCTAGGTCATGATTATTGGCATCGCTCGCCTGTTTTACTGGAAGAAGGTCTTTCTCCAAATTTTTTTTCTCCTCAATTTCCCTTACTTTTATACTTCTGAAACAATTTAAAAAAATGTAGGCCATTTTCATCACCTGGGAAGGCCACAGACATTTCCATACCTTCCTATACAATTTAATTAGCAGCTCTGGGGTTCCAGGTTGTCACATGCCACAAATTCTGAAGAATTAAGGGCCACCCAAAGATCGATGGATAAAGTGTCATAAGAAAGAACTGGCTGTGATCCGTCACCAAGGAAAAAACACGCTGAAGTAGCAAAGAATGTGTCATCCCAGAGCTGGAGGACAGTAAAAAAAGACCCTGAGGGCGATGGGTGGTGCACAGACAGTCCTGGGCACCAGCAGCATCCCCAGGACGTTAAGTGACACGATGGAAGGAAGCACTGGAAGGTACAGACCAGGCTGGTGGGTGGCTAGACAGCACAGTGGATAAAGCACCCACCCTGGAGTTAGGAGGGCCTGAGTTCAAATGTGGCCTGACACTTACTAGCTGTGTGACCCTGGGCAAGTCACCCAGCCTTGTTTGCTGTAGTTTCCTCATCTGTGCAATGAGCTAGAAAAGGCAAACCACGCCAGCCAGCGTATGTGTCAAGAAGACCCCCATGGAGTTCATGGAGTCAGCCATGACTAAAAAGCAACAAGAGGAGGAGATGGTTGGGCAACATCAAAAGGCTTGGGTGGGTGGTCACTGCTCTCACGATGCATTGAAACATGGAAACTGGGACTAAAGATACTTGTAATCTGGAGGTGCCACTGGGGAAACTTTTCCTCTGCCCCAGGCTGGCCCTCATGGCTGGTGGCAGGGTGGACTGACTGCAAGACCACAGGCTAATCTAACCAGGTTTAGGACGAGGAGGGACTCAGAGGTCCCTGGGCCCAATGCCCTTATTTCGGAGATGAGGGAAACTGAGGGGGGGTCACACAGGCAGTAACTGGCAGAACTGGAATAAGGAGCCAATCTTCCGGGGTCAAACCCAGCACTGGCTGGGCTGCCCTGGAGGTGCCTCCCTGTAAGAGGACCTGGAGGACACCCACGCTGACCCAGGACACAGGAGAGGCGCTGGAGGACTGCGGACCCAGGGCTGGAGGAAGAGGCAGTGGCCGGCGCTGGACTGGAGGCCTTTCCCGGCCTGGGCCCTGTATGAGGTTGGGGGGGAGGTCAAAGGGGGGGGAAGGTCAGAGGGAGGGGGCCTCTCCGCCCTGCCACGCGCTCACACCCCATCACGCGTGCTTCCCTCTCCTCTCGGGTGATAGAACAAGACCGGGCGCTGCCGGAGGCCGGGACGTAGTGAGAGACCACAGCCGCCCCTGTCCCCCAGCCTTTCAGAGCCGCTACAAAGTATCCCAAGAGGCGGATGCTGGAAGAGGGGTGGCCGCCAGCTCTGGGGCTCTCTGGGGCCCCCCCCGGAGGATGCTGCCGAGGACAAAGGGGCGCGGCCAGCTCGGGGTGCCGGCCTCCGCGGTCTGGGGTCTATGTCGGGGGGACACGAGGGCAGGGCGGGCCGAGGGGAGGCACGGGGGCCCGGGCTCCAGAGGGTTGGTAGCAGTCACGTCTCTAGCCCTCTGTGGGCCTCAGTTTCCTCAAATGTACAAGGTGGGGGGGGGGGGGGTGAGGCGGGCTGGATGACGTCATGGGTCCCTTCCGGGCCCTGGAAGCCTATGAAGTCACTTCCGTGCAGTAAAATGGACGGGCACCTCCAGAAGCAGTGCGGCCTTCGTCCGGTCTCCCTCTTCTTTAGGAATGCACTTTCACCGTTTCCGAGCCTGGGGCCAGGAGACTCCGGGGTAGAAGCATGTTTGCCCCTCGGGCCTACACAGCCGGGAAAGGCGCCCCCCGAACGGCCCCTCTGCGCGTGCGCCTGAGTCTGCGCCTGGAGGACGACAGGTGGGCGGGGAGGAACGGGGTGGGGGCGGGGCCTCTCTTGAGGCCTTTCACCTCGCCTCGGGCTAATGTAACCCCTTCGGAGTCGGACGAGGCAAACTCCTCCCCCTCTGTTTCCGGGTGACGCAATCATAACCTCTTCTGGAGCCTGGGGGAGGGGCGAAGAGGAAAAGGGCGTGGCCTGTTGACCTCACGATCAGCCTTTTCTTCCTTCCTCTAGCTCCGCCTCCGGGGACCCAATCACGGCGTTTCCGGGAGCTGGAGAGGCTGGGCGGTCTTGGAGGCGGAAGAGGCGGGGCCTCCTCTGCCTTTGCCTCTAGGAGATCCAATCCCAGCGTTGGTCGGGGTCGGGGGCGTGGTCTCTCGGGCTCTCTCCTAGCTTCATCATCCACTTTCGTGCTTAGTCCCCGCCGCTTTGCGCAGTCGTAGCTCGGCGCTCGGCGCTCGGCGCTCGGCCCTGCCGCCTGGCCGGAGGCGGAGCCACGGACGGCGCTCTTTTATTCGTGCCTGACGACGGCGGCGGTGGGGCGCGCGGGCCGTGGGCAGCATGGCGTCCGAGGTGGCGGCGGCGGCGGCTGTCGGAGCGGAGGCTGAGGCCAAGCCCGGGGCTCTGTTGGAGGTCGCGTCCCGCGCGCAGTTCGAAGAGCTGCTGCGCCTCCAGGCCAGGTATGGGCCGGCCGGGGCCCCATTCCGCGGAGGGGGAAACTGAGGCCCTGGGGCCATGGCTGCCGGGGGGGGGGGGCGGTTAGGAGTAGGGCTCCACCTCCTCCCCCGCTGGAAGGCCGCGGGCATGGGCAGCTCCCTGCCGCCGAGGCAGCTCCGTCCCTGGCCCCCCGCTGCCGGCACGGAACCGATAGACCTGGGCTCCCGGGCCCCTTTGGGAGGTGGGAGGGGGCGCTTAGGACCGAGGAGCTTTCCTGGGGAGGCGGGTCAGTGGGAGCCCGTGTTGGGAGAGCCGCCCCCCCAGTGACAGGGTTCCCCCGCAGGCCTGATGTTCCCCCTCTTTGTGCGTCTCGTGGCTTTGGTCACCTTGGGGGGAGGGATGGACGGGTCCTGCCCCATCGGCCTGCTGTGTGAGGGAGGCCCTGGGGAGCCTGGGCAAGGCTCTTTCCCTTCGCTTGCCTCAGTTTCCTCATCAGAACACGGGGCTCATAGCAGCACCCCTTACCCAGGTCTGTTTCGAGGTCCCGTGAGAAGAGTCTGTGCCTCCGGGAGGGGGTGGGAGAGGGGCCTCTAGGGCCTGGAGCCGAGCCCAGCTAGTGTGGACGCGCCCCACAGCAGCGTCCAGGCTGTGCCTGCCGAGCCCCCGCACAGCACGGGGGTGAAGCCTCCCAGGAAGGGTCCTCTTCTTGTGGGGGCCTCCGGCTCGGCAGCTGGGAAGGGGTGAACGTGTACCTCCTCAGCAGCGCCTCGTGAACGCCTTTAAAACCCTCCATTTCTCCCCCCTTCTCCGTTCCTTGTTCCGCCATCTGTGACAGAGACTCTTGTCAGGAGATTTTCCGGCCCGGGGACCCACGTCGGGTGTCCAGGCAGGGTGGGGGGTGCTGCTTACGTGTCTCCACAAGCCCTTTTGTCAGCCCAGTAACAAGCCCTGCGTCTGGGGACGGCTTTGGCGATCCCACTCTGCAGACGCCTGGAGCGGGCCCTTGGGGTACTGAGCCTTTATCCAGAAACTTAAAGGGAACCCTTCTGAATGACGTCATTGGCCTCCCAGTGGCTGTGGCTCTCGGGCTTTAGAAGCTGTCTTGGCGCGCCCTGGCGTTTTGAGATGAGCAAACTGAGGCCAGCGAGGAGGGGACAGAACCCTTTGGCCTTGTCCAGTCTATACAGCGTGCAGACATGGCTGCTGCCTTTGACTCTCTCCCACTCATTCAGGACGGTTTGTTCTGAAAGTTTGTCTCCGAGCTTTGTGGTGGTGGAATGGATTTGGCGGTCTAGGCTTGTTCTCTTGGACAGATGTTTCCCCAGGACACCCTCAGCCTTCCTGGGCTCACCGGCACAGCAGGGGTCCCCTTTTGTCTCCCAGAAGGTGTCATTGGTCTCTGCCCTGGTGGGTCAGTTAGGGGCAATGATGGAGCCACGGGGAGAGCTCTGGCCATTTCTCCGCCCTCCACTGACCGACCGCTCCTTCCTTGTCTTTTATTTTCCTTCTGCTTAGTTACTTCTCTTTCCATTGCCAGGATTTAAGAAAATTTTGTCCTTTCTCCTTCAGCCTGGGGGACCTGGAAGGCAGATGCAGCCACATTCTGGGGAGGAGCTGTCTTGGGCCACCCTGGGATCCTAGAAGGGGGCAGTAGAGGGACAGGATGGGGCATCTCAGGGAGGCCCAAAGGTGAGGATGGCCCTTCCTAAGCCCAGTACCCCTGGACTGCAAGAAGCACAGACAAAGCAGATGGACTTGGGTGGACAAACCCAGGAAGGAAGCCGTTAGGGCTTGGGTCAGTCTCCTTGCCTCAAGGCCCTCCCTCAGGCCAGTCCATCCCCCCTGCAGCTTGGCTGTCCTCACAGGGCTCTTCAAGCTCAGCTTGGGCCCTGTTGCTCCCCTAGTCAGTAAACTGATGGCTCCCCATCAGCTACTTCCTCTGTTGGCATTCAGAGCCCTTTCTCCCCTCACTCTGTGGTCAGCCTTCCGGGGACATTGGCTTCCTGGAGCCAGAGACCTCATCCCTCTGCTCTGCATTTTTCCCAGCTCTTCCCCATTCCTGGGATCCTCTCCCTCCCGTTTTCATCTCCTGACCTCCTTGGCTCCCTTCAGCTACATGCTGAAATCCCATCTTGCACAGAAGTCTTTTAGGAGCTGCCCCAGTGCACCGGCCTTCTGGAAGATTTTCTGGTGATCTGTCCCGTTCTGGTGTTTTACTGTCAGCTTGTTGTCTCCCCCCACCTCCCGACTGGGGGTCCTTGAAGCCTGGGCCTGGTTTTTGTTTTTCTTTGAATTCCCAGGGCTTTATAGCGGGCTTGGTATAGAGGAGGCCTTCAGTGCCGTCTGAGTGACCACACTCATGTCAAAGGGTGTCTGTGTTTGAATAGGGACATCTTTAAGAAGCTTTATAATACATCTTTTAAACAGTTCTCTGGTTTACAGGTCCCTCGTTGTCATCCACTTCTGGGCACCGTGGGCCCCCCAGTGCACACAGATGAATGATGTCATGGCAGAATTAGCCAAGGAACACCCACGAGTGGCATTTGTGAAGGTATGGCCGATTGTCCCTGCTTTTCTTTGGAAGGTTGGCCGCCTTTTAGGGATGACGTGGCTGCAGTCCAACAGCACTTTACAAACTCTTCCATTTTCCCTGTTAACCTTCCTTTTCTGTATCCCCTGACTTGAACTGCCAGCCTTTTGAAAATAATTTGGGGAATAATGTCGTAGACAGTCCCAAAGGTCCTTTTAGATCACCGGTTCTCAACCTGTGGGTTATGTTCAATTTGTAACAATGAAAATACATGCTGCATATCAGATATTTACATTACGATTCATAACAGCAGCAAAATTACAGTTACGAAGTAGCAACAAAAATAATGTTATGGTTGGGGGTCACCACAACGTGAGGAGCTGTATTAAAGGGTCGCAGCATTAGGAAGGTTGAGAACCACCATTTTAGATAGTTTTGTAATTAATTACATATTGCTTCTGGCAGCAAATTGACCATCAGGACTCTCTTTTGCTTAGACTAATGTGAGCCTGTCTGCCTTGTCCTGAGCAAACTAGGATTGGGGAAGACCTCTGCCTGGAGTCAGAAAGACTGAGATCCAATCCTGCCCCAGGCGCTACTTAGCTGTGGGACCCTGGGCAGGCTTACTGAGGTTTTCTCAGCCCCAGGATCTTCATTTGTGAAATGGGAGTGATAAGGATAGCACCCACCTCCCAGGGCTGTGGTGAGGATCCAGTGAATATTGAGAAAGTACTTGGCCAGTTGGTGAGTGCTGTGTGAATGCTGCTGCCCTCTTCCTCCTCCTCCCCTTCCTCCCCCCTCTTCTTCCTCCCTTTCTCCCCCTTCTCCTCTTTCTTCCCATACCCCTCCTTTCCTTCCCCCTCCCCTTCTCCCTCTCTTCCTCCCCTTCCCCTTCCCCCTCCCTCTCTTCCCCCTTTTTCCTCCTCCTCCTTCCTCCTCTTCCTCCTCCTTTTCCCTCCCCTCCCCCCCCATCTTTCCCAGCACCAGCTCCATGGGACTGGGAGTGGATCAAAGAGTTGACTGTAGTTAAAATATTAATAGGAAATGGACCAAGTGGCAGTGAGGGTATGTTCAGACAGGATCTGGAGGCCTGAGGGAAGGGAAAGGCAGGTCACGTGGAGGGAGGAGGCCTCTGAGGGAGTGGAGGCTGCCTTACTCTTGTACCCTCATCCAGCTTTGAGGCCCCAGCTCTGACATGCTGAGGAATACTAGGGTCCCCAGCTTTTGCCTTGAGTGGTAATGGGGAATTCTGTGGAAATTGTCATCTCTTCATTTACCCCTAACTCTAATTGGTCTTCCCTCAAAGATAGGGCTTTATGAAAAAGAGTGCTTAATACGGGAGAGCGATAAATTGTGAGGATCGTCACTGCTGGTCTAAGCACATTGGGGACCCCCCATTTTTAAAGTCTTGGAAGTGACTTTTTGGCACGTGATAGATTCGGCCTAAGTTGAGAGCACTCAACATTTAATTCAGAGATTCGATGAAAAGAAATAAGAAAACATTTGGTGACTTTTCCAATAGAGCTGAAGGGATTAGTCACTTTTAGCTATTTCCGTGTGCAGAGTTCATGTGGAGACACACACACACACACACACACACAGACACATGGACATGGACACAGACACAGACGCGCACAGACACACACACAGACACTCACACAGACACACTCCCACACAGACATGCACACAGACACTCACAGACACAGACACACATACACAGACACATACACATGCACAGACACTCACACAAACACACAGACACACATGCGCACAGACACACACACAGACACAAATACATACAGACAGACACACGGACATGGACACAGATACAGACGCACAGGCACACACATAGACACTCACAGACATTCATAGGCACACACAGATACACAGACAGACATACGCACACAGACACATGGACACAGACACACACAGACGTGCACACACACTCACACACAGACACACTCCGTCTTTCTGCTTTGTACACAGAAGCACAGCTAATAAGCATTGTACACCACAGGCACGTGTACATACATACACTTCTCTGGTTTTTTGCTGCACAGACTGGATTCTGACAAGCTGATAGAAAGCTGCAGTTGATGTCACACTTTTGAAAACTGCTCAGCATATGGAAAATGACAACAAAACAGATTCTGTGACCATGGACTGTAACCCTCCCATGCCTGGGATCCACGCTAGGAGGTGTGATGTTGTAACTGTGTGTTTAGCCGGTGATAAGAGATTGTGATTACAAGTGAGATGAATAATTAATTAGTTCAATCCTGGGATTAATCAAGATAAAGGTAATTGTTCTGAGTCAGTTTTGATGCGAGTCATGTTACTGGTTTAAGTGACACTGCCCCTGTCTGGCTCCTTGCCCCATAATTTATTTAGAGTGAAGACAGAATTACCTGCACACAGGTGGCTCACCCTGGCTGTAAGATCTGAAGTTGTTGAGGTGCTTACGGGACTTGATCTTCATTTCAGACATCTGATCTGCAGAGAAGGTAGCCAGGGACTGGTTCCGGGCCTGACTTGGTCTGCAGTGACTTGAGTGAAAGCACCCAGAGTGGATTGGGAAATCCTTTCAGGATTCATGACTTTCTTAAAATTCTCTATTTGCCTTCATTTTTCTTTCCTCAGGAGTTCTAAGGGCAAATTTGTAGCCTTTGTGGCATTTTCAGCGTGGCTTATTGAAAGTGCTGCAGTGTATTTGGTCTGGGGTGTTCTGGGGCAGTGAGTCAATAGAACGCAATGTTTTTGAGGGAGAAGCTGCGTTCCTAGTCCAAGGGGATCTGTGAGCAAAGTTACTGACACTTTGACTGGTGCAGGTCATTTGAAAACAATTCTCTCTTCTTCCAGAGACTGGGGGGTCACGAGGGCATTGAGCTTATGAACGTATGTGAGTAAAAATTGGCTTGATCATTGCCATCTATATCTTGCTTTCTTTCATTGGTTTCCTTCGTAGCTTGGTGGGTTCTCTTGGGAAGGGCAGTTACTGCTTCATTTTCAGGGCTACAGATTCCTGAGAATCGGCATAAGAATCGTCATAGGACTCTAGTTCAGCTTTTTCATTTTTCATAAGGAAATTGAGGGCAGCAGATGCCAAGTGACTTGTCAGCAGCTGTATAGCTAATGACAGAATTAGGTTTCAACTCGTGTCTTTAGTTTCCTAAGAAGTCTCCTGTTTTTAATTTTTATTCTGTAAAATTAAATTTTTTTAGTGGACTTTGAGTAATTTTATTTTGTAGGAAATGACACAATAATGTCTTCAACAACTAGCAGTATATCTTGTTTTGTGTGGTTTGTTTTTTGTCTCTGTTTATTTTGTTAAATCGCAATTATAGGGAACATTTTCAACATCCACTTTTAAAAATTTCAAAATTCCCTCTGTCCTTCCTTATCCTCTTTTCTCCTTAAGAGGCAAAGAATTTGACATTGATTACGCGAGTGAGATCACGCAGAACGCTTTCATATTGGCTCTGTCGCAGAAACGAAGCACACACAGACAAGGAAAGTCAGGAGAGTCTCAGAAGCGTGCCTCGGTCTGCCCTCAGCTCAGCGGTTCTCTGGAGCGCAGAGCCCTTTTCGTCAGGAGGCCTTTGGAACTGTCTTAGACGGTTGTGGGGCTGAAGCGCCCTTCACGGCTCTTCACGGCCCAGTGTCGCTGTCGCTGCGCGCAGCTTTCTCCTGGGTCTGCCCACTTCACTTGGCATCAGTTTGTATGAGTCTTCCTAGTTTGTGTCCCTGGAATCGGCCCTCTCGTCATCTCTCGCAGCACGGTAGCGTCCCCTCACAGTCATGGCCCGATACACCTAGAGCTGGCAGGGCCTCAGAGACTGTCTGGGTCAGGGGTGGGGGCCAGCGGCCCTCCGGGTCCTCGAGCGAGGCCCTTTGGCTGAATCCGGACTTCA
>CM053582.1:575584485-575716089 GCA_028627135.1 Pseudochirops cupreus
CCTTTGTATGTGGAAATGTTCATTTTATTTCATATTGGTTAAATTCAGAATTAAAAAATAAAGAGAAGGGGTGGCTAGGTGGCTCAGTGAATAGAGCACTGGCCCTGGAGTCAGGAGGACCCGAGTTGAAATCCAGCCTCAGACACTTAACACTTACTAGCTGTGTGACCTTGGGCAAGTCACATAACCCCAGTTGCCCCCTCCAAAAACAAAACCCCTAAAAGAAATGCTAGGAAAGCCTGTTAAATCTGCAGTGACTTTTCTCTATAGTCTAGGTACTTTTGCGATGTGTGTTATCAGCAGCATTCCTTCCCTTTCCCTTTGGGGCTCCAGTAGCCCATACTGGGCTAGTATGTCATTTGTCTCTAAAAGAAGGAATTCCTCCTATTTTCTTTATCACTATCAGTGCATAATATTTAAACGCCCGAGTTATTTGGTGGCCAGTAACTTTATCATAGCTTAATATCCAAAACAGAAAGCAAACATTTGGGCAAAGACCAGAGCTTCTGTGATGGTCTAGAAGAATCAGAGGGAAGTAGGCAGTAAGAGAACATGGAGCGTACAGCAGCATTTAGATTGTCCCTAAGGGAGCAGGAGCTCTCCAGGGGTTAGCTTTGACCAGTTGATTTGGGCCTGCCCCTGTTATGGGTTCAGAACATTCCCATCGGCTCCTGCCCTGATCATTGCTCCGTGCATACTGACTCCTCCCAGGAGCCTCTCAGAAGAACTCCTGGTGATCTCCTTCTGTTCTCCCTGCCCCCTTCCAGGTCTACATCCGCTCATCTTTTTGCCTTGTAACATCCTGCTAGACTAGAACACAACTTAGTGGCAGGAAAGATGGGACTTGGAGAACCTGTTTTCTAGTCCAACCCCTGCCCCTGAGTCACTGAGTCTCCTAAGCATAAAGTTTGAGAATGCAGAGTAATCCAGCTGATCACCCAGGCTATCTCTGTTGCCATCCCACAGTGGGATCTGCATAAACCTTTGCTGAATTACTAATAGTGCTAAAAACAGCTCATTTTCCCTTAGTTCGAAGGCTTGTTCGTAAGCATGTTCCTTGTGGTGCCCTTGACAGGCAGGGAGCTTGTTATTCTCTGCATTTTAAATTTCCACTTATTCTCTCTTTTATAATTTCAGTTGACGTTGAAGCCCAATAGCAAATCCTTTTATTAAAGGCCTACACTCTAGGTCGGGTTTTTCATTGTAAAGATGTGGTAGCTGAGGTCCTGGGAAGATGGGTGACACTTGCCCAAGGTCAGCCAGCTACGTGGCTGAGCCAGGATTAGGAAGTCATAGCCTTTCCATTTACTTCACCGTTATTCCCTTCTTCAGACCTGTATACTACCTAATACAGAACAGTTGTACTCTGGAACTTAATTTATCCTTCTAAAATGCTCTTTTAGGCTGTTAAAATATTTGTGAGATTTTTGGCTATATTTGGTATTCTCAGTACAAAAACTCCACTTTGTTTCAAGTTTAAATGGAAAGCAGTTCTAGGTTGGCACAGAAGGGTTGGGGCGTTTTATTCAGTCCTCGGGAGTGGCAGTGGTGTGGCTCGAATGTGGAGCCTGACTGCAGGTTGGCCAGCTTGGGGCCATTCTCTGCTGCACTCTACAGCGGGGGATCTTGGATCAGACTCTGAACTGGAGCCCGAGTTTTCTCATTTGTAAAATGTCAGTCACATTTCCTCCCACTCCTTCTGAGGGTGGTCGCAAGGATCAACAGGGAAAACACAGATGAAATGATGTGGCACCTCTGAAGCTCTGCAGAGTGCCAGAGTCGGGGTCTTGTGTCTTGTGTTCCTGCCATTCTTCATTGAAGAGTTGCTTGTGCTATGCCATGGTTGCCAATGGTGCTTGGACTGGAGAAAGAGATGGAGGAGGGGGAGGAGGAAAGAAAAAAGACAGGAGCCAAGGGTAGGGGTTGGTGGTGACACCAGCAGTGGCAGCTGTATAAGAAATGACCCACCTTTGTACCGCATGGTAGTTCTTTTGCCAAGATCAAAGGCACCTTGGAGAAAGGACGTAGGATGGTGGTACCGTGAAGATGCCAGGAGACATTTTTTGTCGAGTGAATGTTGAGAGGATAGGGTTATAAAATGACTAGAAACTGGATTTCTACACCGGCCTCCCACAGCAGTGGAGGGCAGTGTCTTGTTTCTTTTAGGGTAGTAAATGGAGACTGAAAAGAGGCAGATGGGCTCCTGAAGACCATAGGGACTGGGGTGGCTAGGTGGCACAGCCCTGGAGTCAGGAAGACCTGAGTTCAAATCCAGTCTCAGACACTTAATACCTACTAGCCATGTGACCTTGGGCAAGTCACTTAACTCCAATTTCCCTGTCTTCCCCCCTCCAAAAAAAGGCAACAACAACAAAAAAAGATTGTAGGGAATGTATCAGCGACCGTCTCAGCATGCCCAGGGCCCTGCTAGCCAGGCAGGCTCTGTCTTCTCTGTGTTGGAGGGAGCCCCTGTAGCAGCGAGCACCCCGGCATGCCCAGCGTGGCCGCTAGCACAGGTCCTTAGATCTGCTTTTCTAAAGGGAAGCAACTCAAAAGGGGCTAACAGTCTTACTTTAATCAACATATATCATTTACCTAGTTCAAGGGAAAAAGTCAGCACCCTGAACTTCAGAGAATGCAAACAGAAGTTACAAGCAGACAAACAGACCAGCAGACGGGCTTCCGGCCGTCTGACCATTACATCCATACCTACTCAGTTACCAGAGAGGGAAGCACCAACATCGGGGTTTTTCAGAGGAGGGGGAGCTCAATGGCTGCCCCAAGTCAAGGTATATATAGCCTTCTCCTGGATCAGAGAATGTCACAGCCCTCTTGACCCACTGCCCAATCGCAAAGTAACAGGTTCCATGTGACCACATTCATCCTATTAGGTGGCAGAGTATACTTTCAAATCAGGGAAGGTCAGGGAAGATCAAGAATGTCACTGGGAAAGAGGGCATCTGTAGGAAAGAGAAAGGCCTCGTAGTTGGAAACTTCAAGCAGCCATGTGCCAGCTGCCTCAGCAGGGTGTTTGCTGCTGGCTCCTGGTGTGTGTCTGGGAAGTGATGTCCGGCCAGGCTCTCCGGAAATGGTATCCAGGGTGTCTCTGGGAGTTAGGAGTCATGGGCAGGATCATTGTTCCTGACAGGACGTGGGGTATTTGCCTGTGCCTTATCAGTCTGCTCATAACTAAAGTTTGGTGTTTCAGAAGAGAGAGAAGCTAATTAAGAAGCTGGAATCACAGGAGCCAAACCAGCACTTATGATACAGCTGTGATCTTTTTTTCACTGGGGTACGTGGTTCTCACCAGGCTATACTAGACAGACCATGGGACAGTAGGGGGAGCCATAGAGCCAGCAAGATGGGCTTCACCTCTGTTTGACTTGGGGGTAGCTCTGGAAGGCTTGGCATTGCAGAGCAGAGGCTGATGGGTATTGGCGGCAGATGGATTCTCTGCCCGTCCCTCGTCTGGATAAGGCACGATTTAGGCAGGGTCCTGGAGATGGAGAGTTAAGGATGAAAGTCAGTATCTGAACTCTGGCAGCTTCTGTTTAACAGATCTGGTCATGAAGGTTCTAAACCAGAAGGGAAAGGGATAAAAAATTGCTGACCCAAGACCCCTAGGCTGGGTGTGGCCAAAAGGCCCACAGTGGAGAGTTGGCCTGCTTGGGTTCTGCCTGTGAGCTGAGAACTCACCTAGACCTGTGTGCTGAGTGTGGCTAATACATGATGAACTAGAGAGCTCCTTCGCCTTCCTAGCTGTTTCAGAGGCCTGATGGGGATGTTACTCAGAACTGGAGCATGACAGAAGAAGGACGTGCTTTGCCCAGCAGAGAAGGTTAGGTTTTCATTTTTTTAAGGGCAGTTGGGGTTAAGTGACTTGCCCAGGGTCACACAACTAGTAAGTGTCTGAGGCTGAATTTAACTCAGAATGTTTTTTATGAGGAAATCTATGAAACAGATTTGAAGTGGGAAAGGCTTGGTGGGAAATGACTCAGTAGCACAAGAAACAAAAGGGCCACTGCAGTCGGAGTGTGCTTAGAGACCCCCTGGTCCAGGGATCAGCACAGGGGTGGGATGTGATAAGAGAATCCATCATCTAGCCGACCTCTGGGTCAAGGTGAGTGCTCTCTTTCTCCCCCCCCCCACCTCTTTTTATCTGTCTCTGGTCTTTTTCTCTTCTTTTCTCAGCAAGGCGCCCCCCCCAGTTAACAGGAAACATGGACAGATTTCTGCTGGGGTGGGGTTGTGGAGCACCAGCTGGGGGAGGGTAGCAGAACCTGGTAAGGTGCCCATTGCAGTAGTTCTGGTTGCATTTGAAAGATTCATTGCTAGGTTGAGTCTAGGACCTGGTCTTGTGTATACTTTGGGGTCTTTTGTTACTTAGAATTTCTTTTGAGTTGCGATTTTTTTCTCCGCTCTTTCCCTTACCCCCACGCCAAGATGGCAAGCCTACTGAATGCCCTTTCCCCTGAGCTCCTCTCTCCTATATCCTCCCCTAACCCTCGAATTTCTTTTTCGGCACGTTTTTGGTTTCATTCCTCTTCCGGGTTCCTCTGGGGATAGGGAAGATAGTCTTTCCCCTTCCTCTTCTTCTTCCTCTTCTCTTCCAGTTTGGGTTCTCCATAGGAGAGAGAAGGATCTTCCTAGAATTTACTTGTGCAGAAGAGCTTGAGGTTGTTCGAGCCCCCTTTGTGATCTTTGACTTTGGCCCAATTTTGACTGTGCTAACAGGAAGACTCCCAGAGGTTCAGAGATCTGCACTTTTGTCTTGTTCCTGTCCTTTAGTTGTCTTATGGTGGCACAGGCCAACTAAGGATATTGGAAAGGCCTTTTGGTGTTAAACAAAAGAAAAACATACGAATTCAAACTCACCCTGGGCCCAAGGATCGCAGTGGTGTTAGGTTAGGTAGAATCTGAGTGATTATTTTTCCTCATCTTAAGTGATGATGGATCTTCTAAGTTTTAGGAAACTAAATGAAATAAATGGCTATGTGGAGTGCTCACTCTGGCAGTCAGCGCCTGTATTAAAATAGAAATGTAGTGAAGGGCGTGTTGGGAAAGAGGATTCGAGCCTGTTCTATTACTTTGACAAGAAAATTGCTCACACTCATCAGGCATAAAACCAGAATCTCAGTGTTGACCACAATTAGAGAGTTGTTGTCCCTCACATTCAAAGCTGTAACAGGGCTCAAAATCTTTCACGATAAATAGGAGCTGGCAGTATTTTAGGGGTAATGCTGGAACTGCCACAGGATTTCCGGAGAGTTATATCCCTTGGAGTCTGACCTTCATGGAGAGAACTGCACCTGTCCACAAATAACACAGCCGGATAAGTGGAACCTCCAGTGTTGAGCTCCTACTGGCTTCTTCCTAGCACGACTACGAGGGGATCCAGAATGATGTTTTATCCTTCTAGTTCTCGTTGTAGAGCACGCCCTGAGAGTTAAAGGAAAATGCCCCAGGGACTTACACGCTCTACTTGGACTGCACCCCTTCCCTGAGTTCTATATAACAGACATTTTTGAAGTGCCTCTTAGGTGCCCTGTACTATGCCAGATGCTAGAGAGATCAAGAATAAAAAACAAAACAAACTCCGGGCCTCGAAATCATTCTTTTGGGCTGTAAGATATGATGGGCCAAAGGATATGAACAAGCAATTTTCAGATGAAGAAATTAAAACTATCTATAGCCATATGAAAAAATGCTCTAAGTCTCTATTGATTAGAAAAATGCAAACTAAAACAACTCTGAGGTACCCCCTCATGCCTGTCAGATTGGCTGATGTGACAGAAAAGGAAAATAATAAATGTTGGAGAAAATTTGGGAAAACTGGAACACTAATGCATTGTTGGAGCTGTTAAGCGATCGGACCATTCTGTAGAGTAATTTGGAACCGTGCCCAAAGGGCTATAAAACTGGGCATACCCTTAGATCCAGCAGTACCACTACTAGGTGTGTATCCCAAAGAGAGCATAAAAAAGGCAAGGGGACCCACATGTACAAAAATATTTATAGCAGCTCTTTTAGTGGTGGCTAAGAATTGGAAATCAAGGGGCTGTCCATCAATTGGGGAATGACTGAGCAAGTTGTGGCAGATGAATGTAATGGAATGCTATTGTGCTACAAGAAATGGTGAACAGGTGGATTTCAGAAAAACCAGAAAAGACTTGCATGAGCTGAAGCTGAGTGAAGTGAGCAGAGCCAGGAGAATGCTGTACCCAGTAACAGCAACATTGTGCCATGATCAGTTGTGATAGACTTAGGTCTTCTCAGCAAGTGACCCAAGTGATCCAAGACAATTCCAAAAGACTCAAGATGGAAAATGCTATCCACATCAAGAGAAAGAATTATGAATGGAGATGGAAGCACAATATTTTCTTTTTTTTTTCCTTCTCATGGTTTTTCTCTTTTGTTCTGATTCTTCTTTTGCAACATGACTAAAGTGGAAATGTGTTTAACATGAATGTACATGTGTAACCTATGTCAAATTGCTTGCTGTCTTGGGGGCAGGGGAAGGAGGGAAGGAGAAAAATTTGAAACTCGAAATCATATAAACAATGAATATTGGAAACCATCTTTGCATGTAACTGGAAAAAATAAAATACTATTAATCGGAAACAGACAAAAAGAAATGATGAACAAGACGGTTTCAGAAAAACCTGGGAAGACATAAGCAAACTGATGCAAAGTGAAGTGAGCTGAACCAGGCAGCAGCTTTGTAACAGTCAGGTGTGAACGACTTAGCTACTTTTATCATGACAATGATCCATGGCAACTCCAAAGGACCCATGATAAAAAATGCTAGCTGCCTCCAGAAGGAGAAATGAGAGACTCAAGTGCAGATTGAAGCATTTTTGCCTTTATTTTTTCCCCTGGAACATGGTTAATGCAGAAATATTTTGCATTGTAAAATGGGCGTCTTACTTTTCACTTTGTCAGTGGTGAGAAGTAGAGGAAGGGAGTTTGGAATCGAAGATTTAAAAAGTCACGTTCTTTTAGAGGAACATTCTGCAGCAGGTGCAGACATTTATTTAGTACAAGATGACTCAAAGAGGAGGGAGCCCAGCATTTGGGGGGTGTCAGGGAAGTCTTTTCTCCCCCCCCGCAGTTATCGAGCATTTATTTGACTTCTCTCTTACTTTCATCTCCCAAATTGAAAAACATGAAATCTTTGTAACAGATAAACACAGTCAAGCAAAATAAACCTCCTGTTGGCCACATCCTGAAGCTTGTGGTGGGTCTGCATTTTGAGGAGGAAGCTGCCGTACTGGACTGTCCTTTGGCACAGGCCCCGGCCACTGCAGTGATGAGCATTCTGAAGGCTTCCCACGTTGTCTGTTGTTGCGTCAGTTATCCCCCTACTCCATTCCCTCGCCTTCTTCAGCGGCGCGTGCATATCTTCCCAGCTCTGTTTTTTGCCATGTTGTACAGCACACCAGTATCTCATTCTGCTTGTATGTTGACTGTTCAGCAGTGGTAGACACTGCCTTAGTTTGTTTTCATACAGAAGAGATCCAGGAAGAGTTCCTGAGGATTTGGTATCTGAGCAGAGCCTCAATGGACTGTGGATTAGAGAAAGTAGAGATAAGGAAAGAAGGAAGGAATTGCTGACCTGGAGGCAGCTTGTGAGAATATCTGAAGGTGGGAGACAGCTGGGAGTGAAGCCCTGGGATTCTGCGTGTCATTAGGGCCATTCTGCAGCAGGTTTTTGGTGTGCAGAGATGAGGTCAGATATCTTTCTTAGGAAGGCTCTTCTGGTGACTGGAGAGGTCAGGCTAGAGAGGGGAGAGACTAAAGGCAGGAATCACAGTTGCAGAGGCTGGTAGAGCAGATGTGCTGAGAAGCAGCACTCTAACCCCATGTCTGCAGCGGCAGTACCCAAGTGCCTGGAGTCAAGGATAGACTTCATGGGTTGAGAGGGACTTTGGGGGCTTGTGACTGAGTGGCTGTTCTCTGGGATTGTTTAGAAGAATGGGGCTTCCCCAGGAAAAAGGGAACTTTGAAGGCAGAGTCATGGGAAGATGTGTGCTCTGGTGACTTCTGTTTGGACCTGTTGAGTTTGAGGTGCTGCCAGCATTTGGTCTAATGAGCAGTGTGGACCTGGAGCTCCTGAGGGATCTTAGGATTGGGCCTGTGGATTTTCTGTTCCTCCTTCTAGTAGAGAGGATGGGGAGATGAGCATGAGAAAAGGTGGGGAGCCCCTCCTTGGGTAGAACTTGTGAAGTTGTGTGTGAGAGGTACCATAGGATTGTTAGAGGACCAGTTCGGTCCTGATTTTCCAGAAAGGGTTAACAGTGGATCTGTCCACTGGAGCTAGCCATTTTGCTTTCAGTTTGTTGTCAGATTTCCAGACTTACTAAAGGAGTAATTGGTGAGCACAGAGCAGAAGGGTTGGTCTCTAGAAACCCAGTGTAGCTTCAGCCAGAACGGGACGTACCAGACTACTGTTATTTTTGTTCTTGATGCCTGGTATGTGAACACACAGTTTCCCTGGATTTTTGTAAAACATTAGGTAGTCTTTTCTGCTGAGATGGTACGAAAGATGGAGAGATGGGTTGGATGCCAACACCCTTAGGTTGACGTTAGAGTTGTTTGGTTTGGGCCTTGGCTGCTGTTGCCGAGAATGCCAGAGGCGGAGATTTATCACTTGTCATGTTTACGGGTAGTGCAGGAGCAGAAGGGATCCCTTGTGGGGAGTAGCCTACCAGAATCCACAAAGGTTTTGATGGGCTGAAATGTCAGGTTGGGCAAGTAGGAGGCAATATGGTGGAGACCAAGACTGAAGCTTGACTCTTGGGTTTAAGAAATCTGCTTCCCGAGTCAAGACTGTGGAGGTCATTTGGCCTCTGCAGACCTTCCCTCATGGTGAGATGTTCCTGGGTTCTGTACTTTAGTAAAGACTTGGGCAGCCCATGAATGGATTGGGAGGAGCTGGTCATGTTGGATGTGTACAAGAGAAGATGGGGAGACCAAGGCAGATGGTCAGTCGGGGCATTTATGAAGCACCAGTGACCATATGTTGAGCCCTTTGCAAAGGACTGCGGATGCAGAGAATGGCTGACAGCAGTCCCCGCTCACAAAGGGGGAGTTTTCTCTTTCGATTCCTCTCTGGGACTGAACCAAGAGCCATAGAAGGACGTTGCAGAGGTGTCAGATGAGCTGATCCCCCTTGGCTATCAGGAGAGACCATTTAATGTTGAGAAATGTCTTGGGCTGCCCTGGGAAGGGATCCGTGGCTCTCCTTTGTGGCTGGCTGAGCATGTATCTGTGAGAGGCAGAAGGAATCCTGGTTGCGAGCTGAGTTGGTCCAGAGGCCTGAGCTCCCTTCAGTCTGGGGATCCTTTGAAGAGGAAAATGCAGGAGGACAGCCATACCTAGGACTGAGTCAGAGACAGTGATCAGCATCAGAAGCCCAAGAGGGCTGAGCACTGGTAACCTCCAAAGAACAATTGCCGTAGAGCTGGGAGAGCAGAAACCTGAATTGTTCAGTCATTTCAGTCAGGTGGGACTTTTTGTGACCCCCATTTGGCTTTTCTTGGCAAAGAGCAAAGCGAAAGAGTGGTTTGCCATTTCTTTCTCCAGCTCTTTTTACAGGTGAGGAAACTGAGGCACACAGTCACACAGCTAGTAAGTGTCTGAGGTCAGATTTGAAGTAACTCTAAGCCTGGTGCTCTCTCCTCTGTACTCCCAGCTGTCCCCAGAAACCCAAGAACAAGGGACTAAAGATGAGTGGGTAAGGAGGAAGTGGGAGCAGAGACCAGCGTCCTCTTTCTCGGAGGTTGGCATGCTCTTAATAACAGTGCAGCATTTTAATGTTTGCAAAACATGTCACCAACTCTCTGAGGTGAGTGTTGCAAGCGCTTTTATCCCCATCTTATTTTAGAGAATAGAGGGATGAAGTATTAGGTGAAGTCATTTGCCATATTTGAAGTGAAATTTGAACCCAGGGCTTGCTCAACTCCCCAGTTGGTGCCCTTTCTGTAAGACCAGACCAATCAAAGTTTGTAAGTGGATTTGTGTGTGTTTGTGACCATCGGAGGAGCTGGGACAAGGTCAGGTGGAGGGGACAGGAAGAAGCGAGCCCTGGGGAGGTAGAAGGCTGCCTCTTCCCCAGATACAAGGGCAGAGAGGAGAGGAGAGACAAGGTGTGCAACAGGAGATGAGGGGGCTCCAGGGATGCCCTTGATCTTCCAAGCAGAGAGGAGGTGAGATCATCTGTAGCTGAGAGAGGATGGGGCTTGGGCCCTAGGGAGGAGGCAGATGTGACGCCGGCTCCTCTGTGGAGGAGCCCTGAGAGGCTTGCTGGGCAGGCTGGAGGGCCCAGCTGAGAAGAGAGAACTTGCCTTTGGGGCGTGTCCATGTGGCGTGGGTGCCAAACCTCTTGCTCCTCCTCCTCCATCTCCACGGTTCAGCGCTTGGCACCGTGGGACTGGTCAGAGACTGAGGGTGTATAGAAGGCAAGGATTTGAGGCTTTCAAGCTTATGAATCACTTTACACACATCTTGTTACTTGAGGTTCACATCTCTGAGAGCTCGTATCCCCATTTTTAGGTCGAGGACGTGGAGATCCCAAGATGCTAAGGTCACTCGGCTAATGAGGGTCTGAACCCTGATTTTCCTGTCCGCTGTCGCTTATTCACAGTGTCATGACTGTGATCAGGAGGAATGGAGCACGGCCTGGGAGAAGAGAAGGTGGGGGGAAGGGAGTGGAGAGGAAGTGAAGTTTGGAAGGTGTGAGATCAGGGAGGAACTTGAGAACTGACCATCATAAAAGCAGAGCAGTTTGGGGGGATGGTGAGAGCTTTGCTGTGACTTGCCAGTGGGCCGCCAAAGCACCCAGCTGACCAGTGCCTTGAAGTTGAGGAAATGGATTTGGGATGGGAGGGTATTGAAAGGACCATGCTAGTCATTTGGAGAGGTGGCAGGAAGGACTTGGTTTTCTGCAGATGCTAGTGGAACCTGGGAAGGAAGGCTGTCGAGGGAAAGAACCCTGCTTTCCACTTGTTGGGAATGCCCCACTAGCTGCTTCTTCATTCCCCTGGCGCTCTCTCTCTCACCCCAGTCTCCCAGAGGAGCTAACTTAAAGAGCTCTGGTGCTTCCGTGGTCCTTTTCCTTTACGTAATGGCTCCCTGCCTTTGCAGGATGACGGCATTGCCTCTCCCACTGTGCTAACACAAAGCAGTGGGAGAAGAAAAGCCAAAGAAAATCTAAGAAGAGAGCTGGAGGTTAGTGTGCTGATGTTCTTAAGGAAATTTTGGCCTTGATTCCCTTTTTGGCTTTGGGGTTAGATTGCCTCTGCAGTATGAAGCAGAAACTTTTGACTTTCTGCAAAAGTATTCCTCCTCTTTGGGGGGTACCCCTGGCCCTTTTCTTGATGGGGATGTATTTGTGAAGCATCTAGGTGGCATCCAGGCATAGCTGAGAGTTCCCTGGTCAGGGAGATGGGTCCTGTGCCAGGCTCATCTCAGACTGGGGTTCTGTGAAACCCAGAAAGGTAGGTCACCTTGGAGGAAGCAGAAGGAAGGTCACAAAGAAGAGACTTTGAATTTCATATACCAGTAGGCAGCCATTGAGTCTCATCCTGGCTTCAGAGCGAGCTGTTTTACATCTAGCTTTGCTTTTATTGAATTTCTGGTTTTAGATTTTTCTATATGATTGATCACATGCCATAATAAAATTTCATTTTTTAACAATTACAGTAAAGAAGTAAATTAGCTTATATGGGGAAATAGTATTTGGATTTTTAACATAAAGTTTATGTCTACATAAACCATTTTCTATTAAAGCAATTTTGACATTAAAAAAAAGTAATCGAGATATGTAGCCTAAACTTTTTTTTTTTTTTTTTTTTTTGCTCTTTGGAGGAGGGAGGAAGGCAGGGCGGTTGGAGTTAAGTGACTTGCCCAAGGTCACACGGCTAGTAAGTGTTAAATGTCTGAGGCTGGATTTGAATTCAGGTCCTTCTGACTCCAGGGCCGGTGCTCTATTTGCTGTGCCACCTAGCCGCCCCAGGCCTAAGCTTTCCTGCGGTTAAAATGATCTTTGAAGAGATTTTCCTGATCGAAACTTTGTTAAATAAGGTAAAGACATGTTTTGGCAAAAGGAATTCTAAACAGATGTCTGGGAAGGGCAGTCCGGGTCTGATTCGTTGGAAAAATATTATCAAAAATTTTATTTTACTATTTATAAGGTAAGCAAAAGTATTCGTACGTACTGGCTGGTGGGTACCCTTGGTGTTAAGTGTTTTCGTGGGGTCTTTGTGAATTTTGGTAGCCTGAGTATTCGGAGTGAACGTTGTGACTTTGATTTTTCCGTGTTTCTCTCTGGCCGCTTTGCTGGGCTCTGAGGGGCTGCAGGGCAGCTGCTCTACAGAACGCCTCCTTGTCATGGGGAAGGAACCCGGGGCACTTGGTTGCTTTTTGTTGCCTTTTATATTTTGGGAGGAAGGCGACTTGTTTTTTGACTACGTGACTACATTTTTTTGAAAAAACAATTTCTTTTAGCTTCCATTGTTTATAATATAGAAACAATATAAGGAAAAATAAATCAAGACAAATGAAAACCCCAAATCAAATCTTTCGGAAGTCAGTGATTTAATCCACATTATAATGGAATGATTCCTGAATAAAGGTACTTTCTTGAAGGGGGTTGATTTCTACAGTAGAAAACTAGTAGATTATAATTTGTCCTAAAGTCTCTGTTGTTCATATTTTATTCTGGTCTAAAGGATCACCCTTTTCATTAGTTAACCTAGCAAGCTTTTCAAGAAAGCAGCGGAGCAAAGAAGATGCACAAATTAGGTTACACTGAAAGCTTAGAAAGTCAGTCAATATACAGTGTTTGAAGCTCTGAAAGAATCTGAGAATCTCGGTGTCTCTGGACCCCCAGGGGAGCATCTCAGGACCCAGAGGCATTAACGTGACAGCAGGGCAGCAGTGCCTTGCTTGCATTTAGTGACTGATCAGAATTTGGACAGATCACTTTGTTGTGAACACATTAAGATGTATTTGAGTGGGTTCACCCCTCCTGCCGAAACAGGATCTTTGAAGCTGATCAGTTCACAGCATGGTTGTTTGAAAATGTGCATTTTTATGTTGCCATGACCTCCCTTGTGCTTGGAAATTATAGGCTCGTTGCATTAGAGCTGGAAGGGGCTGTAGGGACCCAGAGAAAACTGAGGAGGGGGAGCCTCCTACTGGGGTCCAGCTGTGGGCCAGTAAGTGGCTGAGGCCACATTAGAACTCGGGCTCTGCTGATTTCTGAAATTTGCTCCTTCCCCCCCTTACCTCTTACCACATGGATGCCTCAGGTGGTGAATTCTGAATTTAGAGAAAACCAAAGAGGGGAACGGAAAGAAATTACAGGCAGAAGTGAAAAAGCCCAGAATAAATGAGAGCCTCTATCCCAGAGTTTCCATCCCCTTCCTTTGGAGCTTCCTTCGGTTCTTGTCTGTGCCTTTCTCAAAGTGCTTCTTCAGGTGCCCCGTCTTCTCTTCCACTCTAAATAAATAAATAAGTAAATTGTTTTTCAAAAAAATGTAGTCACGTAGTCAAAAAACAAGTCACCCTTCTTCCCCATGGCCTCAACGGAAAGAGAAAGCCACTGTCCTTGTAGCAAAGCAGATTGACTCCTTTGCTGTGCCCCACAGTGTCTGTCTTTCTGTACCTGGAGCCCAGGTGGGAGGTCACAGGCTTCACCATGACCTGTGCACCTTAAGTCTTTCATTGCCGATTGTCTTTATGATGTTGTTGGCACTGTATCCTTGCTTCTCCTGGCCCTGCTGGCTTCACTCTGCGTCAGTTCGTACAAGTCCATATTTTTCTTAAGTTTTCTCCATGTTATGTTTTCTGGCGGCTTTATCGTATTCCGTCATTCAACACTCCTATCCACCATTTGCCTCCTTGATTTCTAGTTCTTTATTATGAAAAAATGAACTATTATTTCTTTGGGGGGCAAATACGGGTCCTTTTCCTTTTTCTTTATTCTTTGGTGTGTAGGCCAGCAGTGGTAATGCTTGGGTCATTTGAGCAGATTTCGGGGCAGAGTTCCAGCCCCATCAGCAGAATTAACTGTGCCAGTCCACATCTCCCCCAACAGTGAAGCAGTGTCCCTGTTTTCCTGCAGTCTTTCTAACAGTTGTGCTGAATGTAATTTTAGATTGAACCAGAGACTGCCCTCTTTTTAGAGGAAGAAAGGACTGTTTATTGTAAATCACTTGTAACTTCTAACTGAATGAGATCAGTGTTCGTCACAGACCTAGAGTTGCCTCTGCTGGAGGAGACATTTTGGGTGGCATCTTGGTATTCATTCAGTTTCCAAGAAAAGGATGGAGGAACAATGGTGGGGTGGGTAGCAGGACGTCTCACCCTCTAGAAGCCCCTCATTGTTCTCATGGAGTGGACAAGAGCATGTCTGGAAAGGAGGCAGCCGAGTGAGGGCTGTCGCTGTCTCTGCCGCCATCTCTGGTCTCCTCTTAGAATTCAGGAATTGGTCGGCTCTCGTTGGTGGCGTCTAATTCATAGAATTTGCACATTAGGATTTTGAGTATTAGAAGTGCAGAGTCCTACAGAGAAAGGGTTTACAGATGTTGATTCAAAGGAGCCTCACAAACAGACAATAGAATACTTAGAAGAGTCAGAAAACCCAGGGGCGTGCAAGGGGAAGGAGACAGCAGAAGATCAGTTACTCTTCCTGCTCTATTGTGTAGTCAAGGTTCATTAAAAGAAATATAATCTGACTGGGTGAAGCTTTAGAGAAAACTGCTATTTTCAGTCCCTTGGAAATCTGTCAGATTCTTGGAAAAAATGAGCATGTATTTAAAGAAAACTTTTAACAATAAAATTTATCAATACATTTTATTTCCTACAGGTATAATGTTAATGCAGGCTCTTATTGGTTTCAGAAAGTTTATATTAAATTGACAGTCCTTTGAGGGAAAAATGTAATGTACTTGAGTTTTTCTCAAAGCGTCCCATTGACAAACCTCAACATAAAGTAGTTTACTGGAGTTGGATTCTAATGTCTGATTTAGAAATTCTAGTACTAAATAGGTTTTCACAGCCATGTGTCAGACATTGCATTGTCTCATGTCAGAGGCCTCGATGGAATTATCCAGCCCAACTCTGCTGTCTTGTTTTTGCTTTGAGCGTCCATCTGAATGTATGAATAGACTCCTGGACAGGTTTCCTCTCAAGTTTCCTACACCCTGGCCAGCAGCCTTGCAGGAGTTAAAAGTAAAATGTATCAGACATCAATAGTTTATTGGAGAAATACTCTTTTTGCTTCATAATTTGCAGAAGGCCGCAGCTGTCAGTCATGATGTACTGCCTCTCGGAATTAGTCAATAGAGCAAACAGGAAGAATTGCTGTGGGCAGAAAATAAGCACTGTAATCATGACATAACTGGGGTCAGTGATTTATGGATTTCAATATAGTAGGAGCTGCATATGATTGAAAATTTACTAGGTCACTAGTGCACCAAAAGCCTCTAGGCATCTTCTGAAATGTGCAACAAAATAAAACCCTCTGAACCTGTTTTGACACTGTGCACACGCTTCTAGTGAGTCTCATTTAAATGTAAATGTGTCGTAAACTTTTGCACCAAACTCTTTTAAAACATAAAATTCTTCAAAGGACATTAAGTGAGAGATTGATTCCTGTTATTGAGATACAAAACCCTCTGATGATCAAGTCTGTTTTTTCTTCTTTTCAAGTTGGAAGCGGAAGCTGTACCTGAAGTGTCTGAGAAATATGAAATTAGTTCTGTTCCCACCTTTCTGTTTTTTAAGGTAAGCCTAAAGCCAGCCAGGAGATCTCCTTGCTGTCTGGATGGTCAGTAGAGAAACCTTTCTATTCCTCCTTCTCCTGACCTCCAGCCCTGAGGGGAGGCCTGACTTCTGTCTTCCTTGGTTTGGGTGTGGGACGCTGAGGACACCACCATGCGTAGGGCTCCCTGCTCCTTCCACTCAAGAGCCTGAGATCCCTCTGCCCGCTTGTCTTTGTGCTCTTTGGGAGCAGTGACCCAGACTTTGGTGTTGGAGTCAGCCAGCTTTGGTTGACTGGAGCTGCCTCCTGAGCAAGACTGTTGGAGTCCCATTGGTACTTTTGATTCTGAGCTTGGGAGCTGGGTGGCTTGATTTGGAACCAGGACCTTCACTTGAGCCAGGCTTGTCTGTGAACAGACAGCAGCCTTGTTCTCTTAGGACCACCGTGGCCGTGGCCATGGCTGCCGCCACCTTAGATCCAGAAGTCTAGGGGCCGTGACTCCTGAATGCTCCGTTTGTGTCCCAGCCATGATGAGCCTGGCCACAGTGGGTTCCGTCCAGGGTTGCAGAGTGAAACTTTTGTGGCCCCTTTGTTTGGACTCAGCCTTCATTCTGGTGACTTTGATATGGAGGAGAACCCCCCCACGTCGCTTTGTGGGATTGGCACTGTCCCTTTGGGTGAAGAGGTCCTCGTCCTTTCCACTGAGTCCTCTTCCCCTTTTTTGTGCCCAGCGGGATGTGTTTCTTTGATACTTCGGTTCGTGGAGTCCCTGAGTAGACTGAACAGTAAACCTTTGCCAATGCTTCTCCTTCGCTTTTAGAATGCGCAGAAAGTAGATCGGTTAGATGGTGCCCATGCCCCAGAGCTGACTAGGAAGGTGGAGTGCCATATCTCCAGCCACGTTCCTCCCCGTGCTGCCACTGGACGCACGAAGGACGACCTTAACCTTCGCCTGAAGAAGCTGACCAATGCTGCTCCGTGCATGCTCTTCATGAAGGGGTCTCCACAACAGCCTCGCTGTGGTGAGCATCTTCTCATGGGGTAAGGCCAGAAGGGAAGAGCCTACTCCTGTGGCTCAGAAGAGGGCCTCCTCTCCTGATAGAGCAGCCAGGGCCCAAGAGCTCACAGCTCTTCTCTGCTGACTGACCATGGCCAGCTATGGCCTGTCCGTTAGGTGCGGTGTGGTGGCTTCAGGATCTCGCTGGGGCATTCTGGTAGCAGCAGCAGAGTCTTTTGGGTTAAGTTCATCTAAGAAGTGCCTATGTGTGCATGCGTGTAAGAGTGTGTCCTCCCCCACAGAGTCCAGGAAAAGTGGCACTGATGCCACTTGGTTCCTCACTGCTCTGGTGGGCACAAGTCCTGGCTGATCAGCATGCTTGGGCTTGTGTTATGCCTAGGGGGATAGTGAGTAGAGAGGCAAGGGGACAGGTAATTTTCCTGAGTTCTGTGGGAGGAGCTGGGGGGAGGATAAACATTCTTAAGACTTTAGGAGACTTGGGTTCGAGCCCAACTTCCTGTTAACTAGTCATGAAAATTTGGGCAAATCATTTAACTTCTACCCCAGTTTCCTCATTCTGAAAACAAGGAAGTTAGACTTGGTCCTCGTCAGCTTGGAAACCAAGCTGGACAAGTAGCTTTTTTGACTCTCTGCACTTGAAGTGAAGTTTCTCTCTCTGTTCAGCATTTGTAACCTACTTCTGTATCTCAGTCTGATTTCATTGTGCTCCAGGCAGCCTTTCAGAGGATTTGAACAAGTGAGAGCAGTGTCTATGTGCACACACGCAGATGGGTGTGTATAGAATATGCTACGCACAAGGCTCTCTCGGCCTTGGCCAGGGAGCCCGGAAGGCCTCTCAGCCAGAAGGGGGACGTCATGCTGCCTGGCCGGCTCTTAGGTCAGCGCCTGGGCCTCAGTCCCTGGAATCTGCAGGTGTAGTGGGAACTCAAGACAAGTGAAACCACACTGAAAAACTCTTCAGGGCTCCAAAAGGAAGCCCCTGTTAGCGCCATTCCTCCTGCCTGCGATGACTTTAACCTCCTAAGACACAAAGAGAAGGTGGGTTTTCTGTGCTGTGGCTTCAGGCACACTCTGCTCTGCCTCGGCCTTGCGCCCATCTGAGTGGCAGGTGCTGGCATGCTGATAAATCCTGGCCTTTGACTTGTTAAATTTCTTTTAAACTTTATTATCTTTTTGGAGCTTTTCAATTTCAATAGGAAACAGGGCTGTTTATTTGTACCCATTTTCCTTAAAATTAATTGCTCCTGTTTTTTTTAGCCTTGCCACACAGTGTGGCATGGTGGAAGACCTGATTTTGAAGTCACCAGGCCCTGGATTCAGTCTCGGCTCTGCATCTTGCTCCGGGTGTGTCCCTTGGCAGATCTCTGCTACGGGCCTAAGTTTCCACCTCTTTGGGTGTGATGATGGGCGCGGCCTCAGGGCTCTGGCTGAGCCTCCCCTGGGGATCTGCTATGGCCCGGCCCTCTCAGAGGCTTCCCTTCCTCCATCCATGCTGCTGGTGCCAGCCACATAGAGGGTGTCTAGGGGTGACCCCTTTTGGGGCAAGCTCATTTATTATGAGAGTCACTTTGTGCAGGACACCTTTCACTTACATTGTGGGGTGTCTTCTGGCTGATTGCGGCCGCTGCCTCCCTGGTGTTTTAATGATCCTGTGTGGGCGATTCCTCTCGCTTTGCGTCTTACTGACCCGGGAAAGGCAGGTGAAGAGGCTGGTAGATGTCAGAGACCTTTTCAGAAGAGTAGAGATTAGGGTCTGCCCGGGGTCGGTTTAGAGTCGCACCGAGCTCCAGAGCCTATCTCTTGTTAGAGATGAGTTGTCAGCATCTGCCCTACAGAGCCTGGGCCTCTTCTCTCCAGCCTGCAGCTGAAACTTCTCAGGAGTCATCTCCCCCATTAGGAGGGAGCCCCTTGGGCAGGGCTATCTGCCTTTTCTGTTTGTGAGCAGTGCCTGGCACAGCTGGTGATGGCTGTACCAAGTGCCTCCCATAAGTTGGGCACACAGAGGTGCAAAGGAGATGACGGCGTCTCCTCTCAAGGGGGGCAACATTGTGCACAAATTAGTGAAAACAAGATAAAGAAGAAATTGGGGGGCGGCTGGGTGGTGCACTGAATAGAGCACCAGCCCTGGAGTCAGGAGGACCCGAGTTCAAATCTGGCCTCTGGCACCTAACACAAAACTAGTTGTATGATCTTGGGCAAGTCACTCAACCCCAATTGCTATACCTTCCCCCCTCCAAAAAGCAAAAAAAAAGAATAAATTGGGGGGGGGTCTGTGAAAGACCACAAGCAAGTGGGGATGTTAGCAGAGTTAGGAGGCTGCCCCTGAGCTGCCCCTCAACAGGAGCATGTGAAAACAGGGAAGGGGGGGATGGGAGCGAGAGGAAGTGATGAGAAGTCAGCTGGAACCAGATTGTGGAGGTGTTGGGGAGAGAGAATGACTTGATCAGACCTGTGCTTTAGGGAGAGCACTTTGGAAGCTCTAGCAGAGAGAGGGAAGAGAGGAGATGCCTGGAGAGGCAGTAATCCAGGGAGGAGTGATGAGGGGCTGAACCAGGGTATTTGTGGTAGGAGTGGAGAGGAAGAGGGCAGCTGTGAGAGATACAGAAGGAGAGCCTAGAAGAGCCTCAGTCATCAAGGAAAATCAGAATGATGCTCACAGCCTGCCTCCTGAAGGCAGGGAGGACGTGGGCTTGTGTGTCTGAGAACAGATAGAGATTGAAAAAGTGCAGGAAGATTTCTTTAGTTCTCCAGAGCAGTTGCTATGGAAGTGCATGAGATGACCTTGATGGCAGCTGCTCAGACTCAGTGGCACAGAGAGCTGTGGCTGGGCTGGAGAGCCGGGGCTGGATGTGGGCCGAGGGCTGCTTAGCCTGCTCTCGGACTGTCACTTAGAGGGCCTGCTCGGAACAGACAGCTGGCAGAGTGAGCTCTCTTCCTTTGGGCGGCCACCTTTTGAGCTGTGCCTCTGTGGGTCTTTGTTAAGGATTAAACTTGGCTTGGCTTGGGTTTGCTTCGCTTCAGGTCATCTGTCATGAAGGAAAGTGAGTAGTGACTGTGGATGCGCAGTTAAAACATGGTGTTTCCAGCTGTAATTACTCTGATTATGGTGAGGGCCTTCCTTCCAGAGTCTACCTAAGTCTTTTGGTCTAGGAATAAAGCCGCCTTCCTGTTTTATTCCTAAGCATAACATTTCCAGGCTGCTACTTTAACCCTTAAAAATGAAAGCCTCCCAATCAATCTTCTAGGCTACATGTAGTTGCCTACAGCAAAAATAGAGCTTTCTCTCAGCCTGTTACAGTAGAAATGAGTTACTGTATTGACAACAGAATAAGCATCAGCAATCAGCCGTTAGCTGTTTACTAATGAACTCCCTGATGAATGAGGAATTTCAGAAGCGGCGCTTTCCTGCAGGCTGTACATGAACTTCATGCTGCAGTTGGAGGAAAAGTGACTTCAGTGCTGTACAAGTAAATATGGGGGCTTCACCTCTCAGTAAACTGCAAATCAGGGAAACTGTACCAGGCTCTGCCAGAGATCTCTATTTCAAAAAATGAGCGTGGTCTGGCCTGACACCGAGCAAAGGCCATTCTTGTGATGGCTTTCAGGAGTGCTGCCTTTTGCCAGGTCCGGAGACACTTTGCATTGAAAGAGGCACCTCCTTTCCAGTGAGTCAGTGACAGATTTTGAAGTGAAAATGAGGAGGTATCACTGACTGCTTTATGTTCAAACCTTGTTCTTCAAGTCAAAGAGATGCACGTTGTTGGGGGAAATCATCCTGGAGTTGTCTTGGAGAGGCAAACAGACTAACAGGCTTGTAAAAGACGTGTATTCACACTCTTTATTATTGTTTGGTACTAATGTTATAATGAGGAAGTAATGTCAGAAAAGTGTGTAACCAAATGTGTCGCAGACGTGTAATGAAATCCTAGCACATCATAAAAAATTGTCACCGAAGCGCAGTAAAAATCACGGGATGAACTTTGGGGAATGGAAGTTGTTTTAAAAATGAACCCATTAGGTTGTTGTTAAGACGCGGAAAGGGAGAAAGCACTGTCGACAGCCAGCGACAGCTTGCAGTGAACTGAGGATGGGGCTAAAAGATGGAAGTTTCTGCAAGTGTTCTGGGTTAAAAGCACTGCCCCCTTCTCCCTCTCCCTGACTGGTGAAGAGCTGGGGTGGGGCTTCGTTGTGTAGGCCGCGTGAGAGGGTGGCATGTTTCCGGGCAGGTCCGAGATGGGGTCACCTGGGGTTAATGGGGAGAAGGCCCGCGGCCTCGTTAATCTCTTAGTCATCTAATCTGACCCCTTACTTCCAGTGACGGAGGCTATGCTGCACAGGGCATGTCCCCTTGCCATTGGGGTGAAGGCAGCTTTCTCTGCCTTTGGCATCTCTAGCAGATTCAGGGTAGCTGGTGTTTAGGTCGGGAGGCGGTCTTCCTGCCTGTGGCAGGACCGTTATTGGGTCTTTTTCCAGTGCGTCAGGCAGGCTAATTCTCTTACTGTTAACAAGTGGCAGACAGATGAAATGAAATGGTGAACATGTTTGTACTTGATCTTAGGGAACCTTATTGTTTTTCTCCCATATACAGGCTTCAGCAAGCAGATGGTGGAAATTCTTAATAAGCATAATATTCAGTTTAGCAGTTTTGATATCTTTTCGGATGAAGATGTGCGCCAAGGACTCAAAGCATACTCCAACTGGCCCACGTATCCTCAGCTGTACGTGTCTGGAGAGCTCATCGGAGGCCTCGATATTGTCAAGGTGGGGACCCGAGAAACCGCGCCTTGTTCTTTGTGCTTCCCAGACAATTGCTTTTTAAAAAGGCTTTGTTGGCAGCTTTTTAAATCAAGCATCCTTAGCCGCCAGGGCAGCCCTGGACGCAGAGCTGTCCCTAGACGTGGTGTGGCCTCAGCACTAGGAAAACAGCCGAGCAGAAGCCACTGGTGGCAGTGGGCAGGTGCCTTCTGGCAGCCACGTTCTGCCCTCTTGTTCCCCATCTCTTTCGTTGTAGCTTCTTAGTCTCATCCTTGACGTTGTTTTAATCATTCATGACGTTGCTTGGATGAGATTCCAGGGATGAGAAGTGGTGTGAAGGGTGACTTGTGGGCCTGGAGTGACTAGCCAGGCCGCCTGGGGGAGCGCCTGACAGGTCATCCTTCCTACTGCCGTGTTTGTTTTAACTTTTGTTTTTTATCTTGTAGGAACTGGAAGCATCTAACGAGCTTGAAACAATTTGCCCCAAAGCCCCCAAACTAGAAGAAAGGTAAGGAAGGTCCTGTGTTGTGGAGCTTTGCTCCCTGTTTGGGGATCATGTGCTACAGTTATTGGACTTACTGCTTACAAGAAGACTCGTTCCCTGGGTCTGTGGTGGGTTGGAGCTCCCAGTTTTAGGATTTGCCTTTGAACTAGTTATGAAAAATGAAAAACTCATGAGCCCGGGCAGGCATGATTTTGGATTCATTTTAGAGACGGGCTGAAGGGTTTCCCTTTTAATTCACAGCAGTTTTTCTTCTTGGAAGTAAACATTGAATTTTCTCTGTTTGCACATGACAAGCAGGATCCATTTGTCTCAGTGTTCAGCCTGTTGTGTCACAACTTTTCCTAAATTGTAGTGCGTCATATGTGTCTTGGGGCTTCTTAGGCTCCAGTAGGGCTGCTGGGAGCCAAGGATGGTCAAGAGCAAACATTGGATATCTCATTTCCAAAGCTTCTATGTTTCGACTCTGTTCTATATTTTGACTCTTATTTCTAGTTGCCTTTCAAAAACCGTGAACGTTGAAAGTTCTTATATAAAGGAAGGTAGGGTTGTTTTGTTGCTTTGTGGCAGACAGTTTTTCTCTGCCTTGAATGGATGGTGTTCTGACTATTGAGAACAGAGTCTAGAGATCTGAGATTGTCACTCTTCCCCTCTTCCCCTGACTTTAATATAATTTGATTTAGAAACAAAATTTAATTTAATTTAAAATACTTTGATACAGCAGGTGCCACATCCTTATGAGTAAGGCTAGCAGTTGGGCCAGCAAAGCATGTTCTGTTTATCTCCTGAAGTGAATTTAAAAAAATGCAGATCTGTTCACGTGCCCTTTAGTTATCAGACACCATTGAAGAAGGCGAGTGCTTCCAACTGAATTCTCAGTAAATTAGGCCCAGGCTCACGCCTTCTGCTTTCAGGCACTAATTGCAAGCTTGCTGCCTCTCTACCAAGAGGATGCAGAATGTGATCTAAGCATTCTTGATGATCCTTGTGGTTACCTAGAACATCATTCAGTGAGGGAGGAAGGGAGTCGGACCTTCTGCCTCCCAGGACACCGGGGGTGACCTCTGGCCTCATTGAGGCCACTCCACCGAAGGAGCTGGGCCCATGCCAGCCAGGGCTTGTTTGGGCGTGGCAGGGGTTGTTGGGTTGTGCGTCCTGATGTCTGGTGCCAGTTCTTGCTTCTTGTCAGCACGCACCAGGCTCAGCTCTTCTTTTTGTAATTTGCTGTTTCTGACCAAATGGGGACTGGTTGATCAAGTTTGTTAGAGCAGAGTGTGAAGCAGGAGAGGCGAGCTCTGGCTCTTCATCCCGAAGGGGACTTTTCTGCGAGCGCTCACCTGGGGATCTCTCTTTCAGTGGCTCAGTGCCCTTTTTCCTTTTGGGTTTTTTGCTACATTCCTGCTGAGTGCCCTTGGTATGAGTGAGGTAGTAACTAGGTTTTTTCCCTAGCATTTATTCAAGGAATTTAAACTTTCCCTTCAGACATCATGTGGTTGATCCTCTTAACACCCCTGTCAGAACTAAAATGGGCATGTGATGTTTGCTTTTCCTTTTGCGATTTTTTTTAAAAGTAGGCTCACTGAATACCAGGTGCATCTCTGGGAGCTCGGGATGCTACTTTCCACGGCTCTGACGGGATCACCTGACAGACCGGGACGCTGGGACGTTTCTCTGTGTTGCTGGCATTAAGTCAGCAGCTTCCAGTTTCCCTCTGGAGGTCTCCCAGGTGGAACAGGGCAGTGGAATAGGTATATGAGATTGCAGTGGCCTGGCCTGGCCCGGCCTTGTCAGCCATTCTGGACAGACAGTGCTCGTTCAGGCTCTGGGTCCCATGCAGGATTGGCTGCTGCTTTTTAGCATGCGGAGCCTGAGGGCTTAAATGGCCACTTTAGGGCCCATTCGTGGCTTTATAAGCAATCTTGTGCTTTATAGTGGCTTGGGGAAGGAATGAAATAAAAGCAAATACAGAGGCATTTACTTGCTTAATGTGAGCTCTCCTCTTGCCGTGCCTCCAATGCACACGTTCCTGACGAAGGGGAGCCTGAGCTGTGTTTCATGATTGAGCTGAGCCTCTCGTCCTTCTCTCTGTAGGCTCAAAGTACTGACAAATAAAGCTTCTGTGATGCTCTTTATGAAAGGAAACAAACAGGTAAGCACCCAGAAATGGTGTTGTGGGTAATTTCTTTGCACGTTACCATCTGCAGCAAAGGGACAGTTAGCCATCTTTTCTCGCTTTAGCTAATGAAGCTGGGGGTGCGGCAGGAAGTGCTCCCTGCCTTAATTGGTGCCTCTCTTGATCAAGCCGAGTCCTCTGCGTCGTGCTTTGCTCCATCATCACCAGCTCCAGGGGGGCCTTTCTGTTCGATGCCATACTTTTATCCGTCACGATGGTCACCGCACTGAACACTGTGCAGACCCTCCAGCCACCACATTCTCGCTGCTGAATTACATTTTAAGATGGCTCTTGCTGCTCATGGCTTTTAGAGCAGACTCTTTGGGGTTAGTAGACAGCCCAAAGCAATGAGCCCACCGTTTCCCAAGTTTGTTCCTGTTTGTAATCCCTGGGCCACTGGTTCTGCTAGACTAGTGCTAGGACCCCATGGGGCTGCGCTCAGCTCACAGGAGGTGGCTTTGGGAATTCATAGCCCACCATGTGCCCAACACGGCCTTTTACAAAATCCGGATTTGGAAGCATGTGTCCAGTGTGGACTGCCAGTCTGAGGAATGCCCGTTATCCTTTAAGTTAGAATTAGAGCTCCAAAAACTGGGCAGAATGATGACTTTGTGACATCCCTTCCCTGTGCCTCATTTAATCTTCAGAGCAGCCTCATGGAGTAGTCAGGGCATGTAATGGCATCTCTGTGGTACAGATGAGGAAGCCCAGAGGTGGGATTGGAGTGCCTTTGTCCGGGTCCAACGGGGTGTCCTAGACTGCTCTCTGAGGAAGGGGGGGAGTCAGGGTCCTCCCTGGCCGGCCTTCCTCGTTTCAGAGTTTGAGGCCTCCCGTACCACTGAAAGCAGAAGGAAAATAGAGCAATTCTAGCTGGGAATCCAAAAAGTCATCCATCTTTCCTCACTGATTTAAGTAAATTAGGGTTTTTTTTTATGTTGAATTGTAGGAGAGTAGCAAGCCTGCACCGACTTCGTGTTTTTACTTAGAATTGGTTTGAATATTACCAAGAAAGATCTTTAGGTAGTTACTGTTTGAAGACAGAGCTTATAAACCCCTGGAGCATGTGCTGCTGTAGTGGAGGGATGAAGAGAAGTAGTGAATGGAGGTCTGAGATCACCCCTAACTCAGGAGCTCACTAGAGGGAAGAAGTGTGGTGTGAATAGAAAGACTTGGGGCTTGTGGGGAGGTGAGGATGATGACCCTACTCACTTTCAAAGACTGACTGAAACTGTGTTTTATTTAGATGGCAAAGTGTGGATTCAGCAGACAAATTCTAGAAATTCTTAACGAAACTGGGTAAGTAAATAGCCCATAGAATTATAGTAAAACAGATGCCTGTCTTAGAGTTACACTGTTTCAGTCCCAGACTGGGTGAATATTTCTCCTACTCTGGAATAACCGTTTATAGGAAATCTTTCCTTTGGTTGTCACATGTAACACTGGCATCAAGGAGCCTTTGGGCAGCCGTGGAGATGGTCACTAGCCAGCCAGGTGGGGTGAATGATGACGCAGTTTCAGCCGGGTGGAAAAGATTTTTTTGTGAAATGTGCGTTGCTAGTGTTTTTTTCCTTTTTTGATTGAGAAGTAAGTAACCTGTGCATTGATGCTTCTGGAAATCCTGAGCACATCAGGGAGAAGGATACTGGGGTCCTTGGGTGCACATCTTGGGCACTGTTTTCCAGGAAGTGCAGCAGGCAGATTTTCCTTGTGAGAATATTGACAAATGTCTTGGCAAAGGGGTTGTTTGTCTTTCCAGAAATGTGCACTGGCCACTTTGTCCCCAGGTTGTGTCTCGGTCTTCCTGCAGACAAAACCCGCCAGCCAACCTGCCTTCCACCAGAGAACCTGAGCTGGGGAAAGAAGCCCAGTGCTCTGTGTTTTGGTGCCATTCCTGGCAGTCTTTCTGGCTGCTTCCTTTCTGACGTTGCTGTCTCCAGTAGGAGGTGGAAACCATGTTTTGCCTGCCACTGCTGCTTCCTCAGCCATCCCTGTGAATGTCAAAGGCAAAGGGAATTCCCTCTACCCTTTGAGGTGCTTTGGAGGCGACTTGACCCCTAGCCCAGAACAAGTTAGAATTGAGGACTGGCTCAGACAGAACAACTCCTTTGCTGTCTGTTTGGGTCATGCCTCCACAAGTGAGTGCTCGTGACTGGTGTCTGTGTCACCCTGAGACATTCTTTCATGAGATAATGACTGCCTGTGGAGCAAGGGCAGCCCCCTCCTTTCCAAAAGCAGACTTTGGAATTAAGCCAGTTTTACCTTGAGATACCCCTGGGTGTAAACGATGACGTACTACGCCTCCAGTGGGGAAAACCTTTTCATTGTTTTTAATCGCTTGCCTTCTCATTTCTCCTCCCTCCCAATTCTGGAAGGAGAGAGAAAACTGGCTGATCTCTGGGCGTAGCTCTGACCTCAGGCTAAGGCTCTAATACTGACTTGGAACTAATTCTGAGCGTAACAGCTGACTGCCATCCATCATGGTTATTTGATTGCTTATGCGGTGTGGACTGGAATCCAGTCTGTCCTAAAGTAAGAGAAGAGAAAACAACCCTGCATGTCCACACGTGTTTATATATGTGGCTTTCTGTATTTCTGTCTATACGTACACACATACGCAAAGGACTCTCCTCATGCTGGGCTTTTATATAAACCAGCTCTGAGGGAAAAGCGTGGCCCCTGTTTGGATCGATCCAGTGCCCAGTGAGAACTCTGCTTAACCCCATGGCCACCCTTCTCTCTGACCTTTGGTCTGAATGGTGGCAGGGGAGTTGGACGGCTCCATCTGACCCTACCACAGTCATTATGGTGACCCATGTGGAAATGGCTCTGGGAGGCTTGGAAAGAGCTTTTCTTGTTGATACCCCAGTCAGGTTCCATGGGTGGCTGTGATGTGGCTGTCTCATTTTGTAGGGAATGAAGTGGAGGTCGCCTCCCCCCAGGTTAAGTGACCTCCCCCAGTGCAGCATAGCTATTGTGTCCAAGTGGGGCTTGAAGCACACGTCTCCTGACTCCATGGGACTCACTGCCTCTCCCAACCCCTTTGAGTATCACAGAGGATCAAGAGGGGCGCCAACTCTGGAGCTGATGCTGGGCTCTTCCAGGCTCTTCATAGAGCACCAGTACTCAGAATGCCCTTCTGCTGGCAGCTTGTCACTTGATGGCCATCACTGCTCAGCTCAAGGAGACTGGCCTCCGGGGAATGGGTGGTTTGGATCACAGTTGTCACCTGTCTAGTGAGGTGTGGCAGAGTTGGGGTCTGCTTTGGTGTGTGTGGAGGCCATTGCGTCTCTGATGAAATACTGGGTTTGATGGCATCAGAATTGACCTAAAGTAGGTGAGTCTTCCACATCCTGGCTTTTACCTGCTTGTGTCCATGGGTAGCAGAACTTTGTGGCCCGGTGGCAGACGCAGCAGGTACTGGAGGGCTGGCAGTGTGGGCGGAGTGTGGATGGGGCTCCTCTCCTTGGGCAAAGGGTACACAAGAAGTTGTTGGGTTTGGCGTTTTTGGGGGGGATTTGCATTTGTGTACAGCAGTTGTATAATTCTGGAAAACTCTTCATTTCTTGTAGTATTGATTTTGAGACGTTTGATATCTTGGAGGATGAAGAAGTAAGTCCTGCTTCTTGCTTATCCTGTCTGTTCTTCATTTTAGTCTTTCTCATCTAAGAACTGGGTTTGAAAATGATTTTCCCTTTGTTTCCTTAGGTGCGGCAAGGACTAAAAGCTTACTCCAACTGGCCGACGTACCCCCAGTTGTATGTGAAAGGTGAGCTTGTTGGAGGATTGGATATAGTTAAGGTAAGGGAGTTGTTCACCATGTACCCCACAAGGAAGAAATGCTCCTTAACTCATTGTGGTTATGATAATGGTTCTTGCCTTTGAACGAACACTTAAGGGATGAACATTGTCTTTTTTATGCTCCTTCTATAATTTTAAACAGGATTAATGGGTCCCTCCTCGTTAAAAAATTCAGTGTCTTATTGATGATTTTAAAAAATACTTTCCAGAACTTGCATCCCCTATTCCTCCTCCAGTTCAGTCTCCTTTGTTACAAAGAAGCAAAACCAATCAGCACGTTGGTTTGAGGGAGCACAGAGTGGTTGTCTATGGTCCTGTGGCTAATGCCTGTTAGATGAGCTTGAACCCAGGGCTCTGACTCCTAGGCAGGCCCCCATCCACTCTGCCATCCTGCCTCTCTGGGGATTTTTTTCCTCTGGGCATGCAGCACATTTCGACATGTCATTTGATGGGAGGTAATATTCACTATATAGAAATTTATTGTATGACTTTGCTGGAATGTCTCCGTTCCCGGTGCACACCTGTATTTCAGTAATTGATAGTCTGTTCTTTCTTCTTAGCATAAGCACTTTTGGAGGTCATCACGAGCTCTGTGTGTCTTTTTTAAACGCAGAGTTAGCTCCTCTGACAACACAGGCCACCTTCCCCTGTAGGTCTGTTTTTATGGTTTCTTTGCTGCTCAGTTTGAGAGTTGACATTGTTCTTCTCAGAGGAGGCAGGGAGACATTTTTTTCCCTTGCAAACAGCCTCATTCTTGAAAAGTGGAAGGTTTAATGTAGTATTTTGAACAAGCCCCCAAGCAACAGAAATAGATCTGCATTTGTTACCGTGTTTTTTGATTTTTGTCACAGAGAAGCCCAGTCTCTTCCACCCCAAATCCTCTGGAGCCTGGTCTTGTCGGAATGTTTGATGGCCTGTGCCTCAGCCAGGGGAACTCCTGGGAAGATCCGATCAATACAGCTCATTTAATTCTAAAAATAAGTTGTACACACGGAAACTTCTTTTCTGTCACCTCACAGGGATTAGCCATTTTTCCTGGTCACATGCTATTATCTAGATGTGATTTGAAAAGATTTGCAGGATTTTCTGTTAACATTTTCACTTGCTTTGGTGGTGGCTGCAATAATTCATATCCTGACATTTGGGTTCATTTCTGGCAATGAATGCATTTTCCTATTTTCAGTAAGCCCAATGTGATTGATTTTTTTTTTAAATTGAGGGGCTTGTATTTTAATTCATCGAAAGGGAACCAGTTGTCCATTTTAAGAAAAGGAATGGGTGTGTGCCTTCTCTCAGGCCATGAGAATAGCTTACGTAGTATGTTGAGAGAGGTAGCCAGGCCCGCGGAAGTGGTGTAGCTGCGGTCTGCGGCCTGGCATGTTCCCTCGGATCCTCGGCTAGCTGTGGGCCATTTTGCAGTGGGTCCTGGCTTGCAGAGGCACACCCTCCTCTTCCATCTCTAAGATGAGCAGGTACATTTTCTGCCTTTGAGATTCTGTATGTGAAGTCCAAGGTCCCCATGGCGCTCACTTGCAGGGTCCAAGGGTCGGCAGGTGCAGTGAGGGCCTGTCCGAGGCAGGAGGACAGCTGGGCCACAGAGCCCCGGCCTTGAGCCAAAGGGTGAGGGAGGAGCAGGCTACCCCAGAGAGATGTTTAAGGGACAGGTCTTAGGCTCAGAGTGCCTCTGTCCACGTCTGTACTGCCAGAAGCTCTTTTTGACAAGTAAACAGTCCCCCAAACCCATCGGCCTTCCTCTGCGTTGTTGCTCAGTTGTTTCCTCCATCTGGGGTTTTCTTGGCAAAGGTACAGAGGGTTTGCCATTTTCTTCTCCAGCTTAATTTACGGAAGAGGAAACTACTCAGGGTCAATACCGCTGGTAAGTGTCTGAGGTCGGATTTGACTTTTGGTCTTCTGACTTCCTGGCCCTGTGTTCCAAGCTGCTCCGTGTGCACAGAAGCGTGTTGTTAGATGCCGGACAGCTGGAGCTCAGATTCTGCCTCAGACCCTCCCCAGTGGTATGGCCTGCACACGTTACAGACCTCCCTGGGATGCGTGTCTGGTCCACACTGTCCATGGGTCGTTGTGACGCCCAGGTGCTATGCCCAGCCTTGGCAGGCACTGGTTTGTAGTTGAGTCACTTGTCTCAGCACAGTCCTCCCACTGATGAAACCACCCTGTGGGCCCTGTCAGTCTGCCAGTGGGAGTTGGCCCTAGGGGACCAGTGTGTTCTTCCTGGCCGTCCATCACAGAAGGAGCCCCAGGGAGGCCCAGCTGCTCACGACCACAGGCAGTCTGTGTGGCCTGCCCCCTCCCATGGCATCCTTGCTCACAGGGGATGTTGGGCAGTCACAGACCCTCATGGCTTTTATAGAATGCTCTAAATAATCCAGTAAGTTGCTGTTGAATCATTCCTTCTTTTAATTTTCCCACTTTGGACTATCCTCCGTTGGGGTGTTTGAGTGTTTGCATTAGAGATTCTGCTAAAATTCACTTTCTGGTCCTTTGGCTATTTCTTACAGGTCTTTAGTGCATGCATGGAAGTGAAACTCCTGACTTAGAAGTTTTCCCCACATTTATGTCTTTGCAGGAACTGAAGGAGAATGGCGAATTGTTGCCTATCTTGAGAGGGCAAACCTAAGGAGCTGCGGGGCTGCCACGTGCTCCCTGAAGCATTTCTTGAGCGAGGAACAATTCATGCGGCAGTCCTGGGGAGCAGGGGAGGAGCCCGGGGCTTCTTCACCTGCCCAGCCCCTGCCTCTGGCCTTCCTGCCCAAGGTCATGCTCCACGTGCACGGCCATATTCGCCCCCTCCCCTTCCCCTACAACAGGATACTCTCTGCACCTCAAAACTCAATTAAAAAGAATGCATTACAAGTGTTCTCTCTTTCTTTAAGCTGATGCTGCGTTCATAACTTACAAGTAAGGCCCTCTTGTCATCCTCTATGGCAGCTCACACCATTTAGAAAGTAGCACATGCTCACTAGTGGGCAGGCAGGGAGCCTCGGCCTCCAGGCCTGTGGCTCCCTCACTGCTGGTCTCTGTCCTCACAGCCCTAAAAGCCCCGCTGGGATGTATGCGTGTGGTGTAGGCAGCTCTGTGCAGCTGCGGCAGAGGAAACATCCTAGGGATGGATTCTGAAGATACACCAAGGATTGAAATGTGTTACCGGATTTGGCTGCTTTGTATCTTTACGTTGAGAGGCCCAACTTCAGCTCTGCATAGGGACCGTCATGAGGACTTGGCCAGCTTTCTCTTGATCATGTATCAGGGCTGTGCCAGGTGACTGGGCTTTAGGGAAGCACTTGCTGCTTCAGCTCTATATCCCTCCCCCCTCTGTCTTCTGCAGCCTTCATCACGTGGTGCTGCACTCAACTGGGAGGAATGCGTATGATGCCAGCCGGACCATCACTGCTGAAAGGCAAATGTCTTCTCCAACTGATTCTCTGTTCCTTTCTCAACAGCCACTGTCCCAAGCTTCAAGCCTCCAGGTCCCCATCCCCTCTCCTTCCACTCAGGTGGAGGCCTGCCTCCTACCTCCCTCAAGAGTGGAGGCTGTTCAGTGAGAGCTCTTCTTGTCTCCTGACTCCTCCCTCCCTCTGCCCTCTGTGCCAAAGCCAGCCCTTCTGTGGGCACCTTTGATCCCCTCTGCTCTTGACTTCTCCAGCAAATTGTCTGCTCTGTCATCCCTAGTAGCTGGCCTCCTGTCTGTCCCTATCTACCAGCCCCTCCCCTGAAGCCTGCAACATTCTCGTGTCTCTCCATCCTTAAAAAAAGCCACCACTCGGTCAGAAATCCCTGCTCGCTCTTGCCCTGTGGCTTCTCCTTTGTGCATCTGTCCCTGAGAAAGTGGTCTGAATGTGGCCCCTCCACCTCCGTTCCTCAGCTTTCTGTAATCTGGCTTTCAGTCTTTCACCTAAAACGACTTCCCAGAGTTACCAATCATTGCTCTGCTTTAAAAAAAAATACATTTGTATGATTGTCTTTTGAAACATCTAGGATTCTCCCTGAGAGCTATCCCAGTAATGCTTTTTTAAAGAAAAAGAAGAGAAAAAACACTGAGAATCCTGCACTCCTGGTTATCCTCCTCCAGGGCGAGGGTGTGCTCCCAGAGACCTTTGCAGCCCCGCTGGCTCTTTGTCATCTTGGGACATTCACTTGGGATTTTCCTGTGTTACAGTCCTTGTGTCTTTTCTCCTGAGTCTACGTCACTGCATCAGTCATGTATTACTCGCCGTGTTTCCCGCTGTCCACATTAGTCATTTCTTCCAGCACAGTGGTGTTGCAGTTGTGATGTTCACGTGCCCAGTTTGTTTAGTGATTGCCCAGCAGATGTGCATTGGCTTTGTTTCCATTCTTTCCTGTCTCAGAAAATGCTGCTGTAAAGATTGTGGTGTGTATGGAGACTTTTGTTATCAGTGGTCTTGGAGCCTCTGGGACACAGGGTCCATCGAGTCACTTTGCATAATTCCAGAGTGCTGCACACAGTGGTTCTACTGATTGACAGCTCCCCCAGTGATGTACCAGTGTGCCTCTCCCCACATCCCCTTCAACACTGACCCTTCCCAACTCTGGTCAGATTTATGTGGGGTGTGAGCTGAAACCTCAGGGTTGTTCTGATTTTCATTTGTCATCTTGGTGTTTTGGAGCATTATTTCCTACTTTTGTTAGTAGTTTGCAATTCTTTTGAGAATTGTTCTTTCCTTTGATTCCTTATCTGCTGGGCACGCAGTGATCTCTCAATTCCCCGGTCTAATGGTCCCTTCTCAGTTTTGGGCTTTCCTACTGATTTGTAGCCTTTGATACTGATTCTCTCTCACCTTCTCCCCTTGGATACCCTTTCCTTTCTGGGTTTTCGTGACACTGGTCTCTTGCTTCTCCTGCCTGACACCCCATGTCCTTGCAGTCATGCCCTCTCAGTGTCCCCCAAGCCTCTGTCCTGGGCCTGCTTTGTGCTCGATGCTGCCTTACATGGTGAACTCAGTGTCTCCCAAGCAGTGGCCATCCATCCACTTTGTCCCTAACTTGTCTGCCTCTCCCATTAGAATTTGAGTTCATGGAGGGGAGGGGCTTTTTGCCTCATTTATTTGTGCTTAGCATGATGCCTGCCATATAGTAAGAACTTAACAAATGCTTGCTGACTAACAGGAATGTGTTATGGAACATGAGGAATAGATTAGGGAAGAGAAGAGAGTGAAGGATTGATTCAAATGTAAAGTAGAATCTGTGGGGTCCAAAAGCAAATCAGAAATGGAGACCTGCCCCCCTCCCTGTTGCAGCTCCATTGTGCAAGGACATGTCATGGGTGGTGGGAAGTCAGGCTCCTTGCAAGGGCATCAGAGTTGTTGACCTTTCCTTGTTCCTTGGGTGTTATTAGAACAGGATAGGTGTTGGTCGCCTTGAGCTGCGTGGATGGATAGAATGGACCTCTTCCATTTCTTTTCTGCAGTAAGTGGAATTTCCAGCTGTTAGTGAAGAGAGTATTCTGAAATGGATTTTAAATTAAAACAAAAATTCCAGAAATCAAAGACTATTTTCTCTTTGAATCAAAGAGAAGGAATTTTCTGTCAAAAGGTCTAATGTGACAGGAGCAAGAGACCTCCATTTGCCAGTAATGAGACAACCTTTTTAAATGACATGACAATTGATTAATGCAATGAAATTGAACAAATATTAATTTGTCACCTAATGTATGAGACGCTGGGTGGTGGTGGTAGTAACAGTTCTTGACCTTGTGATTACCATTTAATGGAATAGGGAGTATGGAGGAAACCTCTGAGCATGAGAGGGAGCCTGTGATGGGGGTGAAGGAGAGGTCCGGATGAGGAGTGTGAAGATCACTTGGAGGGTAGAGATTACTGCAGTATTGATTGGCAGACAAATGGGGGTGGGGATGGGTCTTGTGTTCCGTTGGTAAAGGAGTCTTCCAGGTGAGCACATGCCCTCCACTGTTGCAGATCAGCAGTATATAACTTCCCTAGAAGGGCCGGCCATCTGAAAGTTGTGTAAATTGAGGTTGCATGTGTTGACCACAAAGAGACTGGTGTCTTTCTTTGACCTGCCTCACTGTTATCTGCTCGGCCCCCGTGCAATGCTGCTTCACATGACAGCTCCCAGAAGGTTGACTTCAGACAACAGTGGCCTTGCCATTGGAAAGGGGCCACAGGGAGCCAGGGCCTCTTAGAGGGCAGACAGAATTCCTGTGGAGATGGGTGCATTGGAGAAAGCTTCAGGGAAGTGGCCCTTGAAGCAGGCCCATTCAATCAGTGTTTTAATCACTCTGACGTATATAGTGGGAGGTTAATTGGCCCAGTGTTATAGATGAGACTGTGGGCTCAGAGAGGGGCCCTAGCCAAGATCCGAAAGCCTCTGTTCAGAGGGTTCAAGCAAAGCCCCACTGTTAGCTGGGTCCTGATCGTTGGAAGGTTTGAGCAGCTCCCACATTGGCTATACAAGGATGCCCCTTGCTCAAGAATCCCGAGTTACTGTAAATATTCCAGTCAATTCTGAAGTATAAGAAAGTAAAGGTTCCTTCCCATGTTGGTTCTGCAAAATAAGACGTACATGAGTTAAGTAGGTTCCATCTGTACAGCTTGCCCTGGGTGGTAATTGGCATAGTTTTTCTTACATTTTTCTTTTCTGAACTTGATGAGAAATGTGAACGTTTTCACACACAAAGAACAGGAAAATAGGTTGTAGAACCTTGCGGTCTTGTGAGGACAAAATAAGATGTGTGTAAAGCGCTTGGCATAGTGCTGGCATGTAGTAGGTGCCATATTAGCGCTGGTCATTCTTATACATATATGTGTGCATGTGTACATGTAGTCTGCATACGGAGTTGTATAGGAATGCACAGACACAATTTCTGAGTCATCCCCCTTGTCCGTCTGCCTCTCAATTTCTTGTTCTTCAGAAACAAAGAAATAACCTTTGTGGCATTACTGTTATTAACCCTCTTGCCCCTTCCTTTCCCCGTCTCTCCAATCCCCATTGAAGCAAAGAAAATATCCCCATTTTAGTAAATAAGTTAATTGGGCGAAGCAAGTCCATGCATTGGCTGTGTTGGAAGGTGTGTCTGATGCTGCCCCTTGGCCGTGTCTTCTCCATCAGGGATCTGTGTGCTGGCTCTCTGCAGTGGCCGCTGGTCATCACGCTGACGACAGTTCTTTCGCCTTTCAAAGGCTTTTCTCTTTACGGTGTCATTGATTAAATTGTTCTCTTGGGCTTCCTTGCTTTACTCTGCTTTAGATCATAGAAGTCTTCTCAGGTTTCTCTAAAGCCATCCTTTTCATCATTCCTTACGGTGCATGAGATTCTTAGCCAGCATTTATTAAACGCCTCCTGTGTGCGAGGGATACAAGAAGAGACTGCAGAGTCTCTGTCCATAGTCTGAGGGAGAAAAAAAATGAACAGGCAGGTATGTAGAAGCATTCCAGGCCTGGAGCCCAGCCAGAGGAAACACGCAGAGCTGACAGATGCAGTGTCTTGTGCCTGGAATGGCCAGGAGGCCCGAGTCGCTGCATTGAAGAGCCCTTGAATGCCAAACAGCATTTTGTATTTGATCCTGGAGGTGATCGGGAGCCACTGGAGTTTATTGAGTAGAGGAGTGACAACATGGTGAGGCCTGTGTTTTACGAAAATCAATTTAGTGATTTGGACTGGGGTAGGGAGAGACCTGAGAAGGGCAGACCCCCCTGCAGCTACTTCAGTAGTCCAGGTATGAGGTGAGGGCTGCATCGGAGGAGGGAAGGGAATGTACTTGGGGGATGTTGCAGAGGTGAAATTGGCAGATTTTGGTGCCATAATGGGTGGGTGGGGGGAGACATAGTGGGAGTCCCAGGATGACACCTGAGGACCTAAGAGGGTGGAAGTACCCTCTGTAGAAAAGGGAAGGCAGGATGGGGGAATGCTCTGGACTATCATTTGTTCAGCCACCCCCCAGTCCACTGGTACCCTTTAATTTTCTTTGGAAAAACAGAAAGTGCTACTATGAATATTGTGGTAGTATGGGTAATAGGGTTGTGGATTTAGAGCCAGAAGACATAGAAGCTATCAAAACCAGCTCCTTTGTTTTATAGATGGGGAAAGGGAGGCCCAGGATTCTCCAGTGCCTCGTGCTGGCATTGCGGGCTCCAGTTGTGTGGAGTTGGGGGTAGAGCTCTCCATTGCTTTCCAGAATGGCCGGACCAGTTCATGATTCCGCCAGCAGGGCGTCAATGTCCTCGTCTTTCTAGGGGACCATTGTCTTCCAACCATTGTCATTGTCCTTTTTTCATCTTCGCATGTTATTGGTGTGAAGTGGACCCCATAGGGTTGTTTTAATCTGCATTTCTTTCCCACGTGATCGCTGAATACTGGTATTCTTTTGAGAACTACCTTTGTATGTCCTTGGAGACTATCTTTTGGAGAATGACTCTTGTTGAATCTGTTGTCTATAAATTTTGGACATCAGAACTTTATTAGAGAACTTTCCCTCAGTTAACTGTTTCCCTTCTAACTTTCACTACAGTGATTTTTTTTGTTGTTGTTCAAAAGCTTTTCAACTTTAATTAAAACCGTGCATCTTGTCTCCTGTGATCCTCTCCGTCCCTTGTTTGGTCACAAACTCCTCCCTTCTCTGTAGCTGAGGAAGGTATCTCTGTGTTTGTGATGTGACCTTTTCTGTCCGTTAGGAGCTTCTTGTGAGACATGGCCTGAGATTCTGTTCCAAATCTAATTTCTGCCAGACTTCTTTTCACGTTCCCCAGGAATGTTTCATGGCTTGTGAGTCCTTATTCTTGTAGTTGGTGGCTGCTTCTTTGCTTGTTCACCTCAGCTCTTTCAGTGATTTACTTTTCTGCTCTGCAGCGGTGAAAGGACAGTTGAGGTGATTACTGCTGTCCCTGCCCCTCCTGGATGGCTGTAATTGTCTGTAAGCCGCTTCTTAGATCAAGCCTACATTTCCTCTCAGGCACTCCCCTGCCCCTAGTTCTGTACAAGCAGGGCAAATCCAATGCCTCTGCCATGTTTCCAGGTCCTCCATCTGGTCCTCATAGGGCACACTTGCCTTTCACCATCCTGGTGGCTCCTCCAGACAGTTCCCAAAATGGAGAAACCAGAACTGACTGTCGCTCCAGAAGGAGCTGAGCAGGAACATCCAGAGTGACTTTCACCCCTTGATTCCTGGATCGTCTGTGTCTCTTCAGCAGCTAGTGTGTGTTGATGAGGCTTTTCCCCACCCTGACCATCTCTTGGACACTCTCCAGCTTTTCTTCCTAACATGTGGCTCCCAAACTTTCCTGTGATGCTGTCAGTTTGGTGATGCCTTCAGATCCATCAGACACCCTCAGGGCCGTTGTCCTCCTTGTGGACAAAACAGCAGACTGTCCAGCCACCAAGGGTCTGTCCCTCACCTTCAGTCTGCCCAGGAAATGCTGGGGCTGTGATGTGGTTCCCTGACCCCCTGGGTACTCCATAAATACACATCAAGGAAAGACATATTTTTAAACCTGAGTTCTAATGTGTCCTGAAGGAAAATCGTTCTTATTCCTGTTCTGATCCCGACTTTATACATGGTCAGTACTCTTCTTACAGTGGAAGAAGAGCAGATAAATGGACTGAGCTGTGGATGAAAATGAGGAGACTTAATGTGATTAGAGAATATTTATGTGAAGACATGGCAGCCAGCCTTGACAAAATGCTTATAATGGACTCGTCCCACATTGGTGGTAATGGAATTTTATTAAAGGTGAAACCGCATTCTCATCACAGAGAGATGAAATAGAAAAATGATACACTCTCAGAATTGGAAAAGAGATTTCAGTTGTCTTACAGTTCACCCAGCCTTTGTGGGAGGAATCCCGGCTCCCCTCCAGAGATGCCCAGTGGGACAAGACCCCAGCCCTCCCAGCTTCCAGCTCCTAAGAGGCTGTTGTCTGACTTCTGCTTTGTGCTTTGGCATTTTAGCTGGTTTTTGCTTAGGTATTTGGGAGTATTTGAAGTGTGAAGGGATCAACAGCAGATGTGTAGGACAAGGGCGCTTAGCGTACAATGTAGGGGCCAGAAAAATGACCCCTCCCCGCTTCCTTATTCGTGATCATATTTACTGCCTAAAATGACTTCATTCTGGAGAAGGCCTTGGGGTAGCTAGGTGACACAGTGGGTAGAGCACAGGCCCAAGAGGACCCAAGTTCAGATCTTGCCACAGACATGTATTAGGCATGTGGCCCTGGGCAAGTCACTTAACTTTGATTGCCTCACTAAAAATAAAATAAAGAAGGCCTCTGGTATTCACAATAATGGGAATTTGTAGCTTCATGAACTTGTTAGTATGGGTGGCAACCTTTTTCTTTTCAAAAATAACTCATTTTTGGCCCGATGACATATTCAAGTTTCTAGTACTTGTTGAGGAAACTTGAAAAAGTGCTCTTCCTGTAAACTGAGTCATAGATTCCAAATAGGAATCCCAGAACAGGTCTTCTGGCCCTTTACCCTTTGGAATGTTGGTCATTCTCTGGTGGCATGCAGAGGCCACTTTGGGGTGGAGTCTTTGCTTACGGAGAGAAGAAAGCTAGTGGGGAGTCACCTAGGAGGCTTGTTGGGAGGAGGGGATGTGGAGGATGATGGAGACGGTTTACTTGGGTTTTAGCAAAGCATTCGACAGAGTGGGTTACCGTTCTTATGGGCAGTGGATAGAACTCTGGGCTTGGAACCAGGAAGACGCATCTTCATGAGTTCAAATCTGGCCTTAGACTCTCACTAGCTGTGTGATCCTGGTGATGTCACTTCACCCTGTTTGCCTCAGTCTCTTCTTCTTGGTTCCTCATCCTCGCAGGATCGTGGTGAGGATCACATTATACCATGTGCAAAGTACCTTGCCAACCCTAAAGGGCAGTGTGAATGCTAGTGATTCTTACCATCATCAGGAAGAATCTGGACCTGGGCTTTAATCAGTAAGGAAGAGATCTCCTACATGAAAATGCCCCCCCATGGGGCTCAGCAGCCCCTCCGCACTGTGGTTTAACAGTGGACAGCAGCCTGAGGCCGAACACCCTCGTGGTCACTCTGAAGGACCAACCCGAGTGACCCTCAGAGCATGGCTCCTCACTCCGAGGCTGGTCCTCCATCCACTGGGCAGCCCTGCCTTTCTCAGACAAGCCTCGCATCCGGGAACGAGAAGGTCACCGTTTCTCACCTCCCTGCCCTGCTCTTGTATTTGACCATGGACACATTTTAGCGAGTCCAGCCATAGGAAGATGCAGAATGGTGCTGGGCCTCTCTGCCGTATGAGAATTGCTTGGAGGAACTGGGACTGTTTGAGCTTGGAGAAGAGAAGCCTGGGCAGGTGTGCAGGGGATGACTGTCCAGATATCTGAAATGCTGTCATGAGGGAGGGGAACTGGCCATCTTTGGCTTAGCTCCACAGGACAGGACTAGCTGCAGGGGTTGGAGTTGCTGAGGAAAATTCAGGTTTGTCAGGAAAAACTTCCTAACAGAGCTGCCCTGATGTCAAGAATCTCCTTTTCCAGGGTGTGAAAATCTTTTCACCTTCCATTTGTGTTGCTACAAAGCTTTCTACCAGTCATTTCTAGGTTAGGTGCTGGGAAAGTCTGGCATCTGCCCATGTTCCCCTACAGTGTGCATTGGGCCCATGCCTCCTTTCCTTCTTTTAGAGGGTTAGTTTTCCCCCAAAAGAGATGAAGCAGCCGATGGGACGTGATGGTTGCCTGCTTTCCTGACGGCTTCCTGGCCACCCGAGGGCATTAGAAAGCAACCGGACCATATGAGGTCAGGCTTCCTTTGACTTGGATATCTGAAGGCCATTGAAGTCATCTTTCCCATGAGGAGATGAGGAGGCTGCGTCCAGATAGCAAAGTGCTACCCTGGTTTTATCGTATTTTTGTGCCATGATAGGGCAAAGGGAACCTCCCATGCTCAGCTGTTCAGACTTGTGTCCACCTCAACGTCAAACTGGAACAGACTGCTGGTGTTAGGCCTTCCTCAAACACTCATTGAAGGTCTTTCCTCAGATTTAACTTTCCTACATGGTTCATGTTTTGTCCAGACTGCTCTAAAATAGATGGTCTTTATAACTAGGGTGGGGTGCTTCAGAAGAAAGGGGGGGCTTCTTTTGTTGGAGGACTTTGAGCAGAGGCTGGTGAGCAGTTGTTGGGGTATTATATGAGATGTCTTGGAAGCGTCTTCCCACTCAGATCCCGAGTCCATGATTACTCCTGCTCTGGCCCCATCTTACAATCCTTGTACACATTCCCTGCCTAGGTCCATGACCCTCTGCTAACTGAATGACGTTTGGAGTGGAGCAGTGGGATGGTCATTGGAGGGCTAGCCCAGGAGCCAGTGTAGCCGTGGAGGCTGGTTGCTGAGGGGCCCACATCCTGTTCTGGTGCGTTTTCCCAGTGTCTGGTGCCCCGATGTCATTCGTCACCCATCAGTATCATTTAGCCAGTTGATATCTCCTCAATATTGTCCATAAGTGATTAGCCTCAGCTTTAGGGAGATGTACTTACTAAAAAAAATATGGCCAGAAACAAAGTATGAAAACATCTCCCTGAACCGGGTTACACTCTCTCCTTTACGCTTTGGCCCCAGTGAGAATGGGCTCCAATTGGCTTTGCTCGCGGCTGCGGTATGTGGATGGTTGGTGGATGAGCTGCTCCCTTGCTAATAGGACACAGAATCTTGGTCAGTGCATTGCTGGGCAGAGTCAGACAGGTTTAGGGGCAGCACCTTCCTGGGCAGTGTCTCTTCTGAACTTTTGAGGTTTCACTAGGCCCTCCACCAAAGGAAGAAAGAGTAACAGAAGGAGGCAGGCCTTGTCCTAGACAACCATTCCTAGGAGACCAGGCCCTCGTGGGCTTCATGATCCACAGGGAGGAAAGAGAAGGAGCTTCTCCTTTGGAGCCTTTTGTCTGTCTGCTTAGTTCTGGCTTGGCAGCCAATCCAAAGGTGAGTTCTGGAACAGAAAATATACAGTCCCAACACCTGTGCGTGGTCTGAGTCAGAGGCAGCATCCCTCCATTACACACGATCATCTGTTTCCAGAAGCTAGCCCATTTAGCCCCCATGTGGGTTGGCAGGAGGCAGAGCCCCCTGTACTTGGACCCCATTTTTTGGCCCTGCCTCCACTTCAGCCAGATGGTAGCTCCCCAGTTTAGAGGATTTAGATGAGGAGGATATAGTGTATATGTACAGATTACAAAGCTTCAGATAAAACTGTTAGGAATTTAATCAGGCTTCCACCCCATCTTGTGACTTTTGGTCTCTTGGGGCCCTGACAGCATCCAGGTCTCAAACCTTGGCAGACCATGGCTGTGTGAGCTGTACAGTTAGGAACTGAATTAACAACCAGGTCCACGAGACTCATCACGTCTGGAAGCAGATGCCTGACTTTCGAGGCCATCTTCTTGGGTCTTTTCCATATCTGTTGATCTTAGCTGGCCTTGTTCACTGCTCCTAGACCGAGTAAGCCATTTGGAGGCACATCCACATGCAAGATGGGTTTACGAACAAAGGAAGAACAAACAGGATTCTTGCGCACCAACCATTCCCCCCAAATGGCCATTTGTTCTATCAAAGTGACATAGCATTGAAATTGACATAAATTTTTAAAGTATTAGATATATTTTTATAATTAGAAAATCTAGTTTTAATGAGACTCCTTGTTAAAGAAAACCATGTCTTCACCATGAAAACAAGTTTTAATTAATCTCTAAAAGTGAATTACAATCTATTCCAGGCACTTATCTCTGTTAATCGTTACCTACCTCATTAGAGAAGATTATCCAAAAAGTACTATCCCTATGGTCAAATTAGACTTTAAAAGCTTAATTAAGTGACTATTTAAGTATGAAATCTAATTCCTGTTTTAATTTTTTAATTAAAATCAGTTTCCTTAAATTTGATAACTGGTTCTTGTTATCAACATGCAGCACAAACTATTTGATTTCCAAACAGAAACGACTTGATTCTGCTATGTAGATAAATTGGTTTTCTCTGCACAAATTTCCAATATTTATTTCTGGAAATGTATGTGGGTTGAAGTAGCTTTTTGATGCATCTAGTAAATTGAAGGAATTATTCAATTCGGCGGAACCTGTCACTTAGTAGATAAGTGCCATGTGTCGAGAATGATTGTTCAACCTTGAAAATCTGTATTTCAGTATAGATTTTAGAATGCTTAGGGGATTGCCACCACCTCCCCCATATTTATAACACTAGAATCCTGGAAGGTGGGTCATTTGTTAGGAACATTAAGGAATTAATCCCCAGGGAGCCAAAGCAGAGAAGGACAAGACTCAAGGGAGAGGCATTGTCAAGTAGGAGAAGCGTGGGAAGCTTGCAGCCTCCAGGCCGCATGTGGCCCTCTAGGTCCTCAAGCGCGGCCCTTTGTTCTGTGAAATTTGGATTCGGTTGAGGGGCTGCACTTGAGGACCTAGAGGGCCACATGTGGCCTCGAGGCTATAGGCTCCCTACCCTGAACTAGGCCTGTCTAATGGGAGGCTTCTGCTCAACTCATGCTTTCTGTGATCTAAGAAGTGAACCCGCCTTTCCCATTACTATGTGCTGGTGAGTGGGGGAGAGGGAGGGAGAGGGGACAAGGGCCCCAGCTCCACCATTAGCTGGATCACCTTGAATGAGTCATTTTATCTCTCCTATGAGCATGGCATGTAGAGGCACAAGGGGCCTAGAGATCACTTATTCCAATCTATCATTTTATTTTTAGAAATTTATTTTTTTTTTTAAATGCACAGAGTGGCAAAAATATCCTCAAGAATGTTTTGTTTGCTCTCACTGCCTCCCTTCGACTGAGCACATAGTGTCCCACCCTGCAGCTCCAAAGCCCTCGGCACGTCACTGCACTGTGTGCCGAGCACATCCACTGAAGCCACACTCTGTCAGGAGGAGCTGAACACATCCACCGAAGCCACACTCTGTCAGGAGGAGTGGCGGGATTCATCTGGCTCACGCCAGCCGTGTCCTCTGGTAAAGGAGACCCGGAGCCGGAGCCTGAACCTGCTTCTCAGCCTATCAGCAGGCTTCTCCCCACTCCTCCTGCTAGCCCTGGGTCACTTTGGAACCGAGCTGGGCTTTCTTTTCTCGGGCCTCCCTGAGCCTGGTCAGTTATTTGGAAAACCAGAGGCTTAATTTGGTTCCTTCCTCTCATTGCCTCCCATGGTTGTTCATACCACGTGTACCCACAATTAACAGGCATCCATTAAGCACCTACTGTGAGCCAGGCCTGTGTTGGGGATCCAGAGGATGACAAGAGTCTCTGCCCTCAACCCTCTCGAGGTGGAGAAATGCACAGAGAGAGCTATTGTGGGCACTCACTGATGCCATGCCAGGCCAGGTGGCTGGGTGGGACATGGTACCAGGTCAGCACCCCTAGACTGGCTCCTCTTGACTCTAGTGGCCTGGCAAGCAGATGGGCCATGGGAGGGGGATGGCTTGGTACTGTGGGGAGGCATGATCCAAATGCCCCAGCCCCAGGCAGCCTGGTTTTCCTTCTTCCTCGTGGGGACATTCTGACTTTTGTCCTGGAGGCTTAAGATGCTACAGTTTGTTACTGGGACAATTCATTCAGGAAGTGCCAGTTTGCTCAGCTTTGTGTCAGAGCACTAGGGCCTTAGAAGAGAGGGGGCGCCCTTGGGGCCAGCACCAAGGCAGGACCAGCAGTCACTGGCTGACAGCTCCATCATGTCATCTTTTGGCGGACGCTGCCTCTGTGTGGTGGAGCACTGCACTGACAACTCAGGGACCCCCTCCCCTCTCTCCCACTCTAACTTTCGTCCCCCCTCCCCTTTCTCTTCTCCCTTATTCTCTTTTCTACTTTCTCCCTTCTCCCCTTTCCCCACTTTTCTCCCTTCTCCCCTCTCTCCTCTCCTTTCTCCCTTCTCTCTTTTCTCCTCTCTCCTTTCCCCTTTCCCCTCTGTCTTCTCCCTTATTCTCTTTCTCCCTTCTCACCTTTCCCCTCTCTTTTCTCCCTTCTCCCTTTTCTCCTCTCTCCTTTCCCCTTTCCCCTCTCTTCTCCTTTCTTCCTTCTCCCCCCAGTTCTGTTATAGAGAGCTCACAGGATCTAGACATGGGAAAGACTTTGGACATCACCTAGGCTAACCATCTCATTCTACTATTGGGATAACAGAACCAGAGGATGGGAATTTACAGAAATGTCACTCAAGTTCTAAACGAGCAGAGCTGAGATCTGGAGCTGGCTCTCCTGACCCCAAATCTGGGCTTTCCCCTCTAGTTACACTTCTGTGTGGCTGTTCCCAAAGGAGGTTTTGTGGGATTTGGCTTGGACATGATCCATGATGCCGAAACCCCAAGGAGTGCCCTGTATACCAGGACAGGAGAATTCAGTGACCAGAGGAAGAAGAGGTTTCTTTTTCTAATTCTAGATTGTGGAATTTATGTAAATCCTGGAATAAGAATTACACTGGTTGAGAAGGCTCAAATGGGTTCCCTTCTTGTTGGTGGAACCCTAACCCTGTTGTCTACAGCATCAAATAGAAGATCCTACCTTTCCAATCTCCTTAATATCTTATTTGCCCACCCACACTCTGTGATCTAGTTTCTACTCAGGACGTTTTCATTGCCCCTTGGCGCGGGATGCTCCACCTCTCCGTCTTCAGCTCCCTTCTTCCTTGGTTTCCTTTGAGTACCAGCTAGAGGGCCTCCTTCTACAGGAAACCTTTACCAACCCCTCCTCATTCTAGTGCTTCTCTCTCTTGGTTCTCTGCAGTTTATCCTGTAACATAGCTCTGCTTGGCCAGCTCCACCGTGCCCCGCCCGGGATGCTCTGGTCACCTGAAATCTCACCATCAGTCTGATTGGCACAGTTTTTGATGCTCAGCAGCTTCTGTCTCCTCTCCTGTCTGACTGGAGGGCTGGAGGGTGGGGTATAGGCTCCTCTCAAACCTTCTTTGATAGAGGGCAGGGTCTGGACTTCCTGGCTAAATCTCCTCTTTGCCTTAGTGGCTCTCACCTCTGATCACCAGGTACTCCTGGGTCCCTCCTCCAGCCCTGAACTTCCTTGTGTGTTTTTTGTTACCTCCTTGAAGGCAGGGACTGTCTTGTGCCTCTTTACATCTTGTGTGCTCAGCACACAAATGACCCAGTGAATGTTAGTCGTTGGCCTGAGGATCTGACCTGTCCACTGGGTAAGGATTGGGAATTTGAGAGAATCCTTCACTTCCCAAGGAGGCCCTCACCTTTGTCAGTGTGGACTGAGCATGAGCATTAGGCCCCACCCAGGGCTAGATCCCACACCCTCCAGGATTCTTCCATATCAGAGACATCTCCCAGGACAGCTGCTTTTGGAAGTGCCGCTTACTCATGGTGAGATTCAGAGCACCAGAGCTGCCCATGCCGTCACCTGGCCAGTCCTTTGGCTTCAGAGAGATGCCCTTATTGGGAGTCAGTCTGTCACAGTGACTTGCTTTCCTTTTCCTGCAGTGGGACGTCATGGAGCAGAGGATGTTTTTGATTCTCTTCAGCTACATCAGTGGCGCACAAGTTGCAGCAAGTTCCGCCGAGCCGGCATGATTTCTAGTCAGGCCTGGGGTCTCAGCCGAGGTTTGCCCCAGGCCGCCCCCAAAGACCATGGCTTAGACACCACGGCTAAGTGGGAGAGGGACCGTGGTCTGTAGTGAGGGGTGAAGTGCTAGTTCTGAAAGGGAAGGGTGTTGGTCTCTTGAGATGCATTGTTGACAGCTGCCACACAGGGCCACCTGCCCAAAAAGGTAAGGGCCTTCTCTGAGAATACAATGTCAGGTGAAGCAGCATGGCAGGGGTCTGTCAGCCCATCTAAAGCCTGCCTTGATGTGTACATCGTTAGTAACACGGCCATGGTAGGCAGACAGATAATTAAGGGAGTTAATGCCTCGCTGCTGGGCTCTAACCATTGGAGCATTCCTACCTGTTTCATCTGGGCCTCAAATAACTGGCTGGAATTTCAGCAGGATTTTGGAATATTATGGTGGAGTTTGGGTATCGTGTTAATGATGTCATTGCAAAATCATCTCAGTTGGGACAGTATGAGGGAGGATATACCTCGATGGATATTTACCATGTGGAAAGCCATGTATTGTGAAAGGAGGATCAAATAACGTTGGTAATGGCTGACATTCGGGTGATGTGCTTTGCCTGTTTAGCTCATCTGATATGCGGATGGATGTTATCCCCATTTCGCAGATGAGGAAACTGAGACACGTCACTGAGTGGTTAAGTGCCGCCTCCATGGCCATACAGCCCCTCCACCCGCTGCCCTGCAGAGCTGCTTCTTAGAATGGTGCGTACCCACGACCACATGCAAGAGCATTGCTTTCTCTCAATGCATTAGTTGATCCAATCCTTTTTTTTTTTCTACAACAGAAAATGACTGAGGCTGCTTGGGCATGCTGGGTACCGGTGTGCAGATGGACAAGGTGGAAGCCCGGGGCAAGACTGGCTTGACCGGCCTTACCTTTGCTCCCAAGTCCCCGCATAGGATAAGCTGGGGAAATCGCTGGCAATAAGTGAGCTCAGATTTCTACTGGCTTCAAGCTTTGCAAGATGCTTTTCTTCCAGCAACCCTGAGAGGAAGGTAGCAAAATGGTAATATTTGAAGGTTACAAAGCTCTTCACACCCACTGTACAAGCTAAGTGGGCACTTGGAAGGTGGGATGGTTTGCTTTTTCTTCAAATCCTCAATGCCTGGTCTATAGGAGGTGCTTAATGAAGGACTGTTGATGGATTGACTGATGAGCTCATCCGATCTTTACCATCTGATCTGAGCAATGCGGTGTTACCACCGGTTTACCGAAGAGGGAACCGAGACTCAGGTCAAGTGCCGTGCCCGTGATCCCACAGCCAGCAGATGTCAGAACAAGCATTGTTCCGAGCCCTTCTTCACCCCATGTCCAGCACCTGTCCACTTCTCCAGGGCTGCCTTTGCACAGAGAACCAGTGATGGCACTGCCCTCCTTGCATTCATAGCCCCATTTGGCAGGTGACGGACGTGAGGCACAGAGATGGGAAGCCATTCACCTGGGTTATCCAGCTGGTGTCAGATCTCCAGGCTACTCACCTGTGATTCACTTTTCTCTCTGTTTTCTCTGCTTCTTCTGCTTCCCCAGTGAATAGCTGTGAATAGCTCGACTTTATTTTGGGGGAGGGAAAAAGATAATCGGCAAAGCCTCTGAGCCTTTGAGGGTACTGTTCTGGTGCTTGAGCCATTGACTGAAGCTGGAAGGGGGCTCCAAAGCCTTCTCTTAACCTTGTTTTCCCCAACCCACATTATGCAGCAAAAACAGTAACAATATCTGAATGCAAGGTACCCTGCCACTCCAGTATACCTGCTGGGATCCTTGGAAAAGGAGGGAGCTCAAGCTTGGGGTACACTGGGGAGAAGAGGAGGAGGAGGAAGTGAAGGAGAAAGAAGAGGAAGGGGAAGGAGAGGAAGAAAGGGAGGAGGAGGAAGAATGAAGGAGGAGAGGGAGGAGGAAGAGGAGCTCATTCTTGAAGCAGACTGGTTTTGAGAGTCATGAGGAGCCTCTGAACTGGTAAAATTTTGCTGGAGCAGTTGGGAAAGACAATGTATGGTTTAGGGAATGTGGACAAGTATAAGACAAGCTCTTGGAGAACTTGAACCGTGTGAAACTGGGGAGTTAGAGGAGGCCGGGATATGAGTCCCAGGACCACGCACTTTGGAATTCAGCGCCTTTGTTATCATTTGGGTCTCTTTTCATCCCCTGCCCCACAGACAGGTGTATCCCAGAGACAGGTGGGCTTCTCCTCTGCAGCTTCTTTGGTCTGTTAACTTCTTTATACAATGATTCACAGACCACTGGCCCTGTCTCTGATTCCTGCTGGATCTCTCCCCCTGGAGATCTCATAGGCATCTTAAACTCAGCGTCTGAAACAGAAAAACCATCTAGCATTTGCATAACTCTTAAAGTTTTGCTGGGTGCCTCACAGTGACTATATTGTTCCATCCTCAAAACAACCTGTGAGGCAGGTGCTGTCAATGTCACATTATGCAGATGTGGAGACTGAAGCAAAGAGTAGTGAAGTGACTTGCCCAGGATCACACAGCTCGTGTCTGAAACAGAATTTGAACTCAAACCTCCCTGACTCCAAATCCTGCTTTCTATATGCTGTGCCCCTCTGAACTCATTCTCTTTCCTTCCAAAACTATCCCTCCTTCATAAGCTCCGCGTATCTGTCAAAGGCGCCCTTTTCCTTTCAGCTTGCCAAGGTTTCAGCCTAGGAATGACCCTGGGCTCGTCCTCCTCCGTTCTTCCTGTCTGATGCTATGTCTCTTCTCTCTCGAGGCTTTCTCCCTTCCCTTCTCTTCTCTCCACCCAGTGAAGCCATGCTCATCCAGACCCTTTTCACCTCTTGCTTAGAGTACTGCATCACTGTCTCTTAGTCTCCCTCTTTCTCAAGTCTGTCCTTACTGTGGCCAAATGCTATTTCTAATTCACCATTCTGGGCAGGCCACTCTCCTGCTCAGGGAGCTCAGTGCCGCCCTCTGGTTTCCAGGAGAATAGACAAATCACTCCATCTGACATTTAAAGGCCTTCACTATCTGGCTGGGCCCTGTGTTTCCAGACTGCTTCCCCATTACCTCTCAGCCATGAGGCACAGACTACATACTCTTTCATATCCACCCCATTTCATCTTCTAACTCCAAGCCACGGTGTCCTCTCCTTCCCCTCTACCTCTCGCAATCTTTTACCCTTTCAAGGCTCAGTGTGTATCCTTTACTGTGTATTAGGCCTTCAAGAAACGTCACTGCCACAATGCAGTGAGTCATCAGAGGAGGCATCTGGTGAATGGCTGGATCTACAAAGGTGAAAACTGAAATAGTTCCTTCCTTCAGGAGGCTTGCACCTAAGTGGAGCTTGAGGTGGATATTAGGACATATAAATCCAGGGCAGAGGAGAGAATTTAGACAGTCTCAGGAGCTGATTTGAAGGGAAAGAGAATATTTGTCTCTCAGAAGCTCAAGGAAGCTCGTTGGAGCCTAGGCTGGGCCTTGAAGAAAAAGGTGAATTCCAAGGGGTGGAGAGAGGAGGGACTACATTCTGGGTGTGAAGCATGGCCTATGTGATTTCCTGCAGTTGGGGGAGAGAGCAGCTCGGTGACAGCAGGCGAGTCATTACTGGTATATTGCAGCCACGATATAGAAGCCGTAAGTGGGGCTGGAGGGGCGATTGCGTGAGACAAGGTTGGGAAGGAAGGTTTGAGCCAGGTGGTGGAAAGACTTGAATGCCAGCCTTGGGAGCTTGTGCCCCCAGTACTAAATAAATGTCATTGATGAACAGTTGCTCTGCAGGAGAGCTGCCAAGCCCGTCCTTCCTGGCCTTGCAAAAACAAGGGTCATGGAGTAGAACCAAGATTGCCCACAGGATTAAATGAGGGAAGTGTAATACCAAATATATGAATATACGATTATAAGTGGCAAGATGGCATGGTGGACAGAGGGCTGGTGTTGAAGCCAGGTAGACCTGAGTTCAAATCCCACCTGTGATACATACTAGCAATGGGCAAGTAACTGCTTCTCAATGCTCCCAGGCCCCTCTTACAGTCTATAACTGACTGAAGGGTTGCTGATGGCCTTTGGATCATAGGTGATGAGTTGGGTAGGTTCTCAGAGGTTCTATCCAGTCCATTCTCATTTTACAGGTGAAGAAACCAAGTCCTTGGCAAAGTCACTACCTGAGCTTGTTACTTAACCTCAAGGGTCACTTGGACAGTGGCCTCCATGGGAGAAGTTGTACGCAAAGAAGAAATCACAAGTCTGGGCCTGAATAAATGCAAACACGGAGACTCACACACAAGCAGACTGTTCAGGTAGTGGTTAGTTGGAGCCTCCCTTATTTGGGAATCAATGTGTGACAATCAATCGCTTTGGAAGCAAACACATTGAAGTAAAAGGGAAACCAAAGATCAGACCTATGCTGAGATCAGAGGATTTGGAAGAAGCATATGCTCATAGGGCTGGAGCTTGAAGAGAGAAGAGGAGGTCAGGGAGCTCAACTCCACCTTATGTATACCGAAATCGAGTTTCAGGGAGTAAAAGCAACTTGTCCAAGATCACAGTGGCCAGTGTGGGAGATGGGAGCCAGTGCTTGCCCCTGTCCCATTCTGCCTCCCCAGAGCTCCCTTATACAGATGGGACAGCTAAGGCCTGAAGGAGCCCTTCTCAGTAAAAATGGAGGTTTCTTGAGGGCAAGGACTCTTGCCAAAATCTTTATAGCCCCATCATTGAGCATAGTGCCTAATAAATAAATAAACTAGCCCCTAATACATGTTTTTTGACTTGTGTTGAACCTCAGCCTCCTCTGTGATTATTTGTGGATTTTTGGGGAATCTCTCTCTGTCCTCCCTGCCGGTGGCACAAGCCACTTCCCGCCTTCTTGTTCGCCTTACCTGGGAGTGGGGCTGGGGATGGCTTTAGACAGTCATGGGGCTGCCCTATACACTTTTGTACCTAATGTTGACTGAGCCACTCTCAAGATCAGTTCTAACCAAGAACAAATAGGGACTCCCATTCTGGCAGTAAAAAGCCGGGAGCCTTAGTTAGCAGTGCGGCTCCTTAATTTCAGTGCATCACTAGGAACTTCCAAGCAAAGCGAAGTTGATTACAAATGTAGGTAAATGGGCTGAAGTTAAACAGACGGGAGAGTGGCGGCAGTGATGCTCGCTGTCCACGAGAGGGAGCCGCACACCGCACTAACGGACGCAGCAGCTGACCAACCTTCGCCCTGACCAACACTAGGTGGCAGGAAAGCGCCGCCAATGCAAGTCCCAGCCTCGGCCAGTGTGTCCAAAGCAAGAAGCCCCTTTCAGGACCACGGAGAGCTCCCCGCCCGCTCAGCCGCAGTGGGGAGCGACTGAGGCTCCCTCCCTTCCATACCCCTTCGCTCTCTCCGTATCTCCAAGCCCGCAGCTTTTAGAATTCTTTCTGTTGTCTGGGTCTGCGGTCCAGAAACTAGACACTTTTAACGGGCTGTCCCTGTCATCCCCGCCTGCCACTGGGGGCGAAGAGACAGAGCACGGCACGCACCCTCACATTCGTTTTCCCCTTTGAAGAATTTCTTTGGCCTTGTCTTTTGACAACCTCCTATTTAGATTCATTGACTCGCATAGTCTGTTTAGAGCTGGAAGGAACTTGAGAGGTTATCTGGGCCAAATGCTTTATTTTTCATGTTCGGAAACTGAGTTCCTACAGAGCTCAAGATCCCATGCTAATGTGAGACTATAGCCCAGGGCTCCTGACTCCTAAACTAGTGCTCTGTCTGCAAGTTGTAAAGTTTGCCTGGTGTGTGTGTGTGTGTGTGTGTGTGTGTGTGTGTGTGTGTGTGTGTGTGTGATGAGATGAATTTGGATTTTGTCACACAATCACATTTCTGTTCCTTATTAGCTCTCCTCCTCAGGCTTTCACAGAAAGGCAAAGACAGACACCAACTTCTGTGCACAGGGAGGTCTCCAATCTCTGTTGTACTAGTTTTACTCCCAAACTATTAGCTCCTCAGGGGAAAGGGATGCGTTGTATCCATGGCTGCGACTCTTTGATCTGCCTCATTCCTGCTCCTTAACCCGGTTCAGATGTTGCGCACTGCATAAAGATCATAAATGTAGAGCCATAAGGGACCCTAGACATCTAGCCCATTCATGTTACATATGAGGCATAGAGAAGCGGAGTGATTTTCCCAAGGTCACAAATCTAGTATGTAATAGCTTAGATTCTAACCAAAGGCCTTTGACATTAAATCCAGTGCCCTTAGGATCTGCAAGGGACCCTAACGGTCATCTCATCCAATTCATTAACCAAGCAAGCAAGCAATGAGTCAACACCAACTTACTAAGGTTACCCAAAGACAAAAGAGAAATGGCCCCTGTCCTTAAGGACTGTTAATAAATGCTGATTAACTCTCTTATGTTGATACTTTTATTTTAATGGGCATGTTTATGTCCTAACCATTTCATTACGCAGATGAGGAAACTGAGGTTAAAATCTTTAACTTCCTTCAAAGCTTAATATCACCTCCAACACTTCAGTCCTTTTCTGAATCTCAAGACACCAGTTCACTCCCCTGAAGTTGTCTTGGTTTTATTTGGAGTATATTTTGTACATACTTATATTTATGTACCCTCACCAAGACAGAATGTCAGTCCCTGGGGCTGGGAGAGTTTTATTTTGTCTTTATACCCCTGGCACTTAGCACTGTATTGCACACACAGCAAGTGCCTAATTAATGCTTGTTGATTGACATTCTTGTCCAAGGTTTCACTGGCAGAGCTAGTATCCAGACTACTTTTTATAGTACAAATACTTTCTTACACAGAACAATATAATTCAACCAATATTAAGCACCCACTGTTTGCCTGGCATGGTGCTAGGTGCTGAGGAGACAAGGAAGGAAATGATATTGCTGTGCTAACACATATTGTTCTCCACTCTCACCCTCCTATTAGGATGTAAGCTTTTTGAGGGCAGAGATGATTCTGTTTTGCTAAGTATGCCTTAATTTCCCCATTTAGTTTTTGTATCTCTATCACCAAAGAGACGTGTGGCGTGGTGGATAGAGAGTATATCAAAGACAGGAGGGTCTGTGATTAAGCCCCACCTCCACCCTAGACAGCTGTGACTTTGTACAAAGCGTGTAAGCTCTTAGCACTCCCGCTGGGGAGAAAGTGCTACCCTGCATTGGTGGAGGAAGTCTGTTCACTTAGGAGTTCTCTATGGAGTAACAGGTCTGGTCCCTATCCCTAGAACTTAGCATAGTGAGTGACTGGAATTGAATGAGCTTGTGCTTTACTGGGAGACACAATGTAGGACAGATGATTAAATTAAAAGGAACTCAAGGAGGGAGTAAGCATTCACACTTGGGGTGGGGATGAACTCTAGGAAAACCTTCCAGTAGAAGAGATACCTTAGTTGAACTTTGAAGGAAAAAATAGATTCTGAGTTGGAGAGATGAAGAGGGAAGGAATTCCACGAGTAGATTCTGACTTGTCTAAATGCACAGAGATGAGAGATGCAAATTCAATACTGAATTCAGGGAATAGCTTTTTTAGAAAGTACAGTTTTCAGAGGCATATGATAGAAATAAAGTTGGAAAGGTAAGGTGAATCCAGACTGTAGAGGTTTTAAATCTTAGGTGTAAGGCTTTGTATATTATCTTCAAGGTACTGGGAATCCATTGAAGGGTTTTGAACAGAGGAATGACAATATCTTAGGAAGATTAGTCATTCAATCGATAAACATTTATTAAGCATCTATGTGTGTTAGTACTGGGGATACAAGCTAAGCACTGGTGATACAAAGAAAGGTAAAGGACAATCCCTGCTCTCAAGAAGCTTACAGTCTAATGGAGGAGACAACACGCAAACCACTATGTACAAACAAGTTATATATGTAGTAAATTTGAAATAATCAACAGAGAGAAGTCACTAGAATTAAGGGGGATCTAGAAAGACTTCTTGCAGAAAGTGGGATATTGTCTGGGTCTTGGAAGAGCAAGGCAGGTCAGGAGGTGGAGAATAGGAGAGAGATTATCACAGGCATCAGGAGCAGTGCGTGAAAGTGCCTGAGTCAGGATATTGAGTGTCTTGTTCAAGGGACAAGGAGGCCAATGTCATTGAATCATAGAGCACAAGATAGAGAGTAATGTGTAAGAAGGCTTAACAGAGAAGCCAGTTTGGAAGGGTTTTGAGCACTTAACAGAAGAATTTATATTTGATCCTGGAGGCAATAGGGACCCACTGGAGTTTATAGAATGGGGCAGGGGGTAACAGACATGCTGAGGAAGATCACTTTCACAGATAAATGGAGGATGGACTGGAGTGGGGAGAGACTTGTGGCAGAAAGACCAATTGGTAGACTATTACAATAGTCCAGACATGAGGTGATGAGAGCCTGCATCAAATTGGCAGCAGTGTTAGGGGTGAGAATAAGGCACTTATGAAAAATATTACAAAAGGAAAATGGACAGATCTTGGTAATAGATTGGATATGAGGATGAAACCTAGGTTATGAGTGCGAGTGACTGGGAGGATGGTGGTGGTCTATATAGAAATAGGAATTATGGAAGAGAGAAGGATTTTCTTTTTGCTTTTCTTTGGAGGGGGAAGGCAGGGCAATTGGGGTTAAGTGACTTGCCCAAAGTCACACAGATAGTAAGTGTTAAGTGTATGAGGCCAAATTTGAACTCAAGTCCTCCTGACTCCAGGGCTGGTACTCTATTCACTGTGCCACCTAGCCGTTTCTCCGCCCCCCCCCCCCCCCATTGATTCTTTACCACTTTGTTTTCTGGGGCTGCTGTGGTGAGTAGGATAGTGCATTAATTGGTGAGGTGTTAAAGTTTAACTTAAAGTTACCATCTTGTAGTAGGGAAGGCCCAGCTGAGGTAATTTAACATAAATTTGTAGTGGACCCAGTCAATGTGGTTTGATGGGTTTAGCAGCATGTGTCTGAGAGTGAAGACCGTGGGTGGTGGGAATGATTTAAGGCTGAAGCTTTACAGGGAAAATCAGCAATATGATAGGGGCTAAAGGACTCAAGGGAAGAGGAGAGTGCAGAGTTGAATTAGTTCTCCAAGGCATTGTGAGCACAAGCAAGGTGGGGTTTTTGTTGTTGTTGTTGTTTTTTCTTCTTGTTGGAGTTCAGTTTCCCAGGCTCAGGCTAAATTGTAAGCATCTGAAGGATTGATTGCCTTAGAACCCTGATAATTCACAGTTGTGCTGAATTAAGTAGGTTTCGTGCCTTCTGGCTCTGAGCTGATCAGGGGCTGAGTCTTTGTTATATATTCTAGGAGGCTGACATTTTGCTTTGGGAGTTTACTCATGAGAAGGATCTTTTGATTTCCTGGTTGAGACTCTGAGTGACTGTTAAGAGCCCCCCAAGTGCTCAGATATCTATGCTCTCTTGATCCAGTGATGTATGTCAAGTGTGTAGCAATATTACCTTACTCAGACTATTAGAGCCCTGTCTGTTGATTTTTGTGCTAATTTCTCTGATTGTATTTTTTCTGTTTGTATTTTCTCCAAGTTCAGGGTGCTGACCTTTCCCTTGAACTAGTGAATGTAATTAAAAGTAGGATTGTTAACCTCTTTTTGAGCAGTCTTTCTTTTAAAAGCAGATCAAAGAACCTGTGCTAGCAGGCCATCCTGGGTGTGCTAGGATGCTATTTCAGGAGTCAAGAGGGGAAAAAGAGGAGAGTATAGCTAATTCAGGGTTGATGTCCTGGGAAAAAACTGAGGGGTCAAGGCACTGGAAGTCACATAACCTATTTGCAGTGTAAGCTTAATCAGCTCACTTCGTCTCTGTACAATGGACTTTTTAATAAAGTATACCTTACCTGATTCTTGATGTCAGGAGGCCAAACCAGATGACTTTGTGAAGTTCCCTTTAGCCCTAAGATTGAAGGTCTTTGGACTTTTATGGAAGTTTTCAGACACCAACTGAACCACTGTTTTTCTAGATGTTTTGGGCATGGCCAAGACAATCATCCAAGGCTAATTCTCATTTTGGAGCCCTGTGGCATTTAACCTAATTGACCATCTCTGGGTTGTTGTGAAGTAAGGGCTTTCTAGCCATAGAGTATGGCTGAGAGTTGTTAGTATGAGTACTTATAGGAGATGATTGCCATTGTTTCAGGAATGAAGTAAGAAGTCATAGGGTTTCAGGGCTGTGAAGGGCCTTGGGGATGATGTAGTCAAATCCTCTCATGTTACAGAAGAGCTGCTTAGAAAGTGGAAGAGGCTTCTCTCACATCACACAATCATTATTATTTTTTACAGAGCTTAGAGTAGATCTCCCAGTGCTCCTTCTAGTACATTCACCTGTGTTTTACTAAGTCATCAATAATGACCTGAGGACTTGGGGAGAGGGAGGGTGGCACAGAAGAAAGCTCTGGCCTGGAGCTGCCTAGACTCAATTTGAATTCTGGAACTTTGGCTGTGGCACTGAATACAACCTGTTGGAGTATCCAAAAAGGCCCAGCAGTGACACAGTGGACGAGTCAGGAAGCCTGGAGTTCAAACCCACCCTCAGATATTTATTAGTCGTTTGGCCCTGAGAAAGCAGATTTCACCTCCATCTGTCTCATCCTCATCTGTGCAATAGGGATAATAATGCCTGCTTCTGAGGACAAAATGAGAAAACCCCTGTAAAGCAGTTCATGAGCCTGCAGACTCTGTAATCTTTAACTATCATGATTGTGATCATCATTTCCCTCCCGTTTAAAATGAGGATGATCATATTAGCACCTCTCAGGGCTGTCAGTAGGAAAGGGCTTTGCAATCCCTAAAGTGTGATAAATGGGGGGTTACAATTGTTTTTATAACAAGAGAGGAGTAAATTACTAAAGAAACACCCACTCAGGGCAAATCCAAGGTCCTGCCTCTTGAGAATGGAGAAGGAAGGAGGAGAGTGACCAAAGTTCTGTCATCCCCTGGGCTCATGCTTGGTCCAGTGATGGTGACAAAACACCACGAGGACAGATGTAGTTAACCCAGCTTGTCACTTCCATCTTTCTCCTGCTCAGGGTGTCCTGTTGACTGCACAGGGCATGCAACAATCACATGGTCTTCAGGGGCACATTTTGCAGTCACAGTCATTAGTACTTCCCATGGACACACTATGAAATAACCATTTTGAAGGAATATTCAAATAAATCACTTTCAAGTAGGTCTTTCTTTCTTTGTGGATGGAAGTAGCATGGTGCTGAGGAAAGAATGATGGATTTGGAGTCAGAGGACCTGGTGTGAAATCCTGGCTCTACATTTATTACCCTTGTAAACTCGGACAATTACTCAGCTTCTCTGGGCCTCAGTGGTCTACTTTGTACAATGGGATGGCCTCTGAGGTCCTTTTCATCTAGAAGAAATTCAATGTAAGCCTGCAAGGGCATCTCATTATAGGCAAAGCTGCTGGAGGGAAGTCCAGTGTTTTCAGGCTGATGAGGTCTGTTCTAAGGATTCTGAGCATTAGTGGCTGATTAGAACTTCACAGCAGGTTTTACTGTAGGCAAGGCTCCTTTAAAAAGCATGATCCTCTAATGCACTGAGAATATGTTTGGATTGACAAGGACGTGATTTGCACACTAGGACCATATCCATGGCATAAAGTCCGTCGCCTTCATATGGGCTATTCATCTAACAAGATCAGTGATCTGGAGTAATATTGAATTGGTGTCCTGTCAAGGTTGATGGATATAGGCTAATTTTTGAGTCTGTCTTTGGGGAAGGTATTAGCTTGGCAGTTAATAAAGGATTTTAATTAAAGAGGGGGGGACTCACTTTGGCAAACTTGCCTGACTCCCAAATGTGGATGACTGGTGAAAGTTATGGGTGTGATCAATTTCCCTCCCTCCACTCCATTGTCTTCATGTGAAACTTGCCTGTACTGGAGTCATTAAGAGGAGAAAAAGCCAACAATCTTGTTCTGTTGCCTAGATGTGAGGAGGGCTACCTAACAGTGGAATTAAAAAAGATGACAGTGGACTCAAGCCCTATTATCATTGGTAGCAAGCTGAGATGGGAGTGGAACAATGAAGGAGATTTTCTCTCCTATGAGTAAATATTTTGCTGAGGCCACACCACAATTCAGGATTGCTGTTTTCCTAAACTGTTTCTTTGTTCATCCTTGGGTGATGGAATCATAGAATTTAAAGTTGAAAATGGAAAGAAGGAAGAAAACAAGCATTTTTAAGTGCATACTATGTCCCAGGTCATGTGCTGAGTGCTTTCAAATCCTACCCCTTACATCCTTACAACAAAGTTGGGAGGAAGGTGTTATTTTTGTTCCCGTTCTATGGTTGAGGAAACTGAGGCAGAGAGAAGTCCGGTGAAATGCCCAGGTTCACAATCTAGCAAGTTTCTGATGTTGGATCTGAACTCAGGTGTTCCTGACTGCAGACCCAGTGTTTGTCTAGCTCACCAAGCAGCTGCACCTCAGCATGGAGAGATCACATATAGACTCACAGGGGTGGAAGGAACCCGAGGGGCCCTCTACTCTAAATCACATCTAAATCATAATCTCATCTGCAACATTCCCAACATGTGCTCACCTATGCAGTCTTTTGCTGAAGATTTGTAGCAAAGGGACCCCACCAACACTATCTGAGGATAGCCCGTTGCATGTTGGTATCAGCCAGATTTTTCTGGCTGATTAGGTACCAATCTGCCTCTCTTCAGACTCTACCCTTTACACCTCATTTTGCCTTTAGAGACCAAGTGGTTTCAGTCTCATTCTTCTATATGACAGCCCTCCAAACTTTAGACAACAATTATCATGCCTCCACAAGTCTTTTTTCTAAATAAACTAAGTCCAGCTCCTTCCTTAAATATCATGGTCTTGAGGCCCCTTGCTATCTGTGCAGTGCTCTTTTGGACCCTCTAGAGCTGCAGTTCTCAACCTGTGGGTTATGTTCAATTTGTAACAATGAAAATACATCCTGCATGTCAGATAGATCCATAACAGCAGCAAAATTACAGTTATGAAGTAGCAACGAAAATAATTTTGTGTTTGGGGTCACCACAACATGAAGAGTTGTATTAAAGGATCGCGGCATTAGGAAGGTTGAGAACCACTGCTCTAGAGCTTAGTCCTGCAACAACCTTTCTAAGATCTGATAACCAGAACTGTGCATGGTATTCCTGAGGTGGTCTGACCAGGGCAGAATACAGTAAAAACTATCAACTGACTCCCTCGGCCAGGACCCTACATCTCTTTTAATGAAGCCCACATTCATAGCTCTTTGGCTTCCACATTGCTCTATTGGCTCATGCTGAACTTGCAGTCAACTAAAGTATCAAGGTCTTTTTTTGATGAACTGCAGTCTAACTTCAGCTTTCCCAGCCTTTACTTTGGAAGCTCATAGTTTGAACTCAAATTAAGACTTTTGATTTGACCACATTCAATTTCACCTTATTTGGTATGTCTCCCCAGTCTAGTATTTGGAGATCAGTAGAATCTTCATTATTCTGTTTGATGCAATGCTTCTATTTTACACTCAGTGGATGAATTTTAAAATTTGTCATTTGTAATAACACTTTCACCTATCATTTTGGTAAATGAAAGCTTGGGGTTTAATTACATTCCATTTGAATGTTCTCATCTTTGACAAATTTCAACCTTTTAAAAAATTATTCCTGTGTGATTTAGCTTGGAATGACTCACCAGATAAAGCACAGTGCCAAGTTGGACAATTATCTGATAACTTATAAATGTAGATACTCAATTTGCACAATCTGGTCTTGATTTTTTAAAAATGTATTAATATGAAGAAGTTGATTTGGGTTCTACTGATCAAATTATCGGCATAATTTTGAAATTAATTCATTTATTCAATAAAATGTTCTCAAATTTCCAGCATATTCCTAGGACTACATGGAACATTATCTTCAATGGATATCACTCATGTTAGTTTCTTTTTTTAAAAAATTAAATTTTATGTTTATTTTTAGTTTACAACATTCATTTCCACAAGATTTTGAGTTACATATTTTCTCCCCATCTTTCCCCTACCCACCACCCCAAAACAGTGATACCACTGAATACACCTTCCCCCAATCTGCTCTCTCCTACATCCTCCCCCATACCTCCTCCAACTTTCCAGTAGGGAAAGATGGATCTCCATACCCCAGTGTCTGTATATCTTGTTTCCCAGTTGCATGTAAAAAATAATGATAATAATAATAATTTTTAAAAAAACATTTGATTTTAAAACTTTGAATTCCAGATTCTTTCCCTTCTTCCCTCATCACCCACCCTTACTGAGAAGATAAGCAATTTGATATAGGTTATACATGTGTAGTTATGCAAAACATTTCCATAGTGGATATACTGTGAAAGACTGACTATATTTCCCTCCATCCTATCCTGCCTCCCCACCTTTTCTATTTTGTAGTTTTACCCTGTCCATTTTCAAAAGTGTGTGCTTCAAACTACCCTCCCCCCAATCTGCCCTCCCTTCTATCATCCCTCCTCTTATCCCCTTCCCCCCTACTTTCCTGTAGGGTAAGATACCCAACTAAGCGTGTATGTTATTTGCTCCTTAAGCCAAATTCAATGAGAGTAAGGTTGACCCATTCCCTTTTGCCTTCCTGTTTTCCCCCTCCATTGCAACAGTTTTCCCTTGTCTCTTTTATACAAGATAATTTACTCTATTTTGTTGCTCCCTATCTCCTCTCATTATATTCCTCTCTCACCTCTTAATTTTATTTTAAAAATATAATACCTTCCTATTCAATTGATCCTGTGCCCTCTGCCTATGTATACCTGTACACACACATAGATATACACACTCACATATACTCTCCTATATAGACATGTATATGTATGTATACATACATACATACATACATACATGTATATATATTTATTTATATTCCCTTCAACTATCCTCATACTGAGAATAGTTTCATAAGTTACAATTATCATTTTTCCATGTAGGCATGTAAATAATTCAACTTTAATAAATTCCTTATGGTTTCTTTTCCCTGTTTACTCATGCTTCTCTTGCTTGTATTTGAAAGTCAAATTTTCTCTTCAGCTCTGGTTTTTTCATCAACAATGCTCTATTTCATTGAATGACCATATTTTCCCTGAAACATTATACTCAGTTTTGCTGTGTAGGTGATTCTTGGTTTTAATCCTAGCTCCCTTGATCTCCAGAATATCATATTCCAAGCCCTTCAATCCCTTAATGTTGAAGCTGCTAGATCTTCTGTTATCCTAATTGTGTTTCCACAATATTCAAATTATTTCTCCTTGGTGCTTGTAATATTTTCTCCTCATTCTGGGAACTCTGGAACCTGGCTATAACATTCCTAGGAATTTTCTTTTTGGAATCTTTTTCAAGAGGTGATCAGTGAATTCTTTCAATGTCTATTTTGCCCTCTGGTTCAAAAATATCAGGGAAAGTTTCCTTGAGAATTTATTGAAGGATCATTTGTAGGTTATTTTTTTGATCATGGCTTTCAGGTAGTCCAATAATTTTTAAATTATCTCTCCTAGATCTATTTTCCAGGTCAGTGGTTTTTCCAATGAGATATTTCACATTGCCTTCTATTTTTTTCATTTATTTGGATCTGTTTAATAGTATCTTGATTTCTCATAAAGTCATTAGCTTCCATTTGCTCCAATCTAATTCTGAAGGAATTATTTTCTTCAATGAGTTTTTGAAATTCTTTTTTCATCTGGCAAATTAAGCTTTTTAAGGCATTCTTCTCCTCATTGGCTTTTTGGGCCCCTTTTGCCATTTGAGTTAATCTATTTTTTAAGGTGTTATTTTCTTCAGTCCGGTTGTTCACTCTCTTTTCATGATTTTCTTGCATCATTCTCGCTTTTCTTCCCAATTTCTCTGCCACTTCTTTTACTTGATTTTCAAAATCCTTCTTGAACTCTTCCATGGCCTGTAACCAATTCATATATTTTTTTGGGAAGCTTTTGGTGCAGGAGTTCTGGCTTCATTGTCTTCCTCCCATTCCATGCTTTGATCTTGTTTGTCCCCCCAAAAGGAATCTAAGGTTTGATTGTTGTGCTTGCTTTGCTTCCTTTGCTTGCTCATGTTGCCATTCAATTACTTGACTTTTGAGCTCTTTGCCACAGTAGAACTCTGCTTCCAGAGAGCAGAGCTTTGTGCCAAATTGCTGGGGTTTTTGTAGTTGCCAGAGCTATTAGTTGGGTGCCCTCTCTGCTGCCCCCACAAGCTCTGGCTCAGTGGTCACACACACCACCACGCAAGACCATGATCCAGATCCCGGCAGGTTAAGGTGAGAGCGATTACCCTCTGAATGGTCTCTTGGTTCCCCTACAGTATGCAGGCCAGAAGCTCTGAAGAAGCCATGTGGAGGTGGCTATATGGCTGCTGCACCTCCACCACTTCTCTGCCACTTCTCACTCTGGGGCAGAGGCCCAACCATGCTCCTCCATCCCCCCCTTCAGTTCCAACAGAGTTCCACACTGACTTTTTACTTTGTCTTTGGCATCTGTGGGTTGATAATTCTGGAAACTGCCACAGCTGCTGATGATCCACTCTCCTGAAGTCTACTCTAGCCTCTCCTGGTTGGGGCTGCCCTAGGGCTAAAACCACAGGCTCATGTGGGGCTGGGCTCAACTCCCAGCATGTTGTGATGGACCCTTGCTGTCCACCTGCCAGGCTGCTTTCAGCGGGAGATTTGTTTCTCTCTGGAACTTTGTGGGTTCTGTAGCTCTAAAATTTGTTCAGAGTCATATTTTATAGGTAGTTGAGGTGGTTATGGGGAGAGCTCACAGAATTTTCTTGCTTATATGCTACCATCTTGTCTCTGCCCCCCATTAATCCACCCATGTTAGTTTCCACTTTCTATCTATGCCTTTTAAAGTATATAAGATGGTTGGTGAGTTTCCTGTGTGTCAACATTAGACTCTTCAGAAAACTCCTCATTTTCTTCCTTATCAGAATTGCTTCCCTCTGTGTTTTCAAAATGTATTTTTTTTCACATCTGAAAATGTATGTTTCATTCTGCATCTCTGGTCTGTTGTGTCTCTGTCAAGAAATAAGTAGCATGCTTCATCATCTGTTATTTGGAGTCGTGGTTGGTCATTACATGAACCATAATTCATAAGTCTTTCAAAATTGGTTTCCTTTGCAATATTACAGTCATTATATAATTCCACCCCCCCTGGATTCTGCATACTTCACTGTGCATCAATTCATAGGATGCTTCCTAGATTTCTTTGAATCTATCACTTTCGTAATTTCTTATTGTTCAATGATACTCTATTAATTCATATGCCACAATTTGTTTGGACATTCTGAATTGATGCACATTCTCGTAGTTTCCACTTTTTTTGCTACCAAAAATGTTGCTCTGAGTATTTTTGTATATGTGGGTCCTTTTGCCACTTTCTTTGATCTCCTTGGGATATCTGTCTAGAAATGATATTTCTAGAGCAAAGGATATGTAGTTAGTGACTTTTGGGGTATAGTTACAAACTGCTTTTCAGAATGGCTGGACCAACTCACAGCTCCACAGCAATGTACTAGTGTGATTTTCCTGCCACATCTCTTCCAATAATTGTCATTTCCATTTTTTCTTATTTGTTTATCTGATAAATTTGAAATAGAAGCTCAAAGTTGTTTTAGAACATTTTTATATGGTTGCTGATAGTTGGCATTTCTTTTTAGAACTGCCTGTTCATATCCTTTAACCATTATTTCTTTTGGGAATGGCTCCTGTTCTTATATATTTGAATCAGCTTCCCATATATCATAAATATAAGACCCTTATCAGAGAAACTTATTGTGGGTATTTTCCCTAGTTATTTGATTCCCTTTTAATTTAATTATATCAATTTAGGTTGTGTAAAATTTTCACTTTTATATAACTAAAGCTGTCTATTTTCTTTCCTGTTATTCTTGCTATCCCTTGTTTGGTCAAACCCTCTTCCCTTAACCATAACTGCAGAAGTTATCTCCTTACTGGCTCCTCCAATTTGTTTATGATATGAATTTTTATATCCAGGGCCAAGATGTATTTGGAGTTTATTTTGGTAAGTGATTTGAGATATCGGTCTAAACTTTATATGCACCAGACTGCTTTCCAATTTTCCCAAATGTTTTTGTCAAACTGAGTCTTTTTCTAGTAACTGGGATCTTCATGTTCATGAAATATTATTCTACTATGTTTACATCTGTATATCATATAGCCAATCTACTTCACTGATCAACTTTTCTATTTTCAACTCTTGTGAGTTGGTCCAGCCATTTGGAAAAGCAGTTTGTAACTATAACCCCAAAGTCACTAAGCACATATCTTTTGATCTAGAGATACCATTTCTAGACACATATACCAAAGAAATCAAAGACAGTGATAAAAGGACCCATATAAACAAAAATTGAATTGTTTTTATGAAGACTACTTTGTAAGATAGTTTGGGATCTTCTGTGTTCTATCTCATGGTTTCCCCCTAAAATTTCCTATAAGATTCTTGATCTTTTCTTTCTCCAGATGATGTTTTTTTGGGAGTTGTTTGATTCTTATTACAACAGGGATCATGTTAGGGACTGAACCTGGGATTTCATTGGCAAAATTACGCCATGTTGGCATCCACTGGCATCTTGCAAGAGAGGAAGCTCCTCCTTAGATGCAGATCATTGCCTTTTTTTCAATTTAGAGACTTAAAGATTTGCCTAGAGAGCACTGAGAGGTTAACGAACTTGCCTCAGATCACAGAACTGGTATTTCAGAAGTGAGACTTGGACCCAGCTCTGCCCTGCTACCTTTCTGGATACGACACTGAATAGATCAGTTTAAGTAGTGTTGTTATTTTTATTGTGCTATCATGGCCCTATCTATCTAGCAATTAATATCTCTCCAGTTATTTATCAGTTTTTATTTCTGTGAAGAATAGTTTTAGTTGAGAAAGCTGGGCTCCTCAATGATATTTCTTTTTCTTCTCCCTTTACATTTTTTAAAGATGAACAAGATCTAAAAGAAGTTCTCCCAGGCCTTCTGTCTAGTTATATTCTCTTTATGACCCCTGATGATAGGGGGTCATATTGGTGATGATAGGTTGATAGGATTCAGAGTACTCACAGGCGCCATCTCGCCATAGGAGCATGTCAACAGGTTGGTCTGTTTTGAATGTTTTCTCATGTATACCTTTTCATGTTTTTCTTGATTCATGTTGTTTGTGCTTCAAAGTTCTATACAGCTCCGGACTTTTCATCAGGAATGATTGGAAATTCTCTCTCCAGCTCTCTATCCCTTTTAATGATGGCTACCAAACTGTGTATGATTCCCAGGGTGGCTCCTTGGTACTTGAATTGTTTCTTTCTGGTTACCTGCAGTATTTTCACTTTGACCTGGAAGCCTTACACTTTGGCTCTAATGTTCCTGCGAGTTTTTGTCTTGGATTTTTTAGAAGATAGACACCAAATTCTTTCTATTTTCACTTTACTCTCTGAATCTAAGAAATCAGGGCAGTTTTCTTTTATAATTTCTTGAAATAGTACATCTAGGTTATTTTTTTGACATGGCTTTCAGACAATCCTTTGATTATTAAGAAGTTTCTTCTCAATCTGTTTTCCATGTCAGTTTTTCTTATGAGGTACTTTGAATTTCTTCTATTTTTTCCAATTTTGTTTTAATATTTCTTGTCTTGTGGAGTCATTAGTTTCTAGTCGATATCTTCTCATTTTCAGAGAGTTTGTGGCTTAAACAGGGTTTTACCTTTTTGTGCCAATTTGCTAATTCTTTTTCCAATTCATTCTTCCACTCTTCTCAGCTCTTTCCCAAGATTTTCCCCCAGTGTTATCATTTTATTTGTAAAAACTCTCCATCTTCCCTCTCCCTTCTCTCTTTCTCTCCTTCCTTTCTCCTCTCCTCCACCTCCTCCTCTAACAGTCAACTGGAAGGCTCTGCTGGTTCAAAGGGACCAGAGCCAGAGGCTTCCTTTGGCTTGGGATAACTGTCCTAGTGATTTATCTTTTTCTGATTGGGCTGGAAGCTGGAGCTGAGATCACACTCTGCTTCTAGAGATCTAAGCCATGCATGTGCTACTGACTATGAGCTTGCTTGGTACCAGCCTAGAGTCCATGCTCACTCCTCAACCTGACATGCCACCCCTAGATGCAGCTCCCCTTTTCACTTCACCTTGGATTTGTGATCCCCAAATGGCTAATGAACAACAGAACTGCCATTTGGCACCTGTTCCTGTACCCTACACACATCTAAGGCCCTTTGTGCTAGATCTGGGACATCTTCTTGCTCTCAGGCATAGCTTCTCCCTGTGCTAGAAAGCTCCACAAGGCTGTTCCTTGCTAGGTCTCATTCCCAGAGTCCACAGACCTCTCTGTCTGTGTCCTTATGCTGATCTAGACTAGAAAAATGACTGACTGATATTTTGCCCTTAGATTTCTCATTCAGGTACTGGTCTGGTGCATTTTCTAGATCTGTTTGGAAGAGTTGGGGCCTAGGGAGCTCGCTTCTCAGCCATCTTCTTCTGTGGCCTTTCCCATAGTCATCTTAACCTGAAGCCCAGAATTTTATGCATGAGATCATCCTACTTCTCTTGGGTTAACATCCCCTGGAGAACTGCAGGCCATTGGCTTCAAGCTAGTCTTTCTCAAAACTTCCTAAGTCTCTGCTCCACTAAGTGCAGGGAGTGAGTCAGACTCTGCTCATCTCTCTTCTCCTCAAGTCTGATACAAAGTGATTGTTTCTTGACGAGATTCTCTTAATTTCTGGTCTAGAAGGTCCCCTTGTTGATGCCTTCACTTTTTTGAAAGATGAAATTATCATTAAGTCAAGAAATTATTAGCTGTTGAGAGAGAGGAGAGAGGAGAGAGAAAGAGAAGAGAGGGGAGATACACACACACATACACAGAGAGAGAGAGAAAGAGAGAGAAAGAGAGAGAGAGAGAGAGAGAGAGAGAGAGAGAGAGAGAGAGAGAGAACTCTAGTTAGTGAGAGAGTGGCTACAGTACTGAACTTGGAGTCAGTAAGACTTGAGTTCAACTTCTACCTCAGGTATTTACTAGATGTGTGACCTTGGGCAAGTCACTTAATTCCTGTCTAGCCCAGTTTCCTCATCTGTTAAATGAGGGTAACAATAGTACCTCTTTCCCAGTGTTGGGAGGATCAAGTGAGACTTTGAAAAGCACTTTGTAAACCTTTAAGTGCCATATAAATGTGAGCTGCTATTTAGGATTGAATGAAATAGTTTGTTTCCAAAGCCTTTCATTAGGTGCCCCCTATCTGCATTGGGCAGATGAGGGCAGAGCCCTGCCATTGAGTCTTCTCTGGAGCCAGAGGGTGGGAGAAGTGAGCTGGGGACAGGGGCCACTGGAATCCTGTCGAGCCTCGGCCTTGGAGTTCCACAGCCTGAATTTGGCCCAAGCTCTGGGCTTTTCTAGCTGTCTGGCCCTGGTCAGTCATTCATCACCTCTGAGCCCTGGTTTGTGTCCCCACCTGTCAAATGAGGGCAGTGACTTTGCTATTTGGTACCTCCCAGGGTTGTTGTCAGGGAGACACCTTATAAATCTTCATGTGCTTAGAAGTGTGGGGGTGTTACTTCACTCCTCCACTTGACAGAGCCTTTTTGAGTCCCTACTATGTGTCCAATCTCTCACTAGGGTCCTCCAGTGAGTGATGTCTCAGTGTGGCACAGAGGTCACCTTGGGCTCTGAAGTGCCCAGCCAGCTGATCCCAAGCACAGGGAGGTCTGAGCCAGCTTGGAAGGTTTCTAGGACAGATCAAGAGAAGGAATAGTGACAGAAGCCCAAGATAGCCAGATTCCAAGAGGCTCTTTACTGGGGGCTGGTCACCAAGCATCAGCTTGTTTGTGTAGGCTTCAATGATTCAGAAGCCACTTACAATGAAGGGGACACCTGTGCCAGAAAAAAAATCTCTGCTCTTTGAAGTGAGCAAGAGGCTGGCTTCTGGAGAGAGAAACCTGGCTCTCCAGGTCTGTGAAGGAGAGAAGGGCTGAGGATGGAGTGCCCTCCTGAGAGCTCTGGCAGGTCCTTTGGGGTGCTGGGCTGGTGCTGGGTTGTGACCTGAGGCAAGCCATGAGAGTCTGCATGGATCTCTCTCTGCTAGGCTGAGATGTGCTTGTGGTGGTCAGAATACATATCCATCAGGACATGAAAGTTGGGAACTGATTGCCTTGCTTGTTCATGGCCTAGCCCCTCAACATAAAAAGCCGGCTATGTTGCAGCCCATTCCCTGATTGGCAGAGATGGCGGAGGAGGACCTTTCCACTGCTGGAGCACCAATCCAGGGATGAGAAGGACTGGGAACAGTTGAACGCTCTCTGGATGGTTCGGTCTGAAGTTCCCAGGGGTGCTCACCTGGCCTGAATGCTCATCTTGGCAGGCAGGGATTTTTCCTTATTGAATCATTGACTCAGATGACAGCAGGACCATCAGACCACTAGGAGTGACTGGGGCCACCACAAAGTGAGGGGCACTCCAGATCTCATCCAGGTCTTGGCCTAGGAGGATTCATATCTTCTTTTCCAGGCGCAACGATCAATTAAGGATGTTTCTCATGAGAGCAGAGGCCATAGATAGGAAAGGGAAGTCAAGTTTGGAGGCTACTGTGGTTATGACAACATTTCCCCAACATTTATCTTAAAAAAACCCAAAACAACTCATAATATATTTAAAATGTGCAGGGCAATAATGAAGTGAAGGGGAGGAATCCTGAGACAGGAGAAAGAGCTGATGCTGTGCCGTTGTCCTTCTGCGAGACAGGATATAGTGGGGACGATAGCCAGTGTTTGTGTGAAGCTGCTGTACAAGCATAACCTCATCCGACCCTCACAGCATCTTATGGATCGATGCGGGGAAGGAGGAGATACTATTATTTTCCTTTTCACAAATGAGAAACTAAGGTAGAGCCTGGTCAAGCGAAGTGACTCGCCCATCTGAAGTCGGATGTTCCCAACTTTAGGTCCAGTGCTCTATCCCTTGTGCTGCCTGGTTGCAGTGTGTGTGTGTGTGTGTGTGTGTGTGTGTGTGTGTGTGTGTGTGTGTGTGTGCATGTGTGTATGAGTGTATGTGTATATGAGTATATGTATGTATATGTGTGTATGTGAGTGCATGTATGTGTATATATGTGTGTATGCATGTACACATGTGTACTTGTGTAGTAAACTAGCTGTTGATCCACATCCTTTTTCCCCCTTTCCTCCTTAACCTTGGTTTTTCTGTTACAGAAGATTCGGGTTCTAATCTTGGTCTTGCAGTTGTTTTGTGACTTCAAACAAGTGAATTGGCCCTCCTGGGCCTCAGTATTCCAATCTGTAAAGTGAGAATGTTGGTCTAGTCACCAGATGATCCTTAAGGTTACTGCCAGGCCTTAAATGGTCTGGTTTTGGAATTCAAGTTCAAGATAAAAAGTGAGGGGTCAGGGCACCACAGATTGAGAGCTGGGAGGGACTTAAAGGTCACCTACCACTCCTTTGCCTGCCCCCATTTTACAGGGGAGAAAACAGAGGAGAGGAGTGACTTGTCCAAAGTTACCAGTGGTAAGTAGATTTGAACTCAAGGTTCCAGACTTGAAAACCTCCATTTGACCATGCTGCTTCTAATTAGGGTTTGTTGTCACTTTGGACAAAAAGGATTTATGAGGAGGAAAACCAGAAACTTGACTCACAAACGCAGTCTTAAATACAGACAAAACCCCTCTCTTCCTCAATAATTACATTCAATTTAAGTTGATCAGCAAAGAACAGAAAACGAAAGCCCTGCTTACAAAGTGTGCCACCTCAACCCACTTGTGACTATTAGATGCACAGGTCTGGAAGTGGAAGCAGTTCAGAGGCTCCTTAGTACTATCTTGTAATTTTACAGATGAGGAGCCTGAGGTCTTAATGGCTTATGCGCCTCTCCCAAGGCCACTCAGTGAGTAAGCCACAAAATTCAGAGTAGACCTCGTCCCTCTGACTCCTAGTTCATGCCCTTTATGTTGTTCCACTCTCCTACGACTTTTCACATTTGCTAAGGCATCTTTAGTGAGAAGATATGCTACATGAGTGGTTACAAGAAGTGGGAATTTTCAACTGGAAGAATAGATGATCTTGGGTGGGGCATGATAGCTGTCTTAAGTTCAGCCAGCAAAGGGCCTTGCTAATCCCAAAGCTGATCCTGTTCACCCAAAGAAGGGACCTGGGGATTCCCACACTCACTGTGGTGGTTGTGTGATTCACTTTGCCCCAGTGGGAGTACTGTTTTCCCTCCACTTCTCAGAGAGTGGTTGGCCTATCTGTCCTTCTCTGGCTTCCTGGATGTCTGCAATTGTCTCATTATGCTTGGATATGGTTAGTTCAATCTGGGGTCCTCTGACTATGGGGATGCTACAGCCTCTACTCCTGTCACTCAGGAATGCCATGCTATTGTGCCAGAATGGGAACAAAAAGGTTAGTAGCAGCTTTCAAAATAAACTCTTCCCAGAATGAAAATCTGTTCCATTGATGATTTCATCAGGAGCAAATCTAAGCTTCATTTCCTTGTATTAGTATTGAGAAATCTGCTCCTAGTCACCTATAATGGAACATAAAAGAGTTATGTGTTGTCCACAAGGAAAGGGAGGACACAGTGATCTTTAGTCCAAGGTCACAGAAAAGCAGATCTTGCTGGAGACTACCTCAAAACCTGCTGCTTCACGTAGTCAACCTTCCCTTCTCTGACAGGCCCTTGGGGTACTCTTTGGAAAACAGGACAGGGAAAGCCTCATCTGCCTGCCATGCCTCTCTATAGTGATAGCTCATGGTTACGGAGTGCTTTGCATCCGAGGCATAACCAGCATGTTTTATGCTTAGGGAAGGGGAAGTTGTAAAAGCCTTCAAAGGAGAGGAACCAAGTACCTCTCGAGGAGCCCCATCTGCTTTGGGTAGCTCAAATTTGGCATTGAACCTACATCTTCCTGTGACTTCTATCCTATGCATCTGGCTCTGTCCCCTGGGGCCATGCAGCACAAATTTAGGTAAGGCAAAACAGCAAGGATTTCTTAAGCACTTACTTTGTGCTAAGCACTGGGGACAAAAGCATTTATTAAGAGTCACTATGGGCCAGGCACTGTGCTAACTGTGGGGACCCAAATAAAAGCAAAAAGGAAGATGGCTATCTGCCATAAGGAGCCTTCCTTCCAATGGGGAAAGACAATGCACAAGGGGAGCTGGAAAGGGAGGCGCTGGGGGGAGGTGCGTGCATGGGACCTTGGTGCCAAAGTCCAGAAAGAAGCAGAGCCAGAAGGGGAATAAAAGTGAGCTGCCTTGGGCCCTCACCAAAATGGCAGCCCTGCTAAGAAGCCACCAATGGGAGAAGGAGTATGGCATGGCAGAGGGATATTGCAGGGAGAGAAGGTCACGAGGATGAAAAGATGTTCCAGGATGAGGGACCCCAGGTGCTTAGGGAAGTTCCAGGGTAAGATGGTACCAGGCCTGGTTTTGAAGTCTAGAAAGGCAGAAGCGGATCCAGGAGGGGCAGTTGAATCAATTCCTCTTTCTCATGGGAGCCCTTCAGAGATTTGAAAACAGCTTTTAACATTCCTCTGGCATCTTCTCCTGGTTAAAGATTCCTAGTACTTTCAGTCAATCCCCTTAGATCATGGACTTAAGGCCCTTCACTTCCCTGGTCAACCTCACCTGGACCTTTCCTAGCTTATTAAAGTCCTTTTGGAAACATGATCCAGCCAAGCAGAGCCCAAAGTGGTATTATTGCCTCCAGACCACAATGGGATTATCACCTCCCTAGTCCAGAGCACTTTGACTCTCTTCACAGAGCTCTGGTCTCTGAGTCCTTAAACTGTGTTGCCTCTGGGAAGTCTTCCCTTCCACTAGCCTAAAACCATGAGTCATCCAAGATTGTCATGAACAGGGAACAACTTTGAGGATCAGAGGCACTGTCCCATCACCCACTAGTGCAGTGAGTGGCACAGCTTTCACTCTTTCTGGTTGCAACTTCTCATCCCAACAGGTGCTCAGAGAGATTGGCGACTTGCTCCACTGCTAGGTCCTTTGATCATCAAATGGTCCTGAAATTCCTTGATCTCTGCAGGGGGCACTTAGCCTTTACTTCTAATCAGGATGGGAGGTATGAAAAAGAGAGAGGGATCCATTATTGTACCTGTGAGCTGAGGGCTGGTGAAGGCAGCTTGTATTCCTGGTTGAACTTGAGACTGCCTCGTGTCTTTGTTAAATCGATGGCAGATCCTACAGAGTTGACACTGAATACATAACTTGAATGCTTTTTCTTTGAGACCAAGTTCTCTCTATATTAAGCCCTTAGGGTTCTGACTAATATAGCAAATGAGGGTTGTTTTGCCTTCTTTCTCTGCCCTCTTTTCCGTGTTGAACCTTGGTTCAAAGAGCTCATCAATGAACCCCATTGAACCCCAATGAGCAGTGGCAAGGAGAGCCATTTCTTCATGATAAGAGAGATGAACTTGAGAATATCTTCAAGTTTCTTAGGGACAAAATGATTGTGAGAAATGAAGATCAGACAGGCAAAGGAAATATGGCTAGAATATTTACTCAAAGAGGTGGAGGAGCTTTTGTCATAGAGAGGCATGGGTGGATGGGGGATCTTCCCTTAATGTTTTTTTTTTTTTTGCTCCTTAAGTTGATCATGGTCTGTTGTTGTAGACTAGAGAATCATTTCAGCCTTCAGCACAGTGCCTGGAATATAGTAGGTGCCTAATAATTGTTTATTGAACTGAATTGAACTGTAAGCTACTCCGGTTATCCAAGTCAACTGAAATTTCTAACAGTTTAGGGGAAAGAGCCTTTGAAGAGCTGTTAACAGTCAATAAGTCAATATCAAAGGTATTGTTAAAAGGTGATAACACGTAGAAGCAACAATCCAAGTGAGCAAAAGGATGTGTGAATGATGGGAATATCAAGTCTGCTGAAGGTTTCTACCACTCTGTTGGGTATGCTTCTCTCCACTGATCTCTCCCCACCACTCTCCAATACCTGTTCACACATCATCTCCTCTTCCCCTTCTATTTTTCTCCCTTCTCCTTCTCTCTCTCCCCTTCGTCGTCTTCTTCCTTCTCTTTCCCCTCTTCTTCCTTCCCCTCCATTGTAGTCTAAGTTTGGTAGCTCTACTGTTCTTGATAGGGAAAAGAATTTATTCTCACAATCTTTCCAGATATTGCCCATTTTTCTTCTGTTTGTTATTCTTCTTTAACACTCTTGTTTAGTGGAGACTTTTACTAAGCTTTATTTATGTTGATTTTTCCTTCCAGTATTTCTTTGGGCTTGTCGAGTCTATGCTGCTCTTAGTCTTCTACCAGTCTTCTCTGTAGGATTTTACAAACAAGTTCCTAGAGCCTTTGGCTGCCATATCTCTCTGCTTAGAAGCAAACTGAGTGTTTTGCTGATTAGGATGCTTTCTGGACTTCCTTGTCTCCTTGTTAGGGGAATGGATTTATAGCTATTAAATCTCAGTATGAAACTGTCATCATGGGTGCCTGTATTCTCTCTTCTGTCCATATTCAATTCTTTAGCATCAAATTTATGTTTTATTTAATTATTTCGGCATCGATAACTTGCTTATATGGGTTGGGTTGGAATTATTTTAATTGCACCCATTATCTTTTTTTCTTACTTAATTCTTTCTTCTAGCTTTGGATTAATTTTGATCTTTGCTTTAATAAATTGCTGATCTAACTGCTAAGATCGCTGATTCAGGAACAGTGCTCATATCAGTAATGAATCATTTCATGTCTGTTGAAATATAATCAATTCCTTTTTTGGGTAATTTTACTTGGTGTGTGCCATTACAAAGACCTTCTGATTTTTTTCTTGCAGAAAATCTTAATGAGATCCAGGCAGGAGGTTTCTGTGCAGTCTGATAGACTTTGGTCTCTGTTGCTCCTTATTCCTAATCCGTATCATGCACAGTATTGTCACTGTCCTTGCCTTTTCCCATATTTGCATCAGTAGCACCACAAATTAGGGTATGTTATGCTGAGTTATACAAATGACATTTTGTAAATGAACCAAATGAAATAAGAGAAACCTGAGAATGAAAGGGTTTTCTGGTTCACATGTTTGAATCTTCTGTCCATCAATCATTCATGAATTTTCTTCTCAATTACAAAAAAGGTGGAGGAAGGAAGGAAACAAACATGTATTAAGGACCTCCTATGTGACAGACTGTGCTAAGTGCTTTACAAGTGTTATCTCATTTAATCCTTATGACAACCCTGGGAGGTGGGAGATATTATTATTTCCATTTTACAATTGAGGAAACAGAGGCAGATAGAGGTTGAATGACTTGCTCAGGGTCAACCAGCTAGTTAGTGGCTCAGGCGGGAGCCAAACTCAGCCTTCTCGGATCCAGGCTCAGCACTTTTCACCCATGGTGCTGTCCAGCTGCCTAGTGAGTGTGACTTTTGGTTCTGGCAAATACAGTGCCCCATCGTATTACTCCTTTACCTCATGTGTCCCGTTCCTCTTTCTGTCTGTTGCTCCCTGTTATTCTCTTTGCTCTGTATATCCTTCCTTATTCCTCTCCCTTTCTTTTACTTCCTTTCCTTTTGACTGAAACCCCGAGGGTAAAGACAAAAATGAAGCTGTCTCTGCCCTCAAAGAGGTAATATCTGATTCCATATATCCATTGGTGTAATAGGGGTTCTTGGGGAGTTATTTCATCCACTAGGTGGAAGCATTTCCCACAAAGCTGAGCTTGCAGCCCAGTCTGGTCTGGGGGGGCCCCATCAAGGGCTCCTTGTTAAGGCCCAGGTGTAGCCCCTTCCTTCTGGTTGGCCTCATTCCTCCTTTTTTGCTCTCCTGGGAGGCTTGTGGGACTGCTGAATGGAGATCACTCTCTGCTGTCTAAACGGCACTTTCAGCTGCAGGACTTCAAAGCCAGTCAGGGCATGGCTTCTGCTCCCAGAACTGGTCATCTTCTCTTCTGAGAAGGCTGTAGTTGCAAACGGAACTTCCTGTATGGAGTCTGCATCCCAGCTGTCCTGACCTTTTAGAATCCTGATGTAGCTGCTGAGTCTGGAAACATACAGGTAGGAGAAGCCACAAACCAGAAGAGTCATCTGGGCAGTTGAGATTTAGTCCCTTAGTCATCATTGCTCTTGCAGAGGGAAGAGAAATTTTCTTCCCAATCCCATTGGGGAGTCCCAAGGGAGAGCTATTGGATTCCCAAGCCACACATTCAAGCAAGAGGAAGAGAATGAGAGAAGTTGCTTCTGGTTTATAACCTGTTGGATGGGTGACTCTTTCTACTCAGTCCAATCAGGGACCATAGGGGACCAACCAGGAGTCTCTCACCTATGTGTCTTTTATCAAGGGGTCCATTGGGTCAGGTTGCATTTTCAGTTCCATGCAAATAACCCAGGTGAGAAGATCAGAGGGGCTACCCTACTATATCACGAAATTCTAGGAGACTGCAGTTTCAAAGACTGGACTAAATCTATACCCCAAATTTTGTTGTTGTTGTTTCAATCTTGTCAGACTCCTTGTGAAGTTTGGGGTTTTTTTTGGCAGAGATACTGTGGTGGTTTGCCATTTCCTTCTGCAATTCATTTTACAGATGAGGAAACTGGGGCAAGCAGGATTATGTGATTTGCCCAGGGTCACACAGCTAATAAGTGTCTGAAGCCAGATTTGAACTCAGGTCTTCCTGATGCCAGGGCTAATCCTCCACCCATGATACCACCTAGGTGCTCCTCCCCTCCCAAATTTGGTCTCAAATGAATTTGTCATCTCATTGATGCAGATGTACTTTTCAGTGATGTAGATTTTAGCCCATCTGAGGTGACTTCCATCTATGTCCTCACAGAAGTTTTCCACAGGGGTCTAGCCAATGAAACTCAATGAAGACTTTTCTTCTTTTCTCCCCTCAAGGCTACAAGTGAAGTATATGTGCCATTCCCCAGTGACCCCAGGCTTTCAGCCTGTGGTCAGCCCAGCAGCTGTTTGGGTCCTATGCCAATTTGGCCATGTCTTTCATTTCAGTTGTTTTTCACCATTCCTCCTTTGTTACATGCACATTACAGCCAGCTCACACACTGTAGCTACTCAGTTGCCCTTGAGTAATGTGACTTTTAAAATCCTTTAGAGACTTTGATTCTTCGTGTTCTGATAGTCTTTGCTCAGTGCTTGTCCTGTTGCTTCTGGGCCACATTTGACCCCATTGATCCCTTTTTCCTTCTAGATGTTCTCTTCCTAGGTCTCCATGGCATGACTCTTTTCTGGCTCCCCTCCTACGCATATGACTGTTCCCTCTCAGGTGCCTTTGCTGGCTTATCATCTAGGTAAACTCCCTCCTCCTGGCAAAGTGGGCGTTAGCTACACTTCTGTCCTGTCTCCTCTTCTCTTAATCAGAATATTACCATTTTGATAATACTTTAAAGTACTTCAAGGTCCACAAAATGCTTTACAAATATTGTCTAATTTGATTTTCAAAGCAGCCCTGGAATTTAGGTGCTCCTGTTTTTCCCATTATACAGATGAGGAAATTGGGGCAGACAGAGGTTGGATGATATGCCCAGGGTCATGCAGAAAAACAAGAGCTCTGTGTCACTTTCTCATTCACATCAAATGTTCTGAGTGTCAGCTACAGGCATGAACATGAGAGGCATGCTCAATGAGGCTGGCTTTATCAAATGATATTCAAATCTCTTCCTGGAAAGGTGTCCTTCTCTCCTGGCAAGGCAGCCTCAGCACGGGGCATCCTGCTTGGTAGAGCCCACGTGTGGGTTTTGGGTGGGCTGTTTTTTTCTCTGAATCCAGGCAAACAAGAAGTGATACTGAGATGGAGTTTTCATATTTGGAAGCAACCTTGTGAATTCAAGAATACTGGAATTCTAGATTCCTTAGAGTTAATTGGCAGCAGGAGGAGCACCTCTGCCTTTGACCTTTGATTGCCTAAAATTATGGACCCCAAAGGAGTTGTTGGTATAGTCCAGAGCTGAAGTGAAATCTAAAATGCCTATTTGGCAAGTTCACAAGGCTCTTTGTGTTCTGATGGGGAATGAGTGAGAATGACACAAGAAAATTGTGAAAAGAGAGTCAGCAACTTCATAAAAGAAGCACAAAAATTCACTGAAGGAAAGAACTCAAAAAGTAGAATTGGCCAAATGGAAAAGGAGGTGCAGAAATTCACTGAAGAAAATAATTCCCTAAAAATTAGAATGGGGCAAGTGGAAGCTGATGACTCCACAAGACACCAAGAAACAATAAAATAAAATGAAAAGAATGAAAAAAATAGAAGAAAATGTGAAATATCTCATGGAAAAAAATAACTGACTTGGAAAATAGATCCAGGAGAGATAATTTAAGAATTATTGAATTGCCTAAAGGCCATAATAAAAAAGGAAACTAGAGATCATATTTCATTGAAAATATCAATGAAAACTGCCCTGATATTCTAAAACCAGAGCGTAAACTAGAAATTGAAAGAATCCACTGATCATCCTGAAAGACATCTGAAAATGAAAATAGTATAGCCAAATTCCAGAGCTCTCAGATCAAGGAGAAAATATTGCAAGCAGCCAGAAAGAAACAATTTAAATATTATGGAGACACAGTCAGGATAACACAAGAATTAGCAGCTTCTGCATTAAAGGATCAAAGGGCTTGGAATATGATATTCTAGAAGGCAAAAAATCTGGGATTGCAACCAAGAATTACCTTACCAATGGAACTGAGTATAATCCTTGTGGGTGGGGGTGGGGGTGGGGGAACGGACATTTGATGAACTAGAGGACTTTCCAGCATTCCTGATTAAAAGACTAGTGCTGAACAGACATTGTGATTTTCAAAGACAGAACTCAAGAGAAGTATAAAACAGTAAACAGGAAAGAGAAATCATAAGGGATTCAATAAGATTAAACTGTTTACATTTCTACAAAGGGAGGATGATATTTTTAACCCTTAAGAACTGTATGACCATTAGTGCAGTTAGAAGGAGTCTACATACACAGAGGGTGGGGGTATGAGTTGGCTATGATATGATAATATTTAAAAAAACCCCCCAAAATTGAAGTGAGAAAGAAGATTGCACTAGGAGAAGGGGAAGGGAGAGGTAGATTGGGGCAAGTTCTCTTACATGGAGAGGTGAAAAAGAACTACTAAGGTGGACAGATGGCCAGCAGGAGTTGCCTGCCCTCAGAGGTTCCCTGCATGTCTGCCCTCTGGGGGTGTCTCCACATGCACGGTCTCCATTGGTCTGTCTTTTGCTGCTGGTGGCATCTTAACTTGATGGTGAGCATGCCTCATGTGCACCTGGGGAGGTTATGGCTGCTTGTCTGTTGTGCTTTTTGATTAAATGTGTTTTATTTTGAACTTTGTCCTCTGGTTGGCTGGGGACCTGAGATGAGCTCTGGTCCTTGGTGGATGTGGACACGTAGATCGTCTTGAGTTTGGAGCAGCTTTTCAGGCCAAATCTTGTCCTACTTACTCCTCCACTTTCTTCTCTTCAGATTCAATTATCCAGAATCTCCCTTCATTTCTCTTTCCCAGAGTCACTTCTTGGCCTTCTTTACCTGTTCAAATCCCTCAGAATCACCTCCAGAATTCCTTCTCCACCTGTAATTCGTGTCCTCTTTCCCCCTTTCCTTCAGAAGCCAGAGGCAGCAGCTTGCCAAGGCTTGTATCTTTCTGCCATAGCCTTAGAGACCCCAGTAGCATTCTACCCCCTAATGAATGCTCAGAGTGGGATTCCAACAGAAGAATCATAGTGGTAGTAATGGGGACGGTGATACATGAGTTGGGTTAATTCTAGCCAGGTAATCTGTCTAGGGAAGGCCATATTCAAAAATGGAAGAGAGAAGAGGACCAGAGGCATGAGAGAAGGCAGGCAGACCTAGACAACCTCCTATTAGGGATAATGTCAGGTTCTCTTGGCAATCCTGTTTATTCTGCTCCTTCTTAAGAGTTCATGGAAATTGGCTGGAATAATTTTTCTTTCTACTACGTGTGTCACAAATCGATTTTTTGGCAATTCATAACCCTTGGAAAGCATGGAATGAATTTTATTATCTATAAATATGTATTTGTTCCAATGTCATTGACTAAGAAACTAAATGCAGAAAATAACCCAGGCCAGTGGAGCCATGAGACTTACAGACACAGAGAATGTCAGAAAAATGATGATGATAAAACCTCAGAGCGGTTGGCAGCTTGGTAAACTGAAAATGCCATTGAAATGGAGGCTTTGGGAGGGCTCACAGAACAAAAATGTCCCTGACCTCCCCCAGTTCCATATTATTTAATGCAAAGATGCCAAGCATGTTCCTGGCGGCCGGGGTAAACGTGAAGCCGAGTTGAGGGGGTGCTTTTTGTGAGCATGGAGTTAGCGTCTTTCTGCCATTTTCTGTGCTTTCTCACCCCTCCGTTTGCTCACAGATTTATTATGCACTCTTGTTCTCATTTTCTCACCCAGACAATTAGGCATGATATACTCCAGAGTGCTGTGTTCCCATTTCTCTGTTCCTTGACTTTGAAAGTCGGGAGGTGTTATAAATACACACAATAAAACCCAGTTTCTGGATGGAGTGAAACCACAAGGAGCTCTCTTTAATTGTGCCTGTTAATCTTGTATACATGTTCATTAGGCATTTTAAGATATTGGAAAAATGCATCAAAGTGTCTTGTTTAAACATGTGCTGCCTGAGATGTCTGTCTTTGTGGAAAGCTGTGGGGTTCATCTTGTGTGAAAAGGGGATGATGGGAAGAGGCATGGGGGTTAGTTCAGGTCCCAGTGTCCATCTATGAAGGCAGTGTGTGCATTTAGGGTTTGAGCCAAGAGAGCTGGTAGTGACTCCTATTTCTAATGCTTATTAACTATAAGATCCTGGACAAGTCACTTTACCTCTGAGTCTCAGTTTTCTTATCTGTAAAATGGGAAAATAATTCACACAGAGCTGTATGTGGCAAATTTTCAACCTGGAGAAAGAAACATAAAATCACAAAATCAACCAGTTAACTTCCTAAGCTCCTACTATGTGCTGTGATAGACCCTGGGAACCCAAAGACTAAAAGAAAAAAAAAACCCAGCAGCTTCTGCCCTCAAGGAGCTTTTGTGCTATTTGGGAAAACAACTTGTTCACAAACAATTCAATAAAATATGCAAATTAATATGAGGTGATGGGGAGGGGGATGGGAAAGGTCTCAGGCAGGATGTGGCACTTGAGCTGAACTCTGATGGTTGGGGCAGAGGCGAGGAAGGAAGGCGTGCCAGGCACATGGGCAGCTGTGGACAGCTGGAGTGGCAATGGGATGGCGCCTGTGAGGACCAGGTAGGAGGCCAATTGGGCAGAGTGTGTGAAGGGGAACAGTGTGGAATCAGGGGAGATCTGGGCTGGAGCCAGAGTGGGAAGGACAGTAAATGCCAACCAGAGGTGTAGGGGTTTTACACTGGGCTGGTAAGTCCTTCTGCCAATGGAGGCTGGTGTCTCTTAAAGGCAGAGCAGGGCTAGCAAACTCCAGAGGAAATAGTGGCTACTCCATATGCTCTCAGGATCCAGGCGGGTGTACATTGACTTAATTTAAAATGCCGTATTACCCACATTTTATTGTTAGATTTATCTTGTGAAATATTTCCAGGTTGTGTTTTAGTCAGGTCCAGGACATCCTTGGGATTATTGTGGGTCCCCTGTACCAGTGGCCTGTGTGTCTGGCCCCTGTGACCTGGAGCACTGATGTGAGGTGGTTTGCTCAGGCTCACGAAGACAGGATTTCTCAAAGGTCACATCCGATCCATCTTTTCCTGGTTTTGAGGACAGCTCCATCCTCTAGGCCACGCTGCCTTTCTTGTGCTTAGTAATAGGGCAATGTGAAGCCACTGGAGTCTCATCCACTCATCAGCCCATTAGGACCAATGCAGTTGGATGGTGGGGAAAGACCCTGGGGGAAAAGCTTTTGGGGGGCATTCTGTGACATTTTGTGGCCACAGGGGAGCAGCATGGGATGTCTCAGGAATCCTGCCTCTGGTAGCTTGGCATTGGAATGCTTATTGTTAAGTCTTGGCCTTTCTATGCTCCAGGAGGCTAGAGGTAGGATTACCCTCTTGAGTTCAGTTCTTGGAGACCATGGCTCAGGTGCCCCAGCCAAGTCTATCCCTGCCTGCAAAGCCATCCTCGCTGGTCTGTTGGGAGAACGCATTTTGTAAACCTTAAAATATGAGAAAAATGAACTGCTTTTGTTCCTTTTCCATTTATATACATGCTCAGTGTTAGGCTTCCCTGGGGCAGGGGTCAGCAGCCTCTTTAGAACTGAATCCACTGGAGGAGGGAGGTGGGAGCCTTAATGAACATTTCTCTGACCCTGGGTCAGGCACAGGGTCCTAGATTTGTCAGATGTCGAGCGGGAGTGACCCTAAAGGTCATCTAGCCCATCCTCTCATTTTACAGACTAAGAAACTGAGGCCTGATAAAGGAACGAGACTTGCCCAAAGTTACATCACCTACATATCCCTTTGTGCAGAATTCCTCCCCTCCCATAGAGCCATCCCATGGAACGAAAAATTATTCTAAAAAGAAAAAAAGGGTAGGAAGAGAAAAAATACCAGCAGCAAAAACCTGACAGTATATGTGGTGTTTTACACCAGTGGCTCCCCCTCCCACCTCTGCAAAGGAATGATGAGCAGAGGGGGGGTCTCCTCGTGTCTTTTCTTCTGGGTCACGTTCGTTGTAATTGTGCAGCACTGACTTTTCACTTTGTCTGTGTGTGGTTGATCTTTCCAGTTGTAGTCATTGTACATTTAAGGTTTTTTTTTCTTTTCCTCTCTCCTTCTCTCCCTACTTCTCTCCCTCCCTCTCTTTCTTCCTTCCTCCCTCCCTCCCTCCCTCTCTCTCTCTTGCTCTTGCTCTCACTCTTTCTCTCTCTCTCCCTGCCTTCCTTCCTTCCTTCCTCTCTTTCTTTCTCTTTTTTCTCTCTCTTTCTTTCTCTCTTTCTTTCTCCTCCCCCTTTTTTCTTCCCTCCCTCGCTCTTTCCTTCCTTTATCTTCCTCCCTCCTTCTTTTCTTTTTTCATTCTTTCCTGTTTACTTCTCTCCGTAAGCTCTTATAAGTCTTTCCACATTTCTCTGTATTCATTACCTTCCTGTTTATCACAGCATAATAATATTTGTTTATATGAGTAGACTAAAAATGTGTTTAGCCATTCCCTATGAGTGAATATCTACTTTATTTCTTGTTCTTTGCTACCATAAAAGTGGTAGCTTTTGTGCTATAATGTAACACAGATATTGCAATAAATACTTTGGAGTGTGTGGGTGCTTTTTAAAAAAATCAATAGCTTCCTTGGGGTATATGTTTAGTAGTGCAATCTTGGTCAAAGGGTAGGGACGGTTTAGCTACTTTTATTTATGTGGTTCTTACTTGCTTTCCAAAATAGTTGTAACATTTCACAGCTCCACCAGCATTGTATTAGCCAGCCTATTTTTTCACAGCCCCTCCAACTTTTCCAATGGAAATCTTAGGACCATTGACCAGCCTGAGGCAGAGACGGAAAGAGGAAAAAGAAGGAGAATGTCATAGTCTCCTTGAATGTTTGAGCTAGAAGAGGCCTGAAAAGTAGGAGAAAGGGAATGGAGGAAAAAAGGGAAAGAACAGGACAGGAAGAGAAAATAAAAAGGGAGCACAATGGCCAGCCATTGTCCTGACAGAGTGACCTGGGCTTGTTGGGGGCTGAGCAGGTCACTTAACCTCTCTTGTACTCAGTTCCTTCAACTGTAAAGTGAGGGACTAGTTTCCAGTTCTCAATTTATTTCTACCACCTTGGTTCTCATTCCTATTACCTCACTTACCCTGGCTAAGTCTCTTCACCTCACCCCAGCCTCAGTTTCCTTATCTGTAAATGGAGGTAATAATGCTGGTCCAAGGCTGTTGTGAGGATCAGGCAAACCATGATAGTTTACAGTGATGTAAACTGTAATGGAAAGTATTTTGTAATCCCAAACTAATCTACCAATAAAAATTATTCTTGCAAGTAGCTTGTATAGTACTGGCATTTTAGTATTCAGTTCCAAGGATTCATAATGAAGGATTAGGAAAACTTTTTAGTGAAACAGGTTTAAATAGCAGTTTATTGGTCTAATTGGGAGAAAATGATGTGAATTTATTTTCTTTAAAATGTGGGATATTTAATTAGACTTTAATAAATAATATCATAGAAGTCTTATTTGCAATTTCATATGGCTTATTTTTCTATTCTCATTGCCATTGTGAGTGGGGTTGGCTAATTTTCCTTCTACCTTTATTTTTACATTGTTAATTAACCAACTGTATCTGATGACAAGTTTATAACCCTCTTCAAAAAACTTCTCAATAGAAAATCAGTTACGAGAGGAACTTAGCTTTATGGGGGGATCTTGGAATGCACACTTACTTTCTTCTACTCAGAATGTGATCATAATTTCATTGTTGTTGTGGTTACTCTGAATGGCTTTCACATACCAGTCTGGTAAACTTGCTTCTGTGTAAGAAGACACATAAGAACAAACTTTCTGTGTGATTACTCTGAAACTGTTGGGATAGTCAACTTTCTTTGGGTGCAGGAGCATGATTTGAAGTCTATAGCAAGAAGCCTGGAGGATGTGCCAAGACTCCTCCATTGCTTTGGCATTTTGCCAGTTACAGTGGTCTTATGAAGTCTTCAGTAAGAAATTGAGAACATTTGGGCATTGGTGGTATTTTCATTGCTTTTATCAATCAAAGGCAAAAATTTAGAAGAAGAAAGATCTTGGAAGTGAACATCTGGTTAAGAATATGATATCTGAGAATGGGATTTATATATCTGGATTATGACTATAAATATAGGAATGATGCCCCCCCCCAGGTACCTTCCAGCTGGGATGTTCTATAAATGTTGAGCAGAATGGGTGACTTTACGGGTGCTGGTGCTTCTTGGAATGAAGAGTGAAGCCCCCACTACATCTGTATAAAGAACAAAGAGCAGGGTTTTAGTGGAATAACAGTAATGAGCATACCTCACATTTACAGAAGACTTTTTGTTCATGGTCTCCACTGAGGTCCAATTTGGATGCTTCATCGTGCCTCAGAAGTGAGCCTGGGTCTTGAAGGTTTGACCCAAGCTCAAGCTTCAGAAGGTCCTACCAGACGAGAAGCACCTTGAGGGTGGGCTATGTGCTTAGAATCCAAGGCCCAACCTCCATCAGATGAAAGATGCTCATCCGTAGAAAGTTGCCAGGAGTAATTGTGATGATGATGATGATGATGATGATGATGATGATGATTTGCTGGTGTCCTCCCTCCAATTATTTTGTATTAATTTTTTACATATATTTTGTTCCAACTTTTCTGTGCAATGTTATTTCCTCAAATAGAATGCAAACTCCATGAGGGCAGAGATCATTTCATTTTTGTCTGTTTCTCCAGTGCCTAAGACACTGCACACAATAGATGCTTAAAATATCCTAGTTGAATTAATGACTGAATGATAGCAGATATCACTACATGTTTAACAAAAGTGGAATGTGTCTAAATTAAAATAATCTTCACACCACAGAAACAGAAACAGAGTTAGAGAGGACCCCAGAGATCCATCATTCCTATACTTCAGGTTATGGTCAAAAAGGCCAAACCCTGTTTTTGGACCTATTTTAACAGGTTTTTCACCTTTTGAACTTGCCTTTCTCTTTTGGTGACTTTGCCTTTGATTGGTCACAGTGACAGGAAGACTCTCTGTATCCTCAGGACATTAGCTGTCTTGCCCAAGATTTTGTAAGAATTAGCAATACCTCCTAGTTTCCCTTAGACAGTATCATTTCTGCTTCTATGAATCCCCAGAAGTGGGTAATAGTTATCAAGTTTGACAAGTGTTGGGCTATTCATAGTCACTTCTTGGATGTGCACCCCAGGAATACAACAGATCTCTCTCTTGATAAATATTGATTGATAAACAGCTCCTTTATTATCTCATATGGCAGGAGTTCATCAGCCACCACTCCTGATTTCCTCTGACGCCTACTGTTGGCCTCTAGACATCTACCTCCTCATTCCTTGGAAGAGAAGCAACTCCTTCCTCTTCAGAGGCTCCAGCCCTCCTCAGATTGGCATGGGCTTCATATTTGCTTCTCGGCTCTACACACTACCAGTGGTCCTTCTGCCTTTTCTCTTCTATGTCTGATTCTTGCACCATTCAGCCACCTGATGCAGGTCATGACTCCCTTCTGTCTCTGCAAATCCTCAATCTTCTTGCTTTACACAGTGAATAATTTTCTCTGATGACCTTGATAATGAAGAGGCATTCCAAGAACCCCTTTACCTTCTCTGCCAGGAGGGTGACTAGCCTCCCCTTTGGACCCAGATAACCATTTCTACTGACAAACATTGGGAGCTAATTTCTTCTGTTTGCTGAACATGTAAGTAGAAGCCTTAGTCCTTATCAGCCTTAGCACAATGTCTGACACATAGTAGGTGCTTCATAAATGTTTATTGAATTGGATTTTTATTCTTGTCAGTAGCTATTGTGACCCCTGAAGGGATCTTCAACTCCGAAGTGATTAAGGTCTCCTTCCCCTCCTTATAGTCACTTGACAGGCACATTCACTTTCCCTTCCCTTTTCTAACCAACTTCCTTCTTGGATCCCTCTAGTTTCAAGACCTTTTCCTTGTCCTTGTTCTTCTGGTCATTCAGCCACTTCCAAATGTCTAATTAGGTCACTTGGTCCCTGTTTATCCATCTTGTCCACAAAGATAGTGTAATAGACTTTGCCAAATACTTTTTGGAATTTACCTGAAATTTCATGATCAATCAATCGATCAATTCACAAACATTTATTCAGTGGTCACTATATGCCAGACACAGATGTTGGGTAAAGAAGCAAAAACAATACTTGCCCTCAAGGAGCTTACATTCTAATGGGAGAGGCAACCTGTACATATAGAAGCGTATGCAAGAAGAGGAAAGCATGGCAACAAAGGAGAAGTCAGAATGAATCAACACTAACAATGAAAGTTTTTTTTTTTTTTTAAGTTGGATCAAGGGTAAATGGAAGATGAAAGAACAGATGGTAATGCTGATGAGTGTGGGTGGTTTGATGAGAACTGATGGCATAAAAAGGGAAGCCAACAAAGCTCTTATTTTGTTTCTGTTGCCCCACCCCAAAAGCCTGACTTTAGACAAAAAAGATAATTGGAGAATAACCATATCTTTCAAAGACTTTGAAAATCTAGGGACTTTCCCATGCCACACTGAAATTTTTGGAAGACTGGTGAAGGAAGATGGATTGATATAGGGATAAAGTTAAAGTCATATGCTTAAGGTAAAAAAAGATCAAATTTCCCAAGTAGGAAACTTTCATGGGGAGGTGTGGTTAGGCATCAGTTTACAAGAAGAAGATTTAGAGGAACCTAGTGGATCACAGTCTTACTATGAGTCAACATTGTGATGTTGGGTTAGGGTTAGGATCAATCAATACAGGCAAAACAAATTTGGGCTATACTGAGAGAGACAGAATGTATAAGAAGGAGGTGACAGTCCCTTTCTACTTGATGCTGGTCAGCCCACATATAGAATCTTGTGTTTGGGGCACAACATTCTGGAAGTCCATTGATAAACAAGAGCATAGCTAGTCACCTGTGTGACTAGCTGTTTGACTGTGTGACCATCTTCTTTTGGAGAATTGGTTTTGGCATCTTCCCTCTAGGTGCCCAGGTAGGCAACTTTGGAGTCGTCTTCCTCTCTTCCTTCTCCCCGCCCATCCTCCTATATCCTAAGATTTGCTAAGCCTTGTTTATTCTTTCTTCTCAGCATCTCTCAATGCCATGCCCTTCTTCTCACTTATCCTCTTCCCTAGACCTGCACCAGCCTCCTATTTGGTCTCCTTGACTTTGGTCTCTCACCCCCTCTCATCTAGCCTTTTCACAGCTGCCAATATGATATTCTCAAAGTTCAGGTCTGATTAGGCCATTCTCCAGCTGAAGAAAAATCTTCACCCACCCCAGCTTCATCTTGGAAACTGTCCAGACAGACCCCAAAGGATTCCCTCCTTCTTATTCAATTCCAGTCATCCTGGCTCACTTACTTGTTCATATGCACACACAATACACTATCTCCTTTTTCTACCAGGCCGCTGTCTACTGTATTGGGGGTGGTCTGCCTCCTCACATCTACCTCTCAGAATCTCTGGCCCTCATCTAAGGCTCAGCTCAGATGTTACTTCCTACACAAGACCTTTCAGATTCCTTTCTTTGTTGTGCTTCCTCTCCTGGAAATTACTTCATACAAATCGTGCCTTTACTTATATGTGTAGGGAGACAGTGAGAGTTAGGCAGAATCTGTCAAGCGTCTCTTGGTTCTTCAGCCAATCACTTTTGTCCTGCATTCTGTCATCACATAATCCTTAGCATCTCTCCACATTTGTATATGTGCTGTATTCCCTAAAGGAGCACCAGCTTCTTGAGTACTGGGACAGCTTTGTTTTGGTCTTGGGGTCCCTAGTGTCTCATAATTTAGGATTGGATCAGTCTAGGGCATTAGTGGTGAGATAACTCCCTTTCCCAATGCAGGTCAGCACTTCCTAAGCAGCTGATGGTTTTAGAGTTGCCTGGGGCTCCTCATATGTTAAGTGACTTTTTTAGGATCAAATCAACAATTTGGATCAGAGGCTGCTCCTTTGATTAACAAATATTTGTAGGATGAATGAATGAATGAATACATGAATGAATGAAACTTCTTCCTGGAGAAAACTTAGAGAATAATAGTTGCCTCTAAATGTTCAAAGTATATCCATATGGAAAAGTTCCATGAGACTTCATAGGAATGAGCCAGGGGTTGGAGCTATTGGATCTTAGAGGTTACTTAATGCAACCCTTCCCATTTTACAGATGAGAAAACTGAAGCCCAGACAGATCCAGAATTGGCCTAAGGTTACAGAGAGTTAATGATAACATCATGGTTTGAAATAGTTTCTCCGACTTCAGATCCAAAATTGCTTCCACTATGCCACCCTGCTGTAGACTTGTTCTGTTTGGTTCCAGAGGGCGGAGCTGAGAGCAATTGGCTCCAGTTGTGGGGAGGCAGAGTATGGCTTGTTAAAAGGAAAACATTTCCTCACCAAGAGAATGTGGATTGTGCTGCCTTGAAAGGTAATGGGTTCTCCCTCCTTGTATGTCTTTCAATCGGAATCTGGATAGCTCCTTGTCAGAGACATTGCGTAGAGGGCAATACTCGGTGTTGGCTAGAACACAGACCTCTAAGGCCCTTTCTAGTTCTGGGCTCCGTATGCCTGGGAATCCATAATGGTAGAAGAGGAAAGAACAGAAAAGAAGAGGAGGCACTTTAAATATGTGCAAATGAACAGAGTGTAGACAAACAAAACCAGCAACATAACACTGAACTCTGTCCTTGGTGTTGAGAGCTTTAGTGGGTTTTGACAATGGGTAATTCAAGAGAAACAACAGAAGCAGAAAATTTGTGAGTTAGCTAGATAGTACAGTGGATAGAGTACCAGCTCTGGAATCAGGAGGACCTGAATTCAAATGTGGCCTCATACACTTACTAGGTGTATGACTCTGGCCAAATCACTTCACCCTGAATGCAAAGAAAGAAAGAAAGAAAACTAGTTAGAGGAAGAATGGGAGTTTTAAGTGCTGTTTTGAGAAAGGCTGTGTCTTAGTGGGAAGAAGAGATGGTAGTCAGAGTGAGAGGTGATGGCTTTCAGCTAGTGTTGTAACTCAAGGGCAAGTAGGGCAAAGTGGGGCAGTGTCAGCATAACATGTGTGAAGGTCAGTGTGGTCCACTAGGAAGAATATTGCACCTAGATAAAGGAGATGGGTGTGGAAATGCTGGTTCTGCTGCTTACTGATGGGTCAACAAGGCCATTCTTTTTGGGCCTCGGTTTTCTCATGTGTAAAATGGAGATGCCTATACCTTCACCATGTACCTCAATAGTTTTTTTTAAATGTGATGAAACATTTTAGAAAACTTTAAAATGTCATTTAAATGTGAGTCACACAGTAATTTGGTGGTGTGACTGGGGCTTTGTTCCAAGGTATCCATGGGTAAATATTTTCTCCTGGAGGCATGCTTCTTGCCAGTGGTGGTCTACACTACTATCCCTCCATGTTGTTTCTTCACTGCAGCTGTAACAGCAATCCCAACCTCTCAGCTTGCCACCCTGGCTTCCTCTGCTGCAGTGTACCTTTCTACTATTCTATCCTATTATTTCCCACCCTCTCCTCCCCTGTATACTGTACGCCTGTGACCTCCACCCCAAACTGATTTTGCCACAGCTAAAAAGCTCCTAGTTATAGCTCTGAATGGCAGCTATTATTATGGACTACCAGGAAAGGGATGCATGCTGTTACCACTTGTCCATGGAGATCTGCTCTGGTCAGTCTTGGGCTACTTGGGCTAGTTAGCTAAACCAGAAGACTGAGAGATGTCTGGGAGAAGCATCCAGGACAGGACAATCTGGACTCTGTAAGCCCGAGGCTCGAAGTATTTTATCTTTTTACTGCAGGGCACTAGGAGAAACAGGAGACAGGAAGGTGAGATAAGAGGTTCTAGGAGAAAACACTTCTTCCTGCCCTTAGTCCCATGGCCTTTGACTATTTGAAACCCTCATTGTTTTTAGGTAGGTGTCTAGTATTCAGATATATCCCTCCTGTAATTTTGTTTCTGAGTCCAGATACATGCATTGAATTTCTGTTTTTCTCAAATGTTGTTTCTCTTGTATTATAACCTAATCAATTGGCCATCAACACTGCAACCTTCTTAAAAATTTATTCTAAATGATGGTGAACTCATTCCCAGCTCAAAGCAGTTCACAGCCAAGTTCATGTATATTTCATTGTGACTTTGGTCTGAAATTATTCATGTTTTTTAAAAATATAAATTTGTTGCTATGAAAGGACCCAGAAAGTCACATAGTCTGGAGCTCTAGAGAATTTCTGGCTGAACCAGAGAGACTTTCATTGAGTGAATTGTTTTTGCTCAAAGCTTCTGTCTCAGTTCCCACAGATACTGCATTGGCATATATTGCTTTTGGCCTGAAGGGACATCACCTTGTCAGTCATTTTCAGAAGCTTTGCTACCTGAAAGCTAATGGCCTTGAACAGCCTGAACACAATCAGGGAACTTCTGGCTGCTCAGGGCCACTGACCTTTCCCCTTGTAGTTTCATTGACTAGAATTGACCAGGACCCAGAGAGTATTTGGTGATATCCCATCTTCTCAAAACATGCTGCCTTTTTTTCAGTTCTGTAATAACAACATAATATCAACAGCCCTTCAAGAAGACAAATCTCCAAGTTTACTGTCAGAGTTTCTAAAAGAGGCCCCTGAATTTGACCCCATGAGGATTTGGGATTTTCAATCTACTTCTTTCCACTAGGCTTCTTTCTGTGTGATTTCTTCTAATATTCACTCAAGATCCCTCAAACCAATCACTGGTTACAATAAATCTCAGCTTCCATTGTTTTGCTAGTTGTATAGAGAAACAGTGCCCCACTTCTGAAGTCCCCTTTTCCTAAATGTGGCTATCAAAGCACAAGTATGTCAGTGGAGAGCAAAGGATTCACTTCTCTCACTGAACAAATTGTATGTTCTTTGCCCCTAATGAAAAAGGAATTTTGGAAACAAACTGATCCTCTTTTATCTGTAAAATGGGGGCACAGGACTGCATGATCTCTGTGGTTGCTTCTAGCTCAAGGTTGTTCTAGGAAAGCCTACGAATCTGGAGGGGCAGTTCAGGCCTTGAGCACCACACAGAGCATGACCATCCAAAAGACCAAAGGGGATTCAGAATCTAGGCTTTCTAAATGTGTTTTATTCAGCTCTCTGGGAATACATTTGAAGTGCTCAGCATATACAAGTTGATTCAAGTTAAAAGCCACAAACAAGGGTGTTCCTTGTCTCCTTTTTGCCCCCACGTCCACGTGCAGCTGCTTGAGGATAGAGACAGAAGGAGGGGACAGAGAGGAGGCCGTGGTCATTTGCTCTGTGAGGAAGAGGGACATTGCTTTTTCCATCTAACACGGAAAAATTTTTCTTTGAAAACGAGTGGGGCTCTTTGGACTAGGTGAGCAAGTAGGCTCATGTAGTTAGACAGAGGTGGGCAGATCTAAAATCACCATTAGGAATCTGTTGTGAAGCCAACTGTGCGACTTGATGGAAATGACCTCACCTTCCTAGGCCTTGGTTTTTATATTTGTGGAAGGAAGGGATTCCACTAGGTGCCTTCCAACCCCAAGATTTTATCATTCTAGGTTGGGAACAATGCAATTCAATTTTAGAATCATTTCTTAAGCACTCGCTACTTGCTAGGCACTGGTTACAAAGACAAAGAGAAAGCAGTCTCTTCCCCCAGGAACCTGCATTCTATGGGGTGCAGGGTACACACAAGATAAAACACAAGGCAATCCAAAGGAGTGAGCAACGAACTAACCAAGGGGAGAAGAGGACAGCTTTCTTTCAGAACATCGTTCTTGACCTCAGTCTTTTGATGAGCTAGGACTGTCAAGAGGCGGAGGGAAGAAGGGAGAGCCTTCTAGGCATGAGAAATGGCTTGGACAAAGGCATGGAGGACATGTCAGGACACTTCAACGAGAGATCTGGAAGACCAGAACTTTTCCCAGCACACCCCAAAAGAAGAGATGATTTCCTGTGACTGGTACTTATTGCTGAATGGACCAACCTTCTGGGCGTGACCTTCTTTTGCCTTTCGGTTTTTATTAAAGGTTGATTGTCTTCCTTTGATTCAGTTTGTCATGAACTATGGACCTTCTCTGCTATGAATTCTAGGGCTAAAACACAAAGGATTATTTTTGCCAAAAGCAGCTACCTGGAAGCATGGAAAGTGTAAGAAGTCATTAGTTGGGATGGGAGTGGCGACTGCTTTCTGTAGGCTGAACTGGTCCTGTAGGAGTTGGGGAGGCATTTGATTTCCTTACCTTATGGGGCCCAAAAGTTTCAACTTATAAGGAATTAACATGAAAGAATAGGGGGATTGATGGACAAAGCATTTACTGAGTGCTCACTCTATGGAAAAGAGTGATAAGTGCTGATGACACAACTAGATAAACAAGACAAAGCTTTATGAAGGTAGAAACAATAGAACTTGACAACTGCTTGGATGTGTGTGTGTGTGGGGGGGGGTTCAGCCAGAGTGAGGAGTCGAGGATGACACTGATCTGGGAGCCTAGGTGGCTGGCTGTGTGAATCATGGTGCCCTTGACTCTAATGAGGAAGTTAGGAAGAGGGGAGGGTTTACATAGAAAATAAATGAATTAAGTTTTGGGCATGCTGGGTTTTAAATCCCTATGAAACATTTAGCTAACAATGTCTAATAGGCAGTTGGAGATATGAGACTGGAGGTCAGAGAGAGGTTAGTGGTGGATGAATAGATTTGAGAATCAGCAGCATAGAGATGATAATTGAATCTATGAAAGCCATTGAGATCACTAAATGAAATAATATATAGGGAGAAGAGAAGAGGGTCCACAACTAAGCTGGGGGGGGGGGTGTCTCACCCAAGTAGCAGGAGTGATATAGATGAAGATCCAACAGAGGAAACAGAGGAGTGGTCAGATAGGCAGGAGGAAAAGTAGGAGAGAGCAGTGTCCTGAAAGCTTAGAGAGAAGAGAACATCAAGGAGGAGAGAGTGACCAGCAGCAGCAAAAAAACATGGAAAAGTCAAGAGAGATGAAGACTGACAAAAGGCCAATAGTCTGGCAGTTGAGTGATCATTAGCAACTTTGGAAAGAGTAGCTTTGGTTGAATAATGAGGTCATAAGCCAGGATATAAAGAATTAAGAAGGGAATGAGAGGAAAGGATGTGGAGGCACCTATTAGAGACAACTGCCCTTTTTATAATATTAAGGCAAATCCTTGTATTCCTGCACTTCTTTATTTAATTTTTTTGTCTTTATTAATTTGTTTATTTACTTTTAGTTTACAAGATTCAGCTCCACAGTCCCTTGAGTTTCAAATGTTCTCCCCCTCCCTCTCCCCCCATGGCAGCATGCTATCAAGTACAGGATCTGCAGATACTTTCACATTAGACATTAGTCAGGTTGTGAAGAAGGATTGTGACTGATGGAGTGAACAATGGGAAAGAGGAAACAAAACCAAACAAGAAAAAGAAAGAGAGCAGGTGGTTTGCTTCGGTCTGCATTCAGACTTGCTTCTTTCTTTTAACATCAATGAGTTTTGTGCTTTATCAGAGGCCTTCTGCTTTGGTATCTCTTAGCATAATTATACCAGACCCAACATGGCATGGTCTCCAGACCAATAAGTAAGATAATTAAAGTTTCTTTTTTCTTTTCTCATATGAGTCACACAAGAATCCTATTGACATAAAGGAAGACCGATAGATTCATTTGTCATCTGGAGTGTCAATTTGTGCTGGGAAGGGAAAAACCACTGGACTTGCAGTGAGGGACCCTGGGTATCAGTGCTAGCCCTCTTACTAGCTGCGTGACCTTGGATGAGGAACTTCTCCAAACCTCCCCAGATTCCTGTCTATAGAGTGGGGATCTTACTATCCATCCCATCTCCCTCAGGGGCTTGATATGTCCTCTCCATCATTGATGACAATATTGCACAACCCAAAGGTAAGGCCAGCTTTTAGGGATCTCCTTCCAACTTGCCATCAAGTCATTAATGATTCCTTTTTTGGGGTCTGGCCATTCAGTCTTTCCTTAATCTTCCTCCCTGTGCAGTCGTCTAACCCTTGGCTCTCCATCTCTCTTCAGAATATCAAGAGACACTTGATCAAACCTTTATTTACAGCATTCCCTTTATTTACTGTCTAATAACTTTGTCAGGAAAAGAGACGATGTAATCTGGAAGACTATACTTGATGGAGCAGTCCTCACTCTTTTTTTTTTTTGGAGGGCAATTGGGGTTAAGCCACTTGCCCAAGGTCACACGGCTAGTTTTGTGTTAAGCGTCTGAGGCCAGATTTGAACTCAGGCCTCCTGACTCCAGGGCCAGCGCTCTATTCACCGCCCCACCGAGCTGCCACAGTCCTCACTCTTTCTACTATGAATTTCCGTTTAAAAAATCTCACAGCTACTGCTAGAACCCTAAACTGTATGATTTCACTCCAAAGTAGAACATTTGCGTAGTGTAGTGGGATTTGACCTGTTTTATAGGTCAGTTTAAATCCTGGCTCTCTTATTGGATAATAACAATAACACAGTCCTCGGTGGGTACTCTCATTCATCCATCCTCCCCAGTCCTTTTTTTTTTTTAAAATAATTTATTTTTATTTTTTTGCTTTTTGGAGGGCAATTGGGGCTAAGTGACTTGCCCAAGGTCACACGGCTAGTTTTTGTGTTAAGTGTCTGAGGCTGCATTTGAACTCGGGTCCTCCTGAGTCCAGAGCCAGTGCTCTATTCGCTGCGCCACCCAGCCGCCCCCATCCTCCCCAGTCCTAAGAGTCATCTCCAGGTTCAAGGGACACTCTGCATCCAGACCCTTTAGAAATCATGGCGCACAAGCTCCCACTGGCGTTTCACCTTTCCTGGTCAGGCCAAGGATGTGACTAATCTAAAGAAAAACTCTTCCCTTACGATTTATTGTTGCCACAAATGTTGAATACCTCTGGGTCCACCTTTCTGCTGACCATCCTCTTTGCATTTAATATCTTGCGTGGTGCCTGTCATTTGGGCAGCTATGTGGCGCTGTGGATAGAATGCTGGCCTGGAAGGCTCATCTTCCTGAGTCCAAATCTGGCCTCAGACACTTCCCAGCTGTGTGACCCTGAGCAAGTCACTTAACCTTGTTCACCTCAGTTTCCTCATCTGTAAGATGAGCTAGAGAAGGGAATGGTAAACCGGTCTGGTATCATTGCCTAGAAGGCCCTAAGTGGAGTCACACAGAGTTGGACATGGCTGAAAAATGATTACCCCACAACACAGTGCCTGTGGTGCCCAGTGCAGGTATGGAGTCGGCTCTTAGGAAGTGCTTGCTGATCGATGGAACCGTTGGGCTAAGGTTCTAGCCAGTGACAGAATCCGTCACTGGGTCTACGCCTGAAACGCTTCCAGCGTACAGAAGCTGCTGGCAGGACTTTGCTCCTGCCCCGCGAGGAGGCGCCCCACGGCGTTAGTGGAGGAGTCACACTGGCAGATCTCGGCACCTTACCTCGCTAGCTGCCAAGAGATCGTCCTCCGCTGAATTGCGGAGCCCTCCAGACCCCCCTCCCCAGTCCCAGCCCACCTCCACACGCGCCAGCACTCTCCAGTTTTGTCCTCTCCTCCTCCTCTCCTCCTCCTCCCTCCTCTCCTCACTTCTTTTCTTTCTGTAAATGTTTCTTTTGCACACACACACACACACACACACACACACACACACACGCAGTCTCTCTCTCTGGCAAGTTCAGTCTTTACCTCCCTCCCAAGGCAAACACTTGGAAGGACTGTTTCCCTTTGTCTTTCTATCCCCTGTACGTAGCACAGTGCCTAGCACGCAGCGCCATCGATTGGTCCGCTGGTGAGCTCAGGCTGTACTCCGTCTGGCCAGAGACTTCCCCGTTACTCAGGATGGAGCAGGCTTTCTTCCAGCTGAGGCGTTTGCTCCGGTGAGTGGGCGCGTCCTCCTTCACATCCCTAAAGTTTGGAGAAGCAGGTCTTGGCACGCACCAGCAGTACCCACACTTGAGCGCCTTTGGGTTCACCTTTATTCACAGGGGGTATTATTCAGCAATATGGCAAGGATGCGCACCAAAGGCTAGTTGGTCTTGACTTGGCCAAGACAGAGAAGCTGCTTCCTAACCCTAACTGGTGCACAACCTGTTCTCCCACGGGGCTGGACACCAGCACAAAGCAGACATTTTTTTTTTGTGGGCAGAGAAACAGAGAGATTGGCTTATCCTCTCTTGTCTTACACCCCAGTTTATGCTGCTTCTGAGGGGTTATCAGCCTCTCTCCTTCCTCCTCTGCATTTAAGGTCTGTGCCTCAGGGTATCTGGGCTCTGGCGCTAGGGATGAGTACCAGCTCTGAAAGAGCCTCTTAATTTGTTTCCCTCAAGAGCGATGCTTTAGGTCTTTGAGCATCACCAGTAGTTTCGGGGTGACATAGAAGCTGGCTGTGTCAGTTATGACATGCACTGCTCTCATGGGGCCTGAGTTGGCATGGCTTTGTGGGTGTTTACTTTCTCATGCACACATCCAGTTCTGGGAGCAGAAGGGGCCTACAGTGAGTCTCATTACATTGTTCAGGAATGTTCCAAATGAGAAGCTTCTGTGTGTGAGTGTGTGTGCCTGTGTCTGTGTGCCTGTGTGTGCCTCTGTGCATGTATGAGTGTGTGTGCCTGTGTGTGCGTATGTGTGCCTTTGTGTATGCCTGTGTGTGTGTATGAGTGTGTATGCCTCTGTGCCTCTGTGCCTCTGTGTGTGTATGAGTGTGTGTGCCTGTGTGTCTCTGTGTGTGTATGAGTGTGGGTGCCTGTGTGTGTATGAGTGGGTGCCTGTATGTGTGCCTGTGTGTGTGTGCCTGTGTGCCTCTGTGTGTGTATGAGTGTGTGTATGTATGAGTGCGTGTGGCTTTGTGCCTCTGTGTGTGTATGCCTGTGTGTGTATGAGTGTGTGCCTGTACGTGTGCCTGTGTGCCTCTGTGTATATGCCTGTGTGTGTGAGTGTGTGTGCCTGTTTGTGTGTCTGTGTGTGTGCCTGTGCATGTGCGTGTGTGTGCCTCTGTGTGTGCATGCTTGTGTGTGTGTGCCTGTGTGCCTGCGTGTGTGTGTGTGCCTGTGTGTGTGTGTGTGTGTCTGTGTGCCTCTGTGTGTGTGTGTGTCTATGTTTCTCTGCTACCTGGCATGTTCTGTTGACCTGAATACTCCCATTCAGAACTATGGCTCTCGTGGTCACTTCACAGTGTACAAACAGAGATCCTCTTCACAAAAGGGAGCTGTGTCCCCTCTGAGGGGACAGAGCAAAGGTCTTCCTGTTCTTCCCTAGAACATGGTGTAGGCCCTTGGCTCCCCCCTCCCCAAACAAGGGAAGGCCCAGACTCCTCTTCCAGCAGGGATCAGTTTTCCCTAAATGGAGATAAGGTGGCCAGGGACGTAATTGGCCCCTTCTTTGGGGCCATTTCCCAGTCACCCAAGGGCAGACAAAATCTTCACCGTCTCTCCCCCCCCTCCCCATGTGCAGCTGGGACTGCTCCAGTTTAATGGATTTTGCTGACCATGTGAGATGCCATAGTTGGCCCTGATGACCAGATGAGTTTTCACATGGAGACAAGGGGGCTAGAGGAGCTAAGGGCTGCTCTATCCTTTTTGCACGTTCTTTCAGTGTTAGGCCTGAGTAAGCCTCTACCTTGGACAGTTAGGCAGCACAGTGAACAGAGCACCCAATGTCAGGAAGTCAGGAAGACTCATTTTCCTGAGTTCAAATCTAGTGTTGGTTACTGATTGCCTTTGTGACCCTGGGCAAGTCACTTAACCCTGTTGGCCTCAGTTTCCACATCTGTAAAATGAGCTGGAGAAGGAAGTGGCAAACCGCTCGAGTACTCTGCCAAGAAAACCCCAAATGGGGTCATGGAGAGTCAGAGACAATTGAAAAGGACGGAAAGAGAAAGTTCTGTTGATTATTTGTGAGGTGACTCGTGAGAATCCCTCATTCGGTCTCCACCACCTCCAGCACCTGACCAGCTGTAAGTAAGGTGAACTTGAATGCAAATAAGGTGGATTTTAGTGTGCATGAAGTGGATTTTTTGTTATTATTTCTTAAAGTTCAGTTTCCCAGGACCCACAGCCGTAACAATCTCTTGTTCCCAGGTGTCAGATACGAGTTCCCACAGTTATGGTTCCAAATATCTCACCGCGCTTGTGTCAACTTGTGGGGCCACTGCTGGCAGGGTGCCTGCTCTGTCTGCTGCCCCTGTAAAGCAGATGGGCATTGGACAGTGAATGCGGAACCTTAAGGTTGAGTGCACAGATGCTATGTGTGCCTCAACTGGCCCCACTGAGGCTTAGGGGGAGTCTTAGGGTTGAGTGCACAGAATCTCTGCCTGCCTTGATCGGCCCCCATCAAGGCTTGGGGGAATGTGTGTTTGCCTCAACTGGCCCCCACTGAGGCTTCAGGGTATGAAGGGGATGCACCGTAGTGCCTGTCTCAACTGGCCCCATCAAGACGTAGGCGTAGTTGTTCCCCCTTCTCGCTTCTTCCGAGAAAACTAGAATAAAGTGAGATTATTAACCCCTTCTTGGTGTCCTTCCCATCTGACCAGATCAGGAGTGAACCTGTGCTAGCAGCCGTCCTCTTTCTGTGTGTGGTCTCATCCTCTAAGAAAGCTAACTTCTTGAGGGCAGGGACTCTTCTCGCTTTTGTATTTGTAACCCCAGTATTTATCATAATACTTGGCATATAGTAAACGAGTAAAATGATTTTCAGTTCTTTCCTTCCTTCCCTCCTTTCTTCCCTCCTTCCTTCCCTCCTTTCTTCCCTCCTTCCTTCCCTCCTTTCTCCCTTCCTTCCTTCCTTCCCTCCCTCCTTCCTTCCTTCCTTCCTTCCTTTTTTCCTTCCTTCCTTCCTTCTTTCCTTCCTTCCTTTCTTTCTCTCTCTCTCTTTCTCCTTTCCTTCCTTCCTTCCTTCCTTCCTTCCTTCTTTCCTTCCTTCCTTCCCTCCCTCCTTCCTTCCTTCTTTCCTTCCTTCCTTTCTCTCTCTTCCTTCCTTCCTTCGTTCCTTCCTTCCTTCCTTCCTGCCTTCCCTCCCTCCCTCGTTGATATACCTTTGATCAGAATTCAGGGCTGATTTTAGTCACTCATCTGCTCCATCATTTTGCTCCCCAAGGACATCACCAAACAGGTCTACCTCCTAAGATTGTGGAATTTGAATTAAAATGAGATAATTGAGGGTTGCTGAATGGGGGATGGCAAGCAGGCAGCTGGATACTGGACCTAAGTCTGCCTGGATTTTCTGAAATCCTGAGGCCCTTCCCTTGGAGCAGTCAGAGAGTCAGGCTGTCCAGGTCCAGCTCAGCCTTCACATCATGCCCCTCAGCCCCCGAGAAGTTAAGGTGTTATGTATTGGAGCCAATTACTTGGGAGAGATGGGAGGAGGTGGAAAACAGATGACTGAGACATGGCATTCATTAATAATTCAGACCAGGGACAAGGTGGAGAACCATTAATTAAAGTGGAATCCTCCTGAATACTGACACAAAATCCATCTTGTCAGCCAAAATAAAAGGCAGTCTGGGAAATCAAGCCTTTGATGCAGCCCTGGGGTGGGGTGGGGGTGGGAAGAAGCTCAGTCTGCCTTTGGAGAGCAGGCTGACTGGCCTTGTCAGCTGCTGCCTCCTGCAGTGCCAGGCAGGTCACTTTTGGATCCAAGCTCACTATTGCGTCAGTGAGCAAAGATGAGCATAAGCAATCAGCTGGGGATAGAGATGGGCCTGGTGTGGCTGCTACCTGATTGCGCTGACTCCTCCACTCCAGGTGGCACTGAACTTGTACATCGCCTGCCTCCAGGAGCCAGCACACAGCTGACTCCGCTTTATTTCACAGATTGGAAAACCTGGACGTTCCTCTTGGGAACCTGCTGCTGGTTAGCACCCTCTCTACCTGCCAATCTCACTGGCGATGCTGTAGGTGGGCCCATGCCCGGCCGGGCAGCTTCAGGGATTCTCCATTTGCAGGTGATGGTTTCCTCTGGCCTTCCCTCTTTCCATCTGGAGGAGCTGCTGGAAATTATCATTCTGAGAATTCGAGTAAAACAAATTCTTTTTGTTTAAATAAATGTGAGATGCTTTGTGGCAGATCTCAAGGAAGACCAGAGTGCTGTGATGGCAGACCTGGGCATCACCACCACCTTTGGAGGTGATTTTTCCCAAAGGTAACTGGTGATCCTGTGAAAGAGGGAGAGAGGCTGCAGGAGGAGATAAGGGAAGGTCCTCCTCTGCCACCATGCCGATGAATTAGAATAAGCACAGGCAGTTGTAAAATGATCGGCTTCTATTCCAAGCTACAAATCTCTGATTAGAGTATCAGAGTATTTCAGATTTGGAGTAGATTTCGGGTGCCATCTGGATCATCATACCTGCACCAGAAGCACCTCTGCAAGAGCTGTCAGTGGTTATCCACCCTTTACTAGGATGCTGATGAAGGGCCGGCTGGCTGCCTTCTGGGCCAGCTCCCTCCTCCCTGGGCTGGCTTTTCTTGTCAGGAAGGTTTTCTTGGCATTGAACCCAAGTCTGACTCTTTGCCAGCTCTCTATCCCTGTGACGGCTTTTCAGGTCCTTGAAGACAGTTCTCAGGCCCCCCTGAGACTTTTCTGCTCCAGTCTAAACCTCCCCAATTTTTTTCACTTGATCTTCGCACAGCTCGGATTTGAGGCTGTCAGCATTCTGGTGAGCCTCCCCTGTATTCCTTCTGGACACTGACTGCTTAGAATTTGTCACTGAGTAGCTTCAGTTGGGTCTAACTCTTTGTGACCTCATTCAGGATTTTCTTGGCAAAGATACTGGAGTAGTTTGCCACTTCCTTCTTCAGCTCATTTTGTAGATGGGGAAACTGAGGTCAATGGTGTTAAGTGACTTCCCCAGGGTTACATAGCTAGAAAGTGTCTTGGACTCAGGTCCTTCTGACTTCAGGGCTGGTGTTTTATCTGCTCTCCCAGCTAGCTGCTTAGCAACATCCTTCCTAAAATGTGGTACCCAGAATTGAGTACAGTCCTCTAGGTGTGATCTGATCTAGGCAGGGCACAGAGGGATATTGCCCCTTATTTCTGGAAGCCTGGGCTTCTCTTAATGCAGCTCAAGATAGCTTTAGATTTTTTGGCTGCCATGGCCCACTGCTGACTGCTGTAGTCCTCAGAAAGCCCTGGGTCTTTATTACCTGCCCATCTTGGGCTTGTGAAGTGGCTTTCTCATAACCAGGATGGATTCTGACTTCAGAGATCTCTTACTCCTGTCTGAATTGTCCTCTCCTTGTCTTTCAAAGACCTCAACATACTAAGCCCTCTAGAATTATTCCACTTCCCTTCCTGACTGCCCAATGCTTACCAACTCATGCTATGTCTGTCTGTCTGTCTATCTACCTCTCTCTACTCACGTTTTCCTTTTTCATCTGAAGCCCACCTCCCTAACAACAGTTCTTACTGTCTTAGCCCTCAGACCAGCCATTTGGGCATTAGTGAACCCAAGACTTCTCCAGAAAGAAAGTTCACTACTCACACTTAGGAATGGGATAGCTTTACTTTAAGGACATGTAGGGTAATCCACACATTGGGCAGCTTCCTTGGAGACAAAAATGAAACATCCCCTGCCCTCAAGCAACTTACATTCTAATGAGGTGAATGGAACATGGACACAACACTGTAGGCTAACACAGAAATTTGAGGAGGGGGAAGAGACCACTAATAACTAATGGGGATGGGGGAAGCCATTGTGGAGGAGGCAACCTCAAGACTGATCTCTGAGCCACAATCATTCTGACATGGGGAGTTCTGGGATTGAGTTTGGGAAAAGGAGTCCTAACCACAGGGTTCATATGAGGGTTTATATGAACCAGGCTGAAAAGATAGTTGGGAGTCAGATTGGGGTGGATGAGTCTTCAATGTCAAGCTGAAGAGTCTGTATGTTTATCTGGAAGTCAAAGTTGAAGGCCAGCTGTGCAATCACTGAGTGTCTTGACAGGATGGAAGCTCCTCGAGGCCAAGGGCTGTTTTGTTTTTGTCTTCATGGCGCCAGGACCTAACACAGTGATGGGCATGTAGCAGGCTTGTGAATAATAAAGGCTTGTGAAGTTGAATTAAATTGAGTTGTTTTATACTGAATTATTTCTCATTGGGTGTATTTATCTTGCTCATGTCCCTTCCTAGGCAGGGCACAATCTCCAGAACAGTAGAGGTTGTTTCAGTGGCTGCTGCCCCCACATCAATCACCATAAGCTCAGTCCCAGAAAGACAGATCCTTCAGAGCTGGGCTCACTTCCTTTCTACCCTGTGCACAATTCTAGACTTAGCTGGCTTTTCTTTTGACCTTTAAGTGGATAGGATTTAGTGATATTTGGCCTGCCTAATTTGGTTCTACCTGATAACTCTGCAGGAAAAATACCTTAATCTCCAGGTCCCAGAGGAAACAAAGTGAAATTAGGGGAATGGAGAAGGAGAAGAGGATTGCCCCTAGGTGGATCAGAACAAGATGCCATCTTCTTCTTTAGGAGCTCCATCCATCCTGGTCCTAGCCAATCTCTTAAAGGAATCATTTCCCCAAGAGGGAAATGTTCTCCTTTATCTGGAACATGACGCTGGGTAAGTCACCCCACTTCTCAATGCTTCTAGGCCCCTCTCTAAGACCCTGAAGGTGCTGTGGAATTGATGATCTGAACAGGCAAAGAGAGTTTCCACGCTGGGACTTCCCTTCTCTCAAGAATTCACATATCCAGCCCATCTTCCTTTGCATGGTTGTCTATTCCCTCTTTCCTCATCTTATATATCATGCCAGAACCAGTTTGACCATGTTAGAGGTGGCTTAAGCTTGTTTGAACCTATCAAAAGAATTGAATGATAGTCTCATGACAATGCATTTGCCACTTGCAGGAAAACACTGCACCACTATCATCAGTGCCTATACTTCCACCATGATGAACCCTGATGAAGTCAAAGAAAAATTTTATGAAGACCTGGAGACCCTCATCATCAACTTGCCAAAAAAGACAAGCTTAAAATTCTGGGTGACTTTAATGCTAGAGTAGGCTCAGACTACCAGACATGGAAGAGAGTCCTTGGGAGGAATAGAGTTGGAAAGAGAAACAGCAGTGGTCACTTACTACTGAAGACTTGAGCATTTTGTTACATTTTCATCACCAATACCTAAACGCAGTGAAATGTCATGGATGCACATGTTTGTACAGTTGCAGCAAACATTAATAGACTATGTTACTGTAAGGAGAAGAGACAGACAGGATGTGAGAGTGAAGAAGGCAATGTGTGGCACAGAGTGCTGGACTGACCATAGACTTATCCTTATTTATTTCTAAGAAGGCATCACTTTATTCTACCAAAAGCAAAGTACAAGTGATGCCTAGAGTGATGTAGGATTCTTGACTCAGTAAGAAGGCAGAAGAAATTCAGTTTTGTGCTGACAGCAATAATCCAAAACAGTTTTATGATGCCCTGAAGACTATTTATGGACTAAAGGCCTATGGTGCATCTCAACTACTCAGAGCCATTGTATCCACATTTATTAGTGATAAGGACATGATCCTAAAGAGATGGGCTGAACACTTCCATAGTGTTCTCAACAGACCATCATCAATCAATGCTGAAGCCATTGACCATTTACCTCAGGGTGAAGTCAATTCCTCCCTAGCTGAAGCTCCAACTGAAGAAGAGTTTTGGAATGCCATTAGGCTCCTTTCATGTGGCAAAGCACTGATTTTATTCCAGCTGAGATTTACAAGGTAGGGGGTCAATTGCTCATACAAAAGCTGACTGAAATTTTCTAGGTTATATGGAAAGAGGAGATTATCCCCCAGTAGTTCAAAGATGCCTCCACTGTCCATCTCTATAAAGGTAAAGGAAATAGATTATCCTGTGACAATCACAGGGGGGATCTCTCTCTTAGTCAGTGCTGGAAAGATGCTTGCAAGAGTCCTCCTTAATGGGCTGATCCTTCACCTGGGAGATGGTCACTTACCTGAGAACCAAGGTGACTTCAGAAAGGGCCAAGGAACAGTCAGTATGGTGTTTGCTGCCCGACAACTCCAGGAGAAATGCCAGGAGCAGAACAGAGGTCTGGAAATAACATTCATAGATCTGACCAAGGCTTTTGATACTGTCAGTTGTGTGGGCTTATGGAAAATTGTATCAAAATTTGGTTTCCCAGAGAAGTTCATCATCGCTGTACATCAATTTCACGATGGCATGCTTGCCTGGATTCTGGATAATGGATGATATTCCTGTGCTTTCCCAGTCACCAATGGAGTGAAACAAGACTGTGTCATTGCTTCCATGCTTTTTAGCATGATGTTTTCAGCCATGTTGTCAAATGCCATCAATGAGGATGAACACAGCATTCTTCAACTTGAGAAGACTACAAGCCAAGACTAAAGTGGAAGGAGTGTTGCTACATGATTTTTTGTTTGCAGATGATTGTGCACTCAGTGCAGTCTCTGAAGCTGAGATGCAGTAAAGTATGGATCCCTAAGACCCTAACTCTAAATGTGCACTCTGCTGTTTGTGCTAATTTTGGCCTAACAATTAATACCAAGAAGATACAGGTGCTCCATCAGCCAGCACCACACCATCCATAGGTGGAATCATTGGTTACAGCAAATGGAGAAGTTTTGAATGCTGGAGATAAGTTCACTTACCTTGGTAGAGTACTTTCCAGGGATGAATACATTGATAATGAGATTGGGTGCACATTTAGCCAGAGTGAGCTCAGTGTTTGGGAGGTTCAGAATGAAAGTGTGAGAGAGAAGAGGTATTAGACTGACTACCAAACTGAAGGTCTACCAAGCTGTTGTGCTGACTTCATTGTCTGCATGTGAAACCTGGACAGTCTGCCACGGCCATGCCAGGAAACTGAATTGCTTCCATTTGAATTGTCTTAGGAAGATTCTGAAGATCCCCTGGCAGGATAAAGTACTAGACACTGAGGTCCTTTCTTAAACTAAACTACCAAGCACTGAAACTCCACTGCAGAGAGTGCTACTCCAATGGGCTGGCCACATTGTTCAAATGGAAAATGTATGCTTGACAAAAAGACTATTTTATGGAGAACTCACACAGGGCAAATACTCACATGATGATCAGGAGAAGCAATACAAGGAAACTCTCTCAACATCTCTCTCAAGAACTTTGGAACTGATTGTGTGACACGGGAAACACTGGCACAGGACTGGTCAGCATGGCGTGCCCACATCAGAGAAGGGACTGTGCTCTATGAGCAAAGCAGAATTGAAGTAGCTCAGAAGAAACATGAGATGTGCAAATCTAAAGAATCCACCCTAAGTATTCGCACAGACTCTTTGTGCCCCACCTGTGGTAGAGCATTCCAAGCTTGTCTTGGTCTGATCAGCCACAGTCAGACACACTGTGATTTGGCACCAACATATTCATGTCATTTGGTCCTCTTTGATAACAAAGGACAACAGTCAAACCAGTGTATGATGGCACATTCTCTGTCTAACTGTATGTATCTGGTACTTTTCCCTCATGTGGTAGATTCTCTTTGTACCCATCTGTGTTCACAGGGGTAGTACCCATTATGGACAGATGGAAGAGGACTGTTTGCATGAGGGACGGTTGGGAGCATTGTGGTCTGCTCGGGTCCGAGGCTGACCTTTAGCAGGGAGGATGTTGTCTGGTTATCTGCTTGCTCATTCACAGCCATCACAATCAGGCAGTGTGAGTTCTGGAGGTTCCAATAAACACCTTGGGACCTAGATGTAGAGTAAAGGGAGGATAGAAAGATTGCTTTGAGATGGAAAACCATGGTTGACTCCCTGTCACTGGCTGAAGTCATGGAAACAAATTTTGCCCCAATTTCTTAGAGTCTTTTCATCTTCATTGACTTTTATTTTTGGATCTTCTTTTTAAAGGGGGAATCTCAGTGCCCTGGGTGGCAGAATGCTGCTGAGCTGAAGAAAAGCCCTCGTTGCAAGCACCGTCTGGGGCTGTGGGTGCTGTTGGGCTGAGAGGGGAGGAGAGATGTAAGAAAATGTCCTTCCTGTCTCTATTGTGGCAGTTTCAGGAAGGGGGGGGGTGAGTGTTTAATGGAGGATACTCAGCAGCTTTTTATAGGAATAAGGGAGTACATAGAGCCTTCAGGTTGAGGTGGCTGGAGGCATTCCTGGGGCTCAGGAACATGGCAATGTGGAAGAAGAGCCTGTGGTCCAAGTGGGTGTTTGGTTGGCATGAGAGCAGAGGGTGAGTAGAAGGAAAAGCAGTGGTGGTTACCTCTAGAGTGTGTTTCAGAAGTGGTTTGAAAGTGGTATCTAAGGAGAGGTTATTGCTCTCCTGGCCCGTGCTCTGGTTTTTGAGTGACCACAAACATTCATTTCTGTCCTGGAACTAGTACTCTTCCACATAGGCAGTGCTACTGCCCCCCTGGTGCCAGCAAGGGGACAGTTCTCTGGCCTCTTACTGTCTGTGGGCTGAGAGCTGCAGAAGCTGCTGCTGCTGCCTTAGTCACCAAACACCCTCTCACCAAGGCCTGTTGCTGGTTTGCTGGAGGGCCTCCTGTGCTGGGCTGCTCTCCCTTCTCACCCCAGCAAGACAGAGCTTTCCCATTGACCTTCTCAGTGATCTTGGGCTGGGCAGAACCACCCTTCTGGCTAGTCGGCATTGGTTTGGAGCTGTTGTTTTAAGGCTGTTTGGAGGGGAATGTGGGAGAGTTCAGGCGAGCCCTGTCTTCTCTCCTCTATCTTGGATCTGCTCTTTTAATAACCGTAGAAGGTGGCCATCCAGATCTTGCCCAGCAGGTCCAGTGAGAGGAAATTCCCCTCCTACCAGGTGCCCCATTCCCATTTTTTGAACTTGTAACTGTCAGGAAGTTTTCCCTTCACTTATGCCTGGCTTCACCTCCGCAGCCTCCACTCGTCACCTCTGCATGCACCTCTAGGACCGAGCAACAAGTTCCCTCTGTCTTCCCTTTGCCAGCTCATGACACCCCTTAAAGACAAGCAGTGTGTCCTCCCTGGGTCGTCTCTTCTCCACACTAAACAAGCTCTCCCCTACTCACTTTACTTTGTCTATACATTGGAATACTTTCTCCTCCCTATCGTTGTATTACTTCTCTGGGTCCACTGATAAAATGGTAGGTCCTTTAGAAGCCTCCCAGCATGGACAGCCAGGAAGATGAAAAGTACTCCCCAGAGGGGAAGGGTGGAAGGTCACAAAGCCAGTTGGGAATGGAGAAAAAGTATGGAAGGGGCTTGCAACCCTTGTAGCTGACAAACGTGTTAGCCATTCTTCTTCTATCGGCATGCCCTGTGGCTGCCGGTCCAGATGCTGCCGTTACCTTTGTGGGTGACCTTGGGTAAATTCTGAGCCTAGGAGGGAACACTCAGACTTCTGGAAGGCCCACAGCCTCCCATTTGTTCTCTAGGGCCTTTCAGGGTGTGTAGCTAGTCAGCTACACTCAAGGCAAGGACACCCATCGATCATTGCAGAGATGAAAGTGATAGAGAAGAAATGGTATTTGAAAGTGATTTTCCAAAGGCAGTAAAGAAGACAATTTGGAAATTAGAAGCTCGGAGATGGCTGGTCTGGCAGTCACCCTTCTTCCAGCCAGTGGCCCATAAATCCCCTTCCTCTTCCCAGCAGGAAGGGTAATGAGAGGGCTGTGAACTACAACTGGCTACTTGTTAGTGGGAATACCTCCAGGATGTACAAAGGCAAATCGTGCTTACATTGTAGTTAAAATTAGTGGCGTTTTTCAGCAGAAGCAGAGTTTATGGGATCTCTGAGAGCAGGAGTTTCCCTGACAGCCTATAACTGTAGGACTAGACTAAGAGCCAGCAAAGTCGAGGGCTTTGATTGAAGATGTGTTTCCTTGCAGTGTGGGAGTGACTGAGCTTGGCTGTATATCATCTCTGCAGAGAATTTTCTGCAGAGGAATGCATCATATGGCCGAGGCTTGGGGCTGCCCGACAGTGAGTGACTGGGGAGACATTTGTTCAGAACTTACCAAATATGTGGGCTATAAACTTTCTCCCAAATCATGGCTGTGTTCTGAACTTTCTAACAGAAGGTATATCTTTTTAATAAGTTGCTGTTTCTCAGTGACCTTTCTGGCTAACTGCTAGACCTGATCAGACAGAAGAGGCGGGGAGGGCAGGGGCTCACTCTTCACTAACTCCGACAGGGCTGGACGGTCACATGGTTACTCCCCTCTTTCTCTTGCTCACTCTGCCTTTGGCCAACTCCACTGTGCACAGGAAGTGTCCCACTGCAGTGAGAAAAGAATGCTGAAGCTCTAGCCTCTCTGAGCCCTAAATGGCCTCCATAAGGAAGGACAACGAGCAAATCTATGGAGTGGGCTGATGATTATGCTTTTTGTGGCAAATAAGGAATAATCATTTGGGCAAACCGCTTAGCTTCAGAAGAATAATCAGGGCAGTAATTCACATGTGCATCAATACAAGGTTCATAGAAAGTTTTCCCTCAAACAACCCTGTAAACGGGATGGTCTGCCATGGGATCAGGACTGGTAAGGTTGTGCTAAAAGGCTGCCTCAGTGGGAGTGTCCATTGTGCCATTTGACGAACTTGTGGAAATTCCCACTCGTCATATGAGTGTTGGCAGCTTGGTGTAGTAGAGGAAGCCCTGGGCCTGGAGTCGGGAAGACCTGGGGTCAAATCCTTCCTTGACTCTCACTAGTTGTATGACACTGGGCAAGTCAGCTCACTGCTCTGGGGTATAGTGTCCTAATCTGTGAAAACGTTGGCCGGGAAGGTGTCTGAGGGGTCTTTCAACTCTAAATCTATTATTCTCTAGTGACAGCTTCAAAGCGTAAACAGCAAAGAATGAAGACGTCTGTGTGTGTGTGTGTGTGTGTGTGTGTGTGTGTGTGTGTGTGTGTGTGTGTGTGTAAAACATAAATTTGCGAATTGTTCTTCTATTTTGGGTCAGGTGTTGCTCTTTAGCCATCCCTAGGCTGCCATGACTGTGTATTTTCATGTAAATGCATTGTTATAACTATATTTGCTCTGTGTGGTGCTCACAAGCTACTCACATTTTCCCTTTGTCTCCTGTTCTATTAGATGAAAGGTATTTGGCTCCAAGGTGTGTAATCATTCCCATTCATACCTGTTTGTTGACCCTTGTTTCTTTGTCAGGATTCTCATTTGTCTCTCATCTCACTGAAAAAGTGAGCAAACAGACAGAGCCCGAGGAGACCCGAAATCTTGTTTCCGTGCAGGGTGTGGCTTAACCATTTAAGAAAGAACATTTCCAGGGTTCAGTCCAGTAACCAGCACATCCATCTATTCATGCACAGAAGAGTGTGTGTAACCAGAAACTTGTCTCAATTTAGATAATCATAGGACTACAGATTTAGAATTGAAATGCCTCATCTCAGCCTTTTGTCTTCTCATCTATTTCTTGCCCCCCATTTGACAGAAGAAGAAACTGAGGCCCAGGGAGATGAAGGGGCTTGTACAAGGTCACACAGCTGGTTAGTGTGAGAGCTAGCATTAGAACCTAGATCTTCTGACTTCATGTTGCTTCGAGGCTGCTGTGTTCTTCATAGGCATGGCATGGCTTTACTCTATGTCTCCTAAACGGTTGATGGAGTTGTTTGGATAAAACTCAATAGACAGTCTTAGGGGGCCTTGGATCTCCCCTTATGAGAAGTCTTCAAGTAAGGACTGGATGCTCACTTACCAGGTATAGAGAAGAAGGGACTCTTTTTTCTGGGAGAGCGGGATTAGGGGGGCTCAGGATCCCATTCACACATAGTGCTCTGACCGTATTGGTCCCGACTCTGGTTCCATCCCACCCAACACTCTGCCCAACAGTGGCCATAGGGGAGTATTTTGTGGGAATATATGTTGCCTCTTTCCAAGGGTCATGGGTGTCCCTTTCCCCTAATATCTCTGTCACACTTACTAAAAATAATGCCTTTGTCTCATTAAACTTTCCTTTTCTTCTCCTACATGTCATGTCTTCATCTGAATGGAGAATGCATCATATCCCCAGAGTAGGAAGAAATTACTCTTAATACAAAAGCAGTCAAATGAATTTTGAAAGTCTGTGATGGACTGTGGGTGCCCCCAATGCTGCCTTGCCTCTCCCAAGCCCTGAAGAGTTTGCAAAGGTATCACTGCTCACAAAGAGAAGCTAGTGGCTCCCCTGATTCCATGTGGCTGGTTAGTAGCAGTACTGGTCTAGACATCAGTCTTTGTGTCTGGAACCACTTCCCAGTTTTATTTTCTTGGCCATTTTAAAGGTGAAATAATGGAGTCAACCAGCAAGGGAGTGACTTGCCAGGTGACCTGGTGAGTATGTCACAAAGGACCAAAGTCTTTTCCTAACCAATTCCAGGTTAAATTATTCCAGGCTAGAAATTATCAGTCCAGTGATACTTTTTGCATGATTTGGGGTTTTAAAAGAAGGATTAAAATTTGGTCAGTCACTCATGACCTTCCTGACTGAGTCTATCCCCACACAGTCACAAAGTGGTTAAATGACATTAACTTTTTTTTTTTTTTTTAAGAGTTTTGAACAAAGAAATCCCAGGGATTAGCTGAAGTACCTGGGGAGCTTGTCAAAAAGCTCCAGTGAAAGATTGGAAACCGGTTCCTCTGTGCACAGACTTGCAAGCACAATTCATACACAGTAATTCTGATTAAAGAGCCCTTCCGAAGGCTGGGCTTCTAAACAACAACAAACGGTAATTAAAATGGAGACTCATTTGTGTTGGATAGAACTTTTCATCCATGGAATTCTGAGCACTTTGCCCAAATTGGAAATGTTCTTCTTATATTTATTCAGTATTCAAATGAAGCATATAAAATATTCCATCAAGCTCTTTAAAGAGCCAGCCAAACATATCTCTTCTTCCTTTTTTTTTATTAGATTTGCTAACTCAAATGCAGGGAGTGCCTTTATTTGTTTAATTAACATATTTAAAATACAGCTCAAAGGAAATGGGTTCTTTCCCCCCACTACCCAGCCTAGCACTAACTTTGCTATAATTTGGAATTCTATCCTTGATAGTAAATGACTGTATTTTCTATTAATGTTCCTCTTATTTATCTAGATCTCGACAGCAGGGCTGTCTGAGAAGGAAAGCATCAATTTAAAGGCCGGCAGTGATTTTCCGTTTGTTTGATGCTGAACTAATATTGGCTTGCTCCAAATGTAATTTCATTCTTTCCATTTTGATAGAAATCATGAAAACAAATTATTCTCTGGTATTTCTTTTCTTTTTTTTGGTGGCAGTAAGAATAGGTGGGGAGATAATAGCCAAGAGAAGCAGAAAATTGTAGTAACTTCATAGATGCATCCAGCAAATTTAACTTCTCTGTCCGACTGTCTGTCTTTCATTTCCCTGATGTGGGAAACCCCCTTTACCCACTGTTCTCTGACTTGAGGTCTTAGCAAGTTGCTCAGAGATACCAAACATTTAAGTGACTTACTTGTGCTCAAGTAGTTGGTTTGTCAAAGGCAGTGATTGAATCTAGAACTTCAAGGCTGGTCCTCTAACCACTCTGCAACCTTGTCGGTCTAACCAGATGAGGCTGGAATTCAAAACACAGGTGTTTGGTGATCTTAAAAGAAGGTCCAAACCTTGATTTCTCATAAAGTCATTTGCTTCCATTTGCTCCACTCTAACTCTGAAGAAATTATTCTCCCCAGTGAGCTTTTGAGATTCTTTTTCCATCTGGCAATGAATGATGTAAACTAAAAATAAACAAAAATTAATTTAAAAAAATTAAAAGAAGATCTGAGAAAGTAGAAGGAGTCAGTGCTTTCAGGGATCTGAGTCAGGTAGATCATAAACCTTGGGCAAATACATTCACCTCAAAATCTTCTGGATCGTAAATGAGGAGATGATCTTAATTACCAACATGGCAACCAGTACCTACCTTGATGATTCACACTAGAAGGTGTTTTGGTGCTTTTTGTTATCATACCTTGAATTTAAAAATTCCACTTAAAGACATAATGGTGACGAAGGTGGGCATTACCGTTGCTTGATAGACTGCTTTTAAATTGGGGGCTCAGAGCTAACTTCCAACTGGATAAAGTCACAGCTCCAAACATTGCCTTGATATTGACTCACACTTGCTCCTGGTCAGCTCTGAGGATCTGGGTTCCATGGATTGCCACCATCCCTGTGAGTCAAGCAGATTACAAGCAGGCTAGAGCTGCTCAGGGTCATGTGATCAATGGTTTTCAGAGTCTCAGACTTTTTCTCACCCCTGCCTCGCTCTATGAGGCAGATCTCAGTCAATATCAAGGGAATATTTGGAGTTGTGACTTTATCCTTTTGGAAGTTAGCTCTGAACCCCTATCTGCTGGTTAAACCTTGCCTCCTTCTTGACCTTGGGATTTTTCAGTGAGTCACTTTGCCATAATGCAGTTGAGTCTCCACATAAAGGGATAAACGTACTTGATGATCCTGATGTAGCTGTTTTTACTCTTAGCCTGGACTCAACAAACTACTGCATCATAACAAGAAAATGATGTATAAATTAAAGCAATCTACCAAGTAATGGTAAGCTCATGGCTCTCTTAGACCTTAGAAGTCAAAACCATAAGAGTTGCTTCACGCTAAATGTTCTAAGAAATGCACAGTTCAGTACTTCATGTGGACAAAGGACAACACAGTTCAAAACCTGATTTGGGGCTGATACACCAAGCAGGACCTGTCCTCAGAAGTGGAACAGAGTACTTGAGGAACCCTGGACTTTGTATTTTTAGTGCTAGGACTAGAGTTAAGAAGACCTGAGTTAAAATCTGTTTTCAAGCACTTATAAGCTAACCTCTTTCTGCCTCAATTTCCTTAAATGTGAAATGGGGTAATAATAGCACCTGCCTATCATGGTTGTTTTCTTCCCTGGAATGTTCCTCTGCCTGGCATCATCCTTCCCTGTTGGCAAAATCCACACCAGGCCTCTGTTTGGGGAAGGGTCCCAGGACTGTGACTTTATCCAGCTGGAAGTTAGCTCTGAGCCCCCATCTAGTTGGTTCCTTCACAGCCTTACCCCAACCCTCCCTGGGCATTGGTGGTCTCCCTCCCCACCTCTGCTGCTTTGCTCCCTTCCCCTGTGAGAATGGAAGAGCCTTGAGGGCAGGTGCTGTGTTTCTTTTCACTTGTATATGCCTCCCCAGTCCTTAGCCCAGTGCGTAGCGCAGACTCAGCACTCGATACCTGTTTGTGACCTGCTTTGCCTCTTGTGAGTGAGTGAGGAGTGGAAGGTTATGAGTCGGGTGGATGGGAGATTGTGGGGCCCATAGAGAGATGGGAGACTTTGCATATCCTACCATAGTATTCAGAGAAGCCACACACACCTCCCAGGAGGCCTGGGCCACGTTACAAAGAACTAGCCTTCCTTAGTGTCCGGAGACCTCTAACACTTAGCAGCAAGTTCATAGCTCTCCCTCCATCTCATGGTGGATTGCTTCAGGTTCTTCTCGATGATGACCACCTCCTCATGGATAGAGTCTGGTGAGAACATCACTCTAGGCACAGGAAGAGCAACTCTGAAGACCTGGCTCTGCTACTTCCAAGCCTTGTGACCCTTAGAAAGTCACTTCCCGGCTAAGCCTCAACTACCTCATCTGAAGAATGGAGGTAATCATTATTCCACCTGCTTCAGAGGGTCACAATGGTGAGGCACCATGGGCAAGTCAGCGATTAGTACTGTTGTTAAGGCCATAGGAGTTTCTGAGCTGTTAGTTTGGATGCATCTAACAATATGATTGGGGGGTTTAATTTCTTTGGCACAGAGATGCTGGAGGTCCTTCAAGGTTAGACCACCAGAGCACAAGCTCTGATAGGTTCTACCAAGCTGGAAAGGGTCCAAGTCTGACCCTGCCAACAGGCTGTGTATGTGTGCCTGCTGCTCAAAGACCAGCCTTCTTGAGCCATACAGTGCTATAAAGTGCTATCGCCACGACAAGGCCTGACTAGCTAATCAATTATTGTTATTTTTTGGCCACAACAAACTCATAAACAGCTGAGCAAGGAGGGGGCCATGAAGAGCAAGTGTGGTGAGAGTGTGAACGACCTCTCTGCTGAGATCTGGGATCCCTGAAATTTTGAAGTCAATATTATTGGAATCAAGATACTTCTATTCACTGTTTACTTTTTCCAATTAATCTGAAATTGATTTGCAATTTGAGTCCCACAGGTTGTCGATCAGGATGCAGATCAGCTTATTTTAATTCATGTGTGTGGAAACCCTAACGAAGAAGTGCCAGCTGGAATAACTTACCTGCGTCTCTGCAGGATTGCCAATTCATGATTGCCATGTCCTGAGCAGGGCTATGCTTTTCTTCATCCTTTTCCAAAACGAGACTTGGTCACCAAATGGTGCCCCATGGAAGAAATAACCCTAAGGAAGGATGGTCTTTCCAATCAATTTTTCAAAGTGAATTGTGGTTAAACTGATGTGAGGAAGAGTTCTGTTCCCCAAATCCCAGCTTCGGTTGGTCTTGATCAGTATTGTTAGCAGCAAGCATGGGATAGACTGAGTCCGGCTGGGAACGTGCCTCAGCAATGGGGCTGGAATCAGGTGCTCCATCTGCAGCCAGCAGTCTTAGCTCCACCCTGCCCTCCTGGGAACCACCATCCTTGTCTTCACCCAGGCCCTTTTCTGCCCTGCCACTGCATGCTTCCCTTTCCCCTCTCCCCTTTCTCTTTCCTTTGCTGAGAACTATAATCAAATCACCATCGGCTATTGCCCCATTATTCTGCTTGTCACCTTTGTGACTGCCCAGACCCTAACTCCCTTCCCTGGCAGTTACACCCCAAAGTACGTTGTCCCTCCTGTTGGAGGATAAGCTCCTTGGAGGCAGGGCCAGTGTGCTCTGCATATTTGGGTCTCTAGAGCAATTGATCACTCTACGTGAGTCAATAGTATGGGATATGGAAGACTGGGGAATTGGTAGCAAAGAAGTTTGGAGTGTGTGTGAGTGTGTACATGTGTGAATGAAGAGCTGTCTTTTTCTGTCTCCCCTGATGGTGTTCTGGGTGGTCTTACCTGCCTTATCCTTGGAGAGAGCATCGATCAGGAGTTTGTGGGGCATATTCTCCTGGGTGGGTGGGGGAGATGGTGTTTTGTGATCTAAATGGGGTGCTATGCTTCCTGGGATTCTGGCACAAAGGATCTTCCAGAAGGGCTCTGATAGCCAATCAGGGGGCTCCAATCAATGTCATGCCACTTACAGCCTATGTGACCTTGGGTTAGTCACTTCTCTCTGGGCTTCCTTTTCTCCTCTGTGAATAGGTCCTTTCAGCTTTGGATCTGTGACCTGGTGATCCTGTGATGTACCTGGTGGATTTGTCTGCAAAACTGTGTTTTTGCTCCTTCACAACTCGGCTCATCTCCCCATTGCTGGGGAAAGTGGTGCTGTTTTGGATATCTCTGTGACAGATCCATGGCAGCCCCAATGCCCACCCTCCATCATGATGAGCTGCTGGAAGCAGCCAGTGCCTCAACCAGTCCAGCCAGCTGGGGCTGGGGGTTTCAGCATAGGTGCAGTGCCCTTTTTGCTGTGGCCTCAGTTTGGGTATGAGGAGGAGTCATTCCTTTGCAGTGCAATGCCTTGGGGGACTTTCTGGGCTTGGAGCCAGAGTCTGTCAGTGGTGGTTGAGGGCACTGGGGCTCGTGACAGGGCCTCCAACCCCCTGGGATTACAGTGTCTCCAGAAATGATCTGAGTATTGATGGCCTTGATTTTCCAGGCATGAATTCCTGTGCTTTATCAATTTTAATACTAGGGCCTCTTTAATAAACACGCAGCCCACATAATGAATGCACCACTATGTGTGCTCCTTCATGTCACAAAGTATTAAAACAACGTCAGCAATGGCCCAGGGACTGAAGGGTGGGAGCCCAGTCCCAGGACTCAGTTCAGCCTCCCTTTGCAGAGCTTCCAACTGGCTTAGCAGGAAAGGTTTTTGTGGCTCTTGAGAATGCAATGTCCTTTCTGAAGGACCCATCTGACCTCTGGAGCTCACAGGGTCGCACTGCATCCATTCCATCTTCAGAGATGAATTCGTCCAAAATTAGAAGACCAGCTCCAAAGGAAGGAGAGGCACCATGTCCTGGGGGCAGGTGGTGGCCAAGTCGGGGAGGGTAGCCCCTGGCAGAGCCTTTTCCACCTGCAGTCCACAGCTGTCTTAACCCTCAGAAAGCCTCAGTGGACAGATCATCAGCTTGACCCTTGTGTTTGTATACTAAGGTAAATCTCAGCCTCTACAGTCATAGTATTAACAACTAGCGTTTATTTAGGATTTAAGGTTTGCAAAGCCCTTTCCAAATATCTCCTTTGGTCCTCGGCATAATGGTGAGATGGAGGACTATTATCACTCCCCATTTAAGAGATGAGGAAACGCAGCTCAGAATAATTAAATGACTTACCTATGGTCATGGAAGGAGTGTATATATATGGGGCAGGATTCAGACTCAGCTCTTTGAGATTCTAAGAGCAACATACTGCCCTACCTAGCTGGCTTGGGACCAGCCAGATGACTTCATGATGTCGTACAATCTGGAGTCATCACAGGGGGAACCAGCCTTTGAACGTTAGCTTGGCAGCAGGTGAATGGAGCAGGCATGTGCTCTGTAGAACCCACCAGAAGGGGCAAATATGTCCAGGTTCCAAGACCTAGGCCCTCATTGACCAATCCCCCTACTGTGCTTTGTGCTATTGTGTGAACAGCTTGAGATTATTGTGATGAGCGTAAACTAAAGGTAAAAATATAAAAGTATAAAAACTGCAAACTTGTGCTGTATGTGTGTGTTTGGTATGCATATGTGTGCATGGATATGTATGTGTATATATGAATATGCATGTGTGTGTATATGTATTGTGTGAGTCTATGTATGGGCAAGTATGTATGTGTATATGAATGTGTGTACATGCGTGTGTATGGGTGTGCTAGTATGAGCATATGCATGTGTGATGTGTGTATATATGTGGCATGTATATGCATGTCCACATGTGTCTGTGTATATGCAGGTGATGTGTGTATGTGTGACTGTGTGTGTATGTGGTGTGTGACATACATGGTATTTGTGTGAGTATATCTGTGTGTGGGTATATATACATATACATATACATACATACATACATACACACAATACATATATGTGTATGTGGTGTGGTGGAGGAGAGCAGTTGGGGAGAAGTGTGGACTGAGAAGATAAGCCAGAAAAAGAAAATTACGCTGAAGGGGGGGCCTCCAGCCACTTCTCACAGTTCTATAAACTGGTCAGCTGCATTGCCTTGTATCTGATGTCTGGAATAGATTCCGTTAGGAAGGTTAATCACTTCTGTGGTTAAAGTCTCCTCTGAGCCTGTTTTCTGATTTGTCAAACGGGACTAATCATTCTTAAGCTACATACCTTACAAAGTTGTTTTGAGGAACTCACTAAAGAGACTAAAAAGTACTCCAGAAATGCACTGTTAGCCTTCTCTACTCCAGGTGTGACCCATTCCCTACTCTCCTGAAGTTTACTAGGGGAATAAGATGAAGACAAAGAAAATTCTCATAAATATCACTATGTAACATGCATCAGAGAAGTGTAAATGCATTGCTTTGTGTGTGGAGGGAGAGGGGAAGAAGGGAAGGCTTCATGGAAGAGGTGCCTGTTGAGTTGGGGGGTAACACATGGTGAGGAATCCAGTCGGAAGGAAAAGGGGAAGAGCAGGTATGCCAGCTGGCTGGACCATTGTCCCTGACACAGAGAATAGAAGGAGAAATTCATGGAATAAGTAAGGTTCAGTACACGCTGGGGGACAGTGACTAGTTCAGTCTCTACTAAACTTATTTTTTCAGCAGATTTTTTTGAGTCTAAATGTCAAACTATATTTTTCTTGAATAAGTTTCCTATTTTTAGCCTAAGCTCATTTTAAAAGCTGACCAGTATCTTTTGGGATCCTGATTCTGTCGAGCTTCTGACCACTCACAAAGAGCACAAAAAGGCCTTTCTGTTAGTAATGCTAATAATCACTCATTACAGAACAGCCACAGCTCAACACAAGAGCAGAGAGGCAGGACAAGCACAGACGTCCTCGTGGAATCAGATTGGTGGCATGAAGGGAGCTAGGATTTTCATCTGAACTGATATGATATGTATCATTAATATACTAATAATTTAGGTTTCTCAGAGCTGCTTCTTCTCACTTGGGAGTCAGAGACTCACACTGCAGCTTGAAAGGATCAATTAAACCCTTGACAAAGGTCTCACAATCACTACATTCCTGTACCTCTGTACCTGAAGTGAAGCAAATCAAAGATTGTAGAACCTGCTGCCATCATAGAACTCTGGTCCTGTGCCCCACCAAGTAATCATGACCCCATGACTTGAAATAATCAATTGGACAACTGTTTCCCAAGGACAATGAGTGCATTGTCCTGAACTCATGGATTGTCATGGGAAACCATGATTGTTTTGTAATCTACCTCTCCCCTCCCCCCCCCCTTGCCAGTTATGATTTCTGTGAAGAACCTGTGCCTTTACTCTAGCACGTTGAACTCTCCTGAAAAGGTCTGCAGAATGATACCCCACTCTGAAAGTAATTAATTTAACTGCTACTTGTTTCCTGGCCTGCTTTGTGCAGCCCTGGCTATTCACAGGGTGGACACCTGCCTTGTCTGTGCTACATTTCCAATTCTGTCAGCAGTGGACAGAGGAGAAACAAGACTTTCCTCCAACTGCTTTATAGACAACAGCCTGTGTTAGCTTCTGGTTGCATTATGTTGATAGAAATTTGTTGATTAACCATCAAATACTCTTAGACAAGCCAGATACCACCCTTCCCTTTCCCTTTTCTTTAAATCCATTTTGTTTATATCTTTTGTAAGAGTGTCACATCATGCCCTTCAGCTCCAATTAATGTGACTCACAAGACGTTCCTTGCTTTCATAGCTCGTCCAGGTGAGTATACCTCTTTGATTGAGTTACAGAATTAATTCATCCAAGGCATATGCCAGGTGCAAATAATTTCAAGATATCTTTATTCAATCAATAAATTAAAGTCGTATACAAGGTTTGAAGAAATCTTTAACAAATATGAGAAAACTTAAATGTTTAGGTCATTTAGTGAAAGTATATGATACCATACAGATGATATGGTCTTGTGGTTGGTTTATGAGTATCGGTCACCACCCTGTGGGCTTGGATAAGGCAAAATGCCTGGTAATGTGTGATTCCAATAGCAGGCTGGTCTAATTGGGAAGCTGCTCCACTCAAACCCCTGAGAGGGAATCACTTGGGGGAGAGGGAGGAGCAAGTTTCTGTTTCTTTCCCTTCACCTTGACAACAGGAAGATCCTGTGAGCTTTAAAAAGTTGGACAATTTGAACTTCCCATTGGTATACCTAGAATTGTCCTTCGAATAGCCCTAGCTGACCACCGACCACAGTGTCTACATTGAAAAGTGAGAACAAACTAGAAACACCAATGAAAGGCAGCCTCAGGACTCTACCAGGACACCAGGTGTTGGAGCCAGCAGCGAGCTACACCCACGGAATTTTCATCAGGAAAGAGAATAATAGGAGAACTACGTGATGAAGAACCAAAGAGGACTCACAATAATCAGGTGCCATAGGTTTACCATCTGGCTACATGAGTTCTCTAAGCTGGAGCCCATTCTCCTCAGGGACCTTCAGTATATAACCCCCCTTTATACAACCCAAATAACTCTGGCTGGCTAATTGATAATCAGTAAAGGACACATTGGCTAGGGGTTCATGAGCAACAGGGGTAGAAAAAACATTCCAAATCTCTCAACGTTACTCCTAGAATTCTTAGAGGGAGAAGTAATAGTCTACCTCTGGGCTAATTAGTGATAGTGGGAGTCAGGGTGTATGTGTGAACATCTAAGAGAGGGTACTATCTATCTATCTATCTGTCTGTCTGTCTGTCCGTCTGTCCATCTGTCTGTCTGTCGTAACCTATATTTCTGATTCTGTGTTTTCTTGCCCTCCTATAGAACCCTTCATTACCAAAAGCAGATTTTTTTTTTAAATGAGAAGAAAAATAGTTCAGCAAAGCTGATCAGACTTGCTCCATTTGCTGTCGTAAGCAGGTTCTGCACCCACAGCACCTGCCCCTGGAGTCAGGGAGGGCTTGCACATATGTTGTCTTCGGAGCCAAGCTTGGATGTTGCTCTTTCCTGGCATTGAGTTTCACTTATTTTGTTGCTCTCTTCCTTTGCCATAGTTGTAGTCGTTGAGTGAATTGTGTTCCTGGTTCTGCTTGCTTTACTTTGTATTAATTCTTGGAAGTCTGTCCATGTTTCTCTGGATTGTTCATTTTCCTCATATCTTAGAGAACAGCAATCTTCCACCCCATTTATGTTCCATGATTTGTTTAGCTGTTCTCTAATGTGTGAATTCCTACTTGATTTCTAGATCTTTTAAAGTTGCTATAAACATTTTTTGGCTGCATGTTACAGTGGATAGAGCACCAGGCCTGGAATCAGGAAGACCTGAGTTCAAATTTGGTTTCAGATACTTCCTAGACCTGTGACCCTAAGCAAGACACTCAGTCCTGTTTGCCTCAGTTTTCTCATCTGTCAAATGAGCTGGAGAAGGAAATGGCAAACCACTCCAGGGTTTTTGCCAAGGAAACCTCAAACGGGGCTGTAACGCCACACATTGGCAGCTTCCCAAAAGAATGCTACTGTGAACGGCTTTTAAGGTTCTGATTACACAGTATGGTGAACACTCCATTTATTCCGTTACAAATCCAGGCAAACATTCACAACAAATCACAATATAATATTCACAACATTACATTTTATCATAGAAAATCACAATATAGAGTTCATAACAGCTTAACATTGGAATGGCCACATAGTTTTCACCAAAGTGGCCACAATACTTAGAACAAAGAACAAAAGAATAATCATCTGGTTTCCCTAAGGGGGAAACCCTCCTTACTTAATCATTCAATCATCTCACAATGCAATAATTAATCTTCCACTCATGGGGCAATTATAGATTAACTTAATCAGTCACTTATCTAGCAATAAGTCACTAAGTATCATTAATCACTAAGTACAATCATTAGAAAATTACACAAACCCTCCACCACTTGGTGTCTAGTAAACTTCAATTTCATCACACATTCAATATCCAAGGAGAGACCTTTTCTTCATCTTGACTCGGGGTGGTCTCTCAGATTCCCTGGATCCCCTTCCATGGTCCCAGCTCCTACCTGAATCCACCAAACAGTCACCTGGATTCAGAGGCAGGCAGCTCCCAGGTTCTCGTCCAGTCCTCTGGGCAGTTCCTGGTACACACTGAAGTTCACAGGGTCCAGCATATCTCAAAACCTTCACCACTTCTGTTGCAGTGAACTCAAGGATTAACCAAGCCACAAACAAACAAAGGCTTATCCTGGTCATGCTTCTTCAGTCCTCCAGCAGTTTGGCTGGCCTTAGGACCCAGAAAGAATCTCGGCCTTCCAGTGGGCTTTCCAGGTGGCCTTCCAGCCTGCCCTCTCAGCCTTCCAGGTGGCCTTCTGGAGCAGCCACTTTGGCCTTCTAGGCAACTTCCGCCTTCACCAGATTCTGGTCTCATAGAAAACTCCAACTCAGTTCTCAGACTGGCCGCCCAGCTTCCAGATGCTGTGAAAATTCTGCTCCCTCCACCAGGAGAAAAATTCTTGATTCTCATTCTCTGTCTCTGGAACTCTTCTTACACACACACACACACACACACACACACACACACACACACACACACATTGGCTTCCTGTCTCAGCCAACGCCCTCCTGCCACGTCAGCAACAGGAGACAGAGTTCACACCTTCTGTTTCTTCCACAGTTACTAAGAGAGAGAGCCCTTAGTTACTAAGAGCCAAGTACTTTCTAAATTAATTACCGTTACAGGGGCCACAGAGTTGGACAGGACTGAAACAAATGAGCAACAACAACATAAATATTTTGGTATATCTGGGGCCTTTCTCAGACCTCTATGGGTTGTATGCTTAGCAGTGGAATTGATGGGGTTAAAGGGTAAAGGGCATTTTAATTACTTCTTTCCAATAATTCCAAATTGCTTTCCAGAATGTCTATCTACTTGACCCTGAGTCTTAGTTCTCCTATCTGGAAAATGGGCACAATACTTGTCAGCTATCTCACAAGACTTTTGAGAATCAAGTGATATCAAACATGTAAAGTGCTTTGCCTACCCCAAAGAGCTATAGAAATGTGTGTTCTTATTGTTTGAGGTGAGCTGTACTTTCCATAGGAAGAGGAAAACCACTGAGAGAAGCACTGGCAGCCACCTTAAGTAGGTCTATGCTGCTCTGCCCTTGAATGTTATTCATCCCTAGAAGCCCCCATGCCACTCATCTTGCCTCAGAGGTCACCCTCTTAGGAACAGCAGTAGGCAGTTTGGCTGGAATAAGACAGGGAGTCATCACAGGATGTCAATTGGCTTCTCCCCTTGAATGTCTTTCTAGTCAGTGAGCCTGCCCCTCACCAATAAGGCAATTATAGGGCATTGGGTCAGAGCTGAGAGTGTCCTCAGAAGGCAGTGAGGGCAACACCTTGCCCATTTATGGAGTAGAAAACTGAGACCCAGAAAGACAGACCAAGTACTTGCCAAAGATCCCCAGGTAGTAAACGTTAAGTGTTGGGAGTTGAACCCAGGCCTTCTCCCTTGAAACCCAGTGCTCTTCCCACTACCTTATGTTTAAACCCTCATAATGTGCTGGGTGTTGGGGACACTAAGACCAAACGAGCCCTGCCCTTGAAGAGCTTACATTTTGTTAGGGGGAACAACATATTCATAGATAAGTCAAGATGACACACTGTATATCAAAAGAACCACCATGGAATGTAGGGGAAGCTTGGGTAACTCATCTCTGCACCTGGGGGACCTGAGATTCCCTGCCTAAGCAGGGATGTGCTTCATGGACTCGGCACTTGGAGCTCGGGATGGCAGTGTCACTGATGCCCTTGTGGCCAGGGGCCCTGGGAACTGTCTTGTCTAATCTTTTCATGTTACAGATGAAAACACCAACATAGAGAAAAAAAGACCTACCCAAAGTCACAGGGCACATCATCATTGCCATCAAGTTCAATCATAATGAATGAATACCTCTCTCTCCCTCACTCCCTCTCTCCCTCCCTCCCTCTCTCCTTCTCTTTCTCTCTCTCTCTCTCCCTCCCCCCCCCCCCCACTGGTTTGCAAAGTACTTTACCTGGGTTTTCTCATTTGATCCTTACAATAGCTCCATGAGGGAGGTGCTGTTATCATCCCCAGTTTACAACGAAGGAAACTAAAATCAAAGTACATTAAGTGACTTGCCCAGGGCCACTTAGCTAGTGTATGCATCAGGATCTGAACTCATGTCTTCCTGACTCCAGGCCTAGCACTTTGTCCACTAGCCTCACCACCCAGCTGCCTTTGACCTTGACCCTAGTTCTCCTGGCTCCAACTTCCTTCCGTGTGTTAGGGAGAGAGTCAGGAACTCAGAATCCATAGCATCTGGAAGGTAGGGCAGGTGGGAGGTAGACATGGGCATAAGCGACAAGGAGAACATGAGGTTTTTGTAGTCACCTTGCAGCCGATTCTGAAGTCTGCCTCCCAGCTGCCTGACTCTTCAGTTGCTACGCATCCTGAGTTTCTGACTCTCTCCCTTTCTCCTCTGATGCTGCCCCCACCCTGGTATGGTATAGGCCCTTATCACTTTACCTCTGGACTATTGCCATAGCTCCTGGGGGGGTAGGCGGTCTTAAGTGCCTCAGGTCTCTCCCTACTTCACTCCATCCTCCATTCAACCACCAAAGTGATTTTCCTAAAATTCAGGCCTGACCATGTCACCCCCTTCTCAGTATACTCCAATGGCTAGCTACTGATTCCAGGAGGAAATACCAACTCCTCTGTTTGGTGTTTAAAGCCCCTCACATCCTGCCTCCTGACCTGTCACCTCTCCAGTCTTCTTATCCCTTTCTCCCAGACGTGCACCCTTTGACCCAGGGACTCCAGCTGCCTGGCTGCTCCAGGAGCAAGACTCTCTATCTCTTGGCTTGGGGCATTTTCGCTGGCCATGCCCCAGGCCTGAAATGCTCTCCCTTTGTTCTAATTGCCCACCTCCCTGGCTTCCTCCAAGTTCCAATTACAATCCCATAGTCTTTGGAAGCCTTCCCCAACCCTTCTCAATCCTAGTGCCTTCCCTCTGCTAATTTTTTCCTATAAAGACCTTTCTTTGTATAAGTTTGTTTGCATTTTGTCTCCTCGTAAGTTTGCAAGCTTCTTGAACACAGGACCTGCCTTTGTCTCCTTCTGTACCTGTACACTTAGCAGGGTGCCTGGCACTATCATGGCCTGTCCTCATTGGTTGGCCTGCTGTACCTGTGGCTGGCTCCACTCTAAGATCACAGTTGGGACACGAGCTCATTAGGACTTCCCCAAGTCCAGCCCATCCCCACAGCTGACTCTCTCCCTTCAGTCGAAGGCCTAAGATGTCCTGTCCTTGAGTTGCTGTAGCCAAAGTATCTTCACTTCAGTCACCTGAAATGTGACTTCCACCAAGAACCTCGAGTCAGAAGGAGGAACAAGTTTGGGGGAAGTCCTCTTCTACTCTGAGCAGGTGCCCAAGGGCCCCGGGAGGTGAATTATGCCTTCTTTCCTGGACTTTGGATTTCAGTCATTTTAGTCTGGTCACATTTATGGCCTAAACTAATTGAAATCTATGAGCAAAAGGGGAGAAAAACCCTCAGAGAAATGAGTTTCTGTTTTCTACAGGAGAAAAAGCTATAATAATTCTGTCACTTGTAAAATTATTCATTTCAAGCTAGACACCATAGCTTAATGTTCAGCTTAAATAAGTCTCTAAAATTGACAGCTCAAAATCCAACTCTTCTACAGCTCAGCTCTCTCTCAGTGGGGCTCGCCAGTGGCCCGGGATCAAGGAGGAGTGATTAAATTGATCTGAGCTCCACGCGATCACCCCTAAAATCCAGGCTCAGTTCTTCTTGGTGATTAAATTTCAAGGATGAAGGTAGGTGTTTGTATACTGATGATTTGTTTAATCTCATTGATGTTTAAATGATCTCTAGCTATATTTGTTGATAATAACCCTCTAGGCTGAAAGGGCCTAACTTTGCCCACATAGGATGCTGACAAGCCTCCTGGTAAGTTGAAGGGAGCCTGCAGCCCCTGATCCTTAAGGCTTTCTTTATGGAGCCAACAGTCATCAGGCCTGCAACAAAGGCAGCCAGCTTTGATTCCTACTGAAGAGACAGAGAAGACATGCTAGGGCATCTGAGTTATACTGTGTTAGGACATTCGAGTGATGGCACAATGGGTCCTGATAGTTACCTTTGGGTAACTGACGGCCTGTGGTGTGGGGGAGTTATTTAGCATGTGGTTTGGCAGAAGAAGGGGCAATGGGTGGGCGCTACCAGGAGGACAAGGTAGCTCAATGTAAGCAGAAGGATTCTCTGAACCCCAGCACCAGCTACCTGCAGGCTGGCTTCTGGGCTTCCTCATGGCCTGCTCTGCCTCTGACTCTTAAAGAGTCCTGTAAAGTGAGAGTCGACATAAGGCCTGCTTTGCCCCGACCTCTGTGGTGTGGTTGCTCTTCCTTTTCATCTCTCCAACCCAGCATCCTTAGTTCCTAACGCTTTCACATATGGAGGTAGCAATGATGAAGAGTCACATTCTGAGAATGGAGGAAGCCGTGAGCAAAGGAGGGCAGAGATGAGGGGCCCAATGTCACCTGGCACCTGTGGCTGGGCCACTTTGGCTGTCCACCTCCTGGGCTCAATGTTTTCCTTTTCTGTCACTGAACAAAGCGAATCATAATTTATTGGAAAATGAGGGCTTGAGATGAGAAGAATGAAAACAAGCAGGGTGATTGTCTTCTTCCTCCTTCTATTCAAAGCTGTCCATCTGCCCCACCTCCTCTGTCTGAGAGGAGGGTATTGCAAAGAATAAGAGACAAGAGAAACCATGGTAGCAGCAGCCTGCTGGGGAGCTGGGGATCAACTCAAAAGCAATTTTAATTTGATTCCCTCTCCAACCACCGCTAATAGCATCTTGCCTCTTTGCACCTCAGCTCTGAGTCTTCTAAGTGGTTTTTCCTGCCATCTGTTTGTTTTTTTCCTTCTGTTTGCAACCCCTAAATGTTCTTGTGATGCTGTGGCTTATATGGGTCTCATGCCAAGCTTTCTGCAAACTTGTTTTCCTCTCTCCTCACTCCTGATACTCCCACTCTCCCATGGTCCTCCTCTGTACTATTTTGACATTGAGGCTATGTTCTGATCTTATCTTGTTTTAGCAAGAGATCTGGTGCCCACCACTTGAGCAGTTTTCAGACTCTTTCGGTCTTTTCAATATGGCTATTGCTATACATTGGTTTGCCTTCCAAAGGAAAGGTGACAGTCCATGTCAATGTCTGTTTTTGTGATTCCTTGGAGTTAGAGAACCTAGCCTCAAGGTCCAGCCCTTCTGTTTCAGTGCTGGACAATCTTGGGAAGTCGCCTCATATGAATGATTCTCAGCTTCCTCATCTATGGGATGGGGACATTAACGATCTTCAAATCTCTCTAGTTAAGTTTGTTGTGAGCAGCAAAGGAGATCGTGTGGGAAAAGTGTTTCTAAACTCCCAAGGCCTTTTGTAACTGTGAAGTGTTCTCTCTGTTTCTGCCTTTCCTAATCCCCCAGACTTCAGCTGAGTAATAACAACATTTTTCTGAGACCAAAACCACGAAGATATTGAAACTTTCCAGAAATATTGTTTTCAGTCCTTTATCACTTGGAGTCATCAAATTCAAGTTCAAATCCTGACCCTGCTACTTACTATCTATGTGACCTTAGGCAACTCACTGAACATCTCAGAGCTTCAGTTTACTCATCTATAAAATGGGATGGGGTTAGATTCCTTTCAGTCCAACCTCTGTGATCCGATGATCATGAGATGATATTAAGAGAGCCCAACTTGATGCTGGCAACTCTGTCATCAAACAGAATCCATTTCATGGCTGCTCATGAGCTTTCAATGAGATGCTTCCTCCCAGGGTACCAGCTCTCTACTCCAAGATGGACTCCAGTGTTCCACAGCTTAGCTGTTAGTACCTAAGAAAATTTTATTGTATGCATTTAGGGTCCAGAGCATAGGCAGACCCAATCAGTTCACTCGACTGATGTCACCCCTCCGGGAGCTTGCTTTCAGAAGAATCACAATGACATGTAAGGAAAACACCTTGGAGCCATTGGAGAGCATGCATTGACATTCTATAATGGGTTCTGGTTGGATGGAGGCTTAGGATGGTGGTGATAGAGATAAGGCACCCTGGTATCTTATGGCTGGCTCTGGGAGGAAGGGCTAGAATGTGCCCACACAACACGTGTAAGAGGTCTGACTGGACCATTCCTGTCCTCAAAAATACTCAGTGTCTCCTCTTGCCTGAAAGGCAATGTGTGAATGCCACAACCTGGTGTATGAAGTCCCCATGTTTTGTCACTGGCTCATATTTAGAAGCTAATTGTGCATCACTCGTCTTCATACATTTCCACATGACAACCAAGCTGACCTATGAACTGTTCCACAAACTTGACCTTACATGTGCAGTCTCCAGGGCTTTTCACAGGTAGTTGGTCCTCCTTGCTTTGCATGCCCTCCTTCCTCACTTGCATCTCCTAGAATAATCAGAGCCATGGAACCACTCCAGGAAAGGACAGGCCAATCAATTGCTCATCCTTGTGACTCCCCAGATGGAAGCATCTCATCCAAGGCACCCCTCCTCTCGATGTGTTTCTTCCCCTATTAGAAAGCAAGTTCCTTGAGGTCATGCTCTGTCTTGCTTTTTGTGTTTATATCCATAGTTCCTGGTATATAGCGAATGCTTGGTAAAGGTTGTTTCATTAATTCATTCTCATGATACTTATCTAGTAATTTGTGTGAGGTGGGAGCCCTTGTTTACTGTGGAGGTGGCTGGTTACTTCCTCCTTGTGAACCCCATCTTCATATGGATGCTATCTCCCTTTCACAACTTACTCACTTCAGTGTGAATTACTCTCTAGTTTAGCTTTTGGTCCTACCTCTTAAAGGGAATAATTATTGTTTCAAACTCACCTGGGGAACAATAGGAAGATGAAGAGTTCAAGGTTATCACTTCAGAAATACTAGCTCCCATATCACTTACAATCTTCCTTCAACCAAATATTTCTAATCTAATTTGCTTAGGAATTGATATACATCTGCGTTTTCTCATTGTGCTCTAGAACATTAAAAAATACGAATAAATAATTATCTCTTTTGTTTAGCTCTGAGCCCCTCATACCAGAAATGGCCCCAATAATTATAAAATCTCTCTTTCTCTCCCTTCTTTCTCCCCTTTCTCTTTCACCCATCTTTCTCATGCTTTTTAATCTATTGCTACTCCTTCACTGATTATGAAAAGACACACATGGATATTAGCAGAACAATGTTTAGCCACTTTATCTTATAGAAATTAGTTTCTTTTAAAACAAAAACTAAGCAGAAAGCAAAATAAATGAGAGAGACAGAGAGACAGAGAGAGAGAGAGAGAAAGAGAGAGAGAGAGAGAGAGAGAGAGAGAGAGAGAGAGAGAGAGAGAATGAATGAGAATATGAATGGGAGTAAAGCAAAGGATGGGAACATGAGGAACCAAGAGTTGCCTTCTCAGAAGCATGAGGGGCTCCAGACACTTGGAGGCTATTCTGTGTGACTCCTGCATTGCCCAGCTGCAATCTTTGTTTTAATGGCTCAGCTTTTGGCAGCTAGGTGGCACCATAGTGGATAGAGTGCTGGGTTTGGAGTCAGGAAGACAAGAGTTCAAATACAGCCTCAGGTACTTACTAGCCATATGTGACCCTGGACAGGTCACTTAACCTCTGTCTGCTTCAGTTTTTCCAATTGGAAAATGGTTATAAGAGCACCTGACTCACAGGATGATTGTGAGGATCATATAAGACTTTGTGAAGAGCCCAGAACACAGAAGGTATCTAATAAATGCTTGCTCCCTTCTCTCCTTCATATTGCTTAGCTGCCAGTTTTCTTTGTATATATAACATTCTATTTTCCCCCAGTGACATGTAAAAACAGTCTTTAAACTTTTTAAAGAACAGTTTTGAGTTTTTAATTCTATCACTCTCTCCCTCCCTTCCCTTCCCCTCCCTGAGAGAGTAAGCACTCTGACAGGTTATACATGTGCAATCATGGAACATGTTTCCATGTCAGTCATTTGTACAAGAATAAAAAAAAGAAAGGAAGAAAGAAAGAAATAAAGGAAGAAGGAAAGAAAGAAAGGAAGGAAGGAAGAAAGAAAAGAGAAAGAAAGAGAAAAAGAAAAAATGTCACGCTTCAGTCTTTTTTTCAGACAGTCTCAGTTCTTTCTCTGGAGGCAGGGAGCATGCTTCTTCATGAGTCCTTGAGCTGCCATTTTCTTGCAGTGGTGATAGCTGACTATGTTTCAGCTTTTGCTCTCTCCTGACCCCTGTGCTTGTCCTCCAGGATTCTCTGTTACTCCACATTTCAGGTCTTGCTCCTGTCATGAGGCATCTCCTCTCCTTCCCCTTCCTTTAGGAATATGAAGGGCTAGGTCAACAGTGACACAGGGTCCCAACACTTTGAGGAGACCGAGCAGGAAAACATGAGAATTTCCCATCTGCCATTGAAGATTAGTGTCCCACATCCTGCTGGCCTCATCTTTCAAGGCTTATCTTGGGTACCACTTCTTCTACAAAGCCTTCCTTGATTCTTCCAGCGGTTAGTGCCGCCTCCCTCCTCCAAGCACCTGGCTTTTATTTTTGTCTGTTGCCGTCTAGTAGGACGTAAGCTCCTTCATGTCTGGCACTGTTTTTAATCTGAATCCCCAGCACCCACCACTGACACTTACTCAGTGTTTAATCAGTACTTGATGGGTTGAATTGAATCTATGGTCCTCTCTATAGATGAGAGTGCACCAGCAGAGCCTGTTATTCCCCTGCATCTGCCTGCATGAAATAGTTTTTGCCTGCACATTCTTGTCTAGTGGAAGAAAATCATTCTGCAGCTAGTCATATCTTGTATTCACTGCTCTCTTGAAACCAAGCAAATGTTGATTTGAACTCTGCTAAAAGGGTTACCCTGAAAGTTCCCATTGGTCTGGTAAGAGGTGATATTAGACACTTGTGGAGTTCAGAGGCAGGGGCTCATTTCTAGTGGCTTAATGTGGTGCTTAGCTCCCTTAGCCATGTCTCTAATAAAGCAGGGAAGGCTTGAGACGTCCTGCCGCTGGGCTTGGTCACTGCCTCCAGGGATGCTTTGCACACATTCCAAAGCATGGGGCCAGTGGAGAGAGGGCAACTTTTGGAGTCAGGTAAGATTGGGCTTGGAGTCCTGCCCTTTGTACTGGCTATTTGGCCACAGGCCAGTCACTGAAGCTTCTCATTCTCCATTTTCTCTTCTATAAAATGGAATAATCGTGCTTGCAGGAACTGCCTCACACAGCTGTGGGGAGGTCCACATGAGATACTGTGAATAAAATGCTCTGTAAACCTAGAAATGATCCACAAATGGTGAGTTATTTTTAGATCCAAGACTACCTGGTAGATTCTGAGTTTAAAAATGTTTGTAGGATGAAGAAAAACCAAGCAACCAACAATCCAACCACCCATCAAACCCAGAAATCCTTGTTCATTTGCTAGATTGGAGGTGACACTAGGGGTAGGGTGCTGAGAGGCTGGAAGAAGGAAGCCAGTGGGGGAAACTTTATACTACCCCTTTTTATAAATGCACATATGCCAGGAAGCTTCATTCTCTGGGTCCCTACCATGTCCAAAGGTAGTCTTCATGTATCACTGAAGTGACTCAAAGCCCCTGCTGAGCAGTCACACCAGGGTTGCAGGTGTCAAGTGTTAGCAGTACAGGAAGGCCTCACCTGGGATCTGTGAGAACACACCTTGCATGTTGTGAGCAAAGCAAGGCCTTGGGAAGGTGCATGGAGGCTAGAGATGCATGCCATCCTTCTAGAGATGGAGGTGGGCTTACTAGGTAGTTTGTAAATCACCTCCTAAGGGGAAAAACTATATTTTGTGATCACTCAGTGCCTAAATCTGTGCTCAGCATCTAATGCATAGCTTAATGAAGGTTTGTTGAATGAATGAATGAGGGCAGTTCCTTGTGGGACCTTACTTTGGAACTTGGTGGGTCTGTGACCTCAAGGCTGCGGGTTACAGATTGAAACTCGCTCATGGTTTCTGACCCCTGGGACTCCTGTTCACACTCTCTTTTAACATCCTGCACAGGAGTGATGGTCCCTGAGGTGCTGGGAGCCTTCCTGTAGATCTCTTGATAAGCTAGAGGTGCCAGTGGCACATGCAGGATGCCCATGGGATGCCATGACTAGCCCACCTCCTTTGCCATTCTTTACAAAATCTCTTGAGTGATCATCTGCAGGTGACATCATTTTGCAAAAGGGAAACTCTGTATTGTATTCATTTCAATCACGTGGATTTTATAGGTGACCCCCAAATGATCTCATCCTTTGTTTCATCACAAACAGTGCCTGTTTTTCTGTTGCCCTCTCTAGGGGGGCTGAAGGGTTTGCTGAGGAGTGCTGGGTGTGTAGTGTGGGGGCCTTTTCATAAGGCATCCACAGAGACAACTTTGTCCAGTGATCTGCTGAGCATTGCCATGGCACATGGCAGAAAGCAGGGAGCCAAATGCCCATCTGAGGCAGTTAGGGAGGAGGGCATATGCCAACTATGGGCCAAAGAAGGATTCCCGATTGGTGGCAGTGCCTTCATATAGTGGGGGATTGTTCAATTGAATGGCAAGATTCTCTAAAGCCCCTGACTTGCAGGTGATATTAAACTGGACCTATCTCCAGACTGCTGTTGGTTACCTATGTTCAGGGAATGGAATAGAAGGCAAAAGAGGGATCAGATGTGTGTAGGCAGGAAGCACATGGGCCTATTGCCATGTGGAAGTATCACAGGGGGGCAGGGGAAGAGCTTGTGTACTTAGTGGAGGAAAGAGAAACCACCAGCATCCCTTTTTTAAGGGCTATGGGAAGCTATTCTTCCTGGCTTACTTGACATTTTTCTTTGACACCCCCACAGCCCCTTACTGCCATAGTGGGAACTAAGGGACAAAATATGGGCATTGCTTCATTACCCCAAAGTCCAAGTCCTTTAGTTCTGAACCTAATGCATCACCAGAAGTGGCCAGGGATGGCCCCAATCCAACTCCCCACTACAGGCTGCAGCATCAACCTGAGAGGCTAGCCCACTTAAATAATTCTATATCAAGAACACACTGCACATGGGCAGCACAGAGAACGCAGAATTGACTAAAGTAAGAGAGAAGTGTAGTTTACGTTTGGGAAATGGCCCAGTGTTTTTATTGACTCCCATGCCTCTCCTTAGTATATGGATGGGGGTGATTGTAATGCCATGCACCAGCAGATTCCCAAAGGAATGCTACTGTGAACAGCTTTTAGAGTTCAGATTACAAAATAGAGTGAACACTCTGTTTATTCCATTACAAATCAAGA
>CM053582.1:575716589-575733604 GCA_028627135.1 Pseudochirops cupreus
ATAACTATATCAGCATATTTATAGTTACTGTAGGCATTGTGAATACTGCATTGCTGATACAATTTGTAACATAGGAAAAATAACAGCACCAAGTTCACAGGGTCATTGGGAAAAATCAAATGAGATCATATATGGAAAGCCCCTGGCCAGCCTTGAAGTGCACTGCAGATAGGGGGCATTTTGCTTCTTGTTATTAGTCAGCATCCTAAATATTTTCAAATTCCTTAAAATTGAAACTGTTCATGTTGGTGATGTCATCATCAACAAGCTTTTATTGAATAGCTCTCATTATGCGTAAGGTGCCATCCTGTGGGACTGCACAGAGTGCTAGGGCTGAGGAGCAAGGAGAGGGTGGGCAAAGTGGGGTGGGAGACATGGCTGGGATGGAATGGGAGACAAAAGAGAAGTTGGCCCAGAATGTAAGTTCAAGAAGGCCAAGTCTCGAGTCCAGCAAAATTCAGTCAAGACAGGAAGGAATAGAGACTCACCAGAGGTCTGACCTGACCAGGGCAAGAGTCAAAGCACAGATGTGGAATGGCGTGTGTGCACCTTTAAGGTGATACCAGAGCATTCCACTGAACAGGGACATTTTTTAAGCTGAGGTGGTCATATGGGAGTGGATGCCAATGCTAGCTTGCCTGTGAGTTCTATCACTAGGCACACACAAGCAGCATTTCTCAAGGAAGACTCTACACTGGACCAGGTGCATCCCTGGGGAGATCTTAGAGACCTCCTCCCTGGAATAAGCTCACCATTCTTGGCAAGAGGAGCCTGAAAAATCTCACAACCCAAAGCCTCTTTGCTCAGTCTTTATAGAGCAGAAAGGAAGAATAGTTCTTGTCTGGATGCTCATTGTCTTGGGGATAATAAGCTTGGCAGAATTCAATCTACCTCCAGGAAAATGTATGTACCAATTCATTGTGTTACTCTTTTCTGAGGAGTCAGTAGACTAATGTAAGCCAGCACATTGGGCAAGGTTGGTCTCTAAGGCTTGGATTTTTTTCCTTTCTATTGAAGACAGTGATACATGGAGACTGTCACATTGCTCACCTTCCCATCTCCTCTAAAGAGGAGGAATGAATGGTAAGGAGTCAACAACTACCATTACCCTGAAATCCATGCCTGCCAGCTCCCTGTGTTAGGTCAACCAGCCATCGAGGATTGATATTGGGTTGGCAGGGCCATCCAGTACCTCTGACTGGGCTGGTAAGCCAGGAAACCTGCTGAATTCATTCATGATCTCTGTGAGTGTTTATCACAGAGTGTTCTGAAGTGAGATTAAAAACTCATGGCCCAGAATTAGAGGGGAACCTAGAGGTCATTGAGTGTAAATCCTTCATTTTACAGATGAGGACACTGAGGCTCAGAGCATCCCAGGTCATGTGGGGGCCAGGACCACAGACACCAGGAGGAGGACTTTAGAGCCCATATAATGCATCCCTCTCCTTTTATGGATAAGGAAACTGAGGTTTTCTTGGGGTCACACAGCTAGTTTAGGTTTTCCTGGATCTGAGCTCAGCACTCTACCCACCTTGCTTCCCTAGTGAGTTGAGGTAGAAAGGAGAAGACTTGGAGTTGAAACTCAGGTTTTGTGACCCTGAAACCAACTAGTCCCACCTGCCAAATGGAAACACAGCCCTTGCCTGATTATCTTTTATTATCCAGCCTACTGATTCCCAAGTAATTCATCCCAATATTCTCCTTATCAATCAAGTTCAAGGCCCCATTCCTCCTCAGCTCTTCACTCTCCTTCACCTCCCATATCTATTGGACTTCCACCCCAGACCTCTCCAATGCACTTATCATGTAATTTTGTGGGTAGCTGTCCTTGGGCATTGGTGTCTCAGGACCTGTTAGACTGCGAAATTTATGAGGACAAGGAAGTCTTTTTAAAAACTTGATCCTGAGAACATCAAGCACAGAGCTTGGCACAGAGGAAGCACCTAAGGAAGACAAGGTGCATTGTACAGTATTAGATCATAACCCTACTTCATGGCTCCTCCCTTGTCATCACCTTCTTTCCTTGTCATGAGCTCCGAATTTCAATGTGCTAATAAAGTACCTGCTTTGCTCATACATTCATGTGTCTTCTATTTTTCTTGGCTTGCCCCATCTGGGAGTTCAGGATAAATGGCTTCTGTCTTTGAAGTAAATATGAACATATCAGTCCTCATTGGAGCATGAATTCCTGCATTGTTGAATGATCCACCTATTAACCCTTTTAAAGATAGGCCTCACCAATGTAGCCATGGGGCCTACTCAGAAAAATAAGGGGTTTCTTTTGCCTACTGGGTGAATAACAATGAGAATATAGTATAATTGTCCTTCATTTTAAAATCAGAAGACTTCAAAACTCTTTTAAACACTGGCTCACCAATCTTTCACATTCCTCTCTGATAGAAGTAGAGGTTATGTATAATTTCCCCCATCCTACCAATTAAGAAAGTGAAAACTTAAAATCATTGACTGACTTACCCAATCCATAAAGCCAGAGAGCAAAAGACCAAGGGCAAGACTGACCCTGATTAGCCATTATCTTTATTAGTCAGTGAATCCCACTGACTATAATCCACTATAGGTATTTGGAGAGGAGGACAGAGTCTGTGGGGGTGGCTTGGTACTGTGAAACTGATCCCAGAGGACATTGAAACAATAAGAATTTTCACTGCCTTCAAGTGTGAAAAGTAGTGAAAATAGGGGCCTGGGAGCCAGAAGACCTGGTTCTAGCCCCAGCTTCAGGCCTTCTAGTTGTGAACTTGGGGAAGGGCTTTAACTCCTCTGAGCTTATTGTTTCAGTTTCAAAATGGAGATAATACCTGATGACTACCTCTGAGGTTAGTTTGGGAAGTGCACAAGACATAAGAATGACTAATCTTTAAGGATGGTGGGCTGTTTTAAAAGTTGTGTCTGTAATCATAACTTTGCAAAGATTCTCTCCTTTCATGGCTTGCTTTTTGTTGCAGATTTCTCTCTCTCTCTGGGAATTGGGAAATTTCAAGTATAATTCCTATTATTATAATTTAAAAAAATCTATTTTTAAAAACCCTAAATATGAGAGAGAGTACCTATATTGAAGACAGGAGAATAGAGGTTGAGGAACTCAGTGGTTCATAGGAGACAGCTTCTACAGAGGTCATTTGAACCATGGGTGCAGTTCCACTGGTATGGGGGAGTGACCCTTATGTCAGTCTATTTCATGCTTCTATGTGGGTGGAGAGGAATGCAGGCCTCAGCAATCTGTGCTGTAGTAAAGGGTCTCTGAGTGTTAGTGAGCCCTATATAATTTTTAAAAAATGAAGCTAGAAGCCAAGAGGCAGGTGGGAGCCATGTTCTTCCTCACACCCTGGATATTAGTTTTCTAGTGCCTGGAGCAATAGCATCATTCCCTTTCTCCCTACTTACAGTAGCTCAGCTGTTTGAGAACCCGACCTAACTTACCTCTCTCCAGAGGAGATTTCTTTTGTTCCTGGTCACTCTTGAGGTTATGTTGATCCCAGAGTTATTCATGTGGTCTTGGTCTTGTGAAGGAATAAAAGACACTAGATAAAAGCATGGTTCAGAGGAAAAGGTCCTGGGTTTGGAATTAGAGCATTTGGGTTCAAGAGCCAGTTCTATTATTTGCTATCTGTATGACCTTGAGTAATCACTTCCACTTTTCTGGCCAGGATTACATCCTTGGTAAAATGTGAGTGTTATACTAGATGTCTTCTCATTTACTTTCTAGTTTCATTTATGATCCTTTGAATGCAAGCTTTCCATGAGCTGTGTCTGAACTTAAGCAGGTCATAGTAGATCAGCACCAGGAGCTGTCCAGATGGAATTGGAAGATTCTGAGAGACAAAAGGCCTTTGTCTTTAAAACTCCACATTTTTTATTTGACCTCCAAGAAAGTTGGGGTGATTTAATAGCAAATCAGTAATTGGCTTCGTTGATTCTGTATTGAAAGTCCTTACTTTTTCATGTTGGCTTCTCCAGTGAAAATGCTAAAAGTCAGCTAACTGTAAACAGTGACAATACTTTCATCCTCAGTCCTGAGCCAAGCAGATGTCAGCTCTTTAAAAAAAGGTGGATGAAGTTGGATGCTGCCCAAAGAGGAAATGAACAGAACAAAACCCTTCTGAATAATGAAGGCTTTTTGAACTTTAATTTAGCATTAAATTACAGTGATGAAATATCAAAAAATAGAGAGAGGCTTTTCAGGATTGTTTTGTTTCTCACCATGGGGAAAAGTAGAAAATGAATATGCATGGAACTGATAAATGAGTCACTTAAGGATTTGGGTTTCAAGACACTCATTGTTTGCAAAATAATTCTTTTCCAAAATGTCTTTGCTTAATAGGAATATCCGGAAGAAGACTGATATCAAGGCAACACCTCATATTTTAAAATTTACCTGCGAAGTCAATTGGCCCCAGATGAATTGTGGAAGATCAAATTCTCTTTCTCCTTGACTTCTCAGCTCAGAATCCTCCAGGGTTTCTTTTGAAAATCTGGAAAGTATTTCTTGACAAACTTAAAATCACTTTTATCTCTATGACATGCTTATTTTTCACAGCTTTCTCAAGAAATACTTGAACAAACAAACAAACACTCTTTTCAAATCCCCAAATCCAATTTTGCTACTTCCTTTCCTCAATATGAGAACAGTCATGGAGGACAGTTCCTTTCTAGACCATTTCTTGAGAAACAGGTCAGGGGGAGAATATTGGTGAGGAGGGACATAAGTGATGCCTGGGGAAAGCTATGTTTAAAGAGCTGCTTCATTGGAACCTGAGGGCTTGAGGATCATCACCTTATAAACGAAACTAAACTAAAGTTAAAACAAAAACCTGAGATGAGAAACCTCTCCAAGAGCTGCTTTCCTCTTCTTGCCTTCTACAGTTTTTTCTTCTCACTCCCAAAGTTCCTAGCACAGTGGCAGAACAAATACTCAATAGATATGCTCCCTGTAGAACATAAGCTGCTCAAGAACAAGAAATGTTTCATTCTTGACTTTGGCTCTTCAGTGGCTGACACAGTGCATGGTATATGATAGAAACTTATAATTACTTGTTGACTGATAGATTCACTATTGTCTTCTGTGGAAGAAAGCCCCCTCATTCTATGGTGACATGGCAGTGTTCTCAAACAGAACACCATGTCCTTGCCACCCTACATACATATCTCCTGGAGTTTAACTATTTTTTCAATTAAACTAAAAAAACTCATTTTTAATGGTGAATAAGAAAAATCCACCCATTTATCTTCATTGGAGAAAACATTTATTAAGTGTTGGAATTTTTTGTATGCCAGGTACCATGCTAGGGTTTGAGTTTTTCATTTCCAGGAGAATTTGTGACCCAAGCAGGCAGATGTTCACAAGAATCAGTACTCTATTATAGCGTGTTCATGGAAGCATTTCCTCTTGAAGCTAGTCATGATTTTCAAAAAGCTAATGTGATTTTCGAAACAGTACTCTGGTTCGTTCAGGTAAAGGGTATCAAATGAACCTATGGTATTGCATGGCTAGTAAGCAGGAGATAGGACCCCAGGTTTTACACAGTGGCCATTTTATGGTAGGTCTTGATACCTTTGGTAGTTAGAAAACTCCTGGAGATTGTATTATTAAATTCTTGGTCTTAAAAGGAGATTGACAGATCAGAGGGGATTCCCGGGTGAGTGACTGGAAGGACTAGAGAACTTTCTTCTCTATTGAATGGAGAGTTAATCTAGATCCTAAAACTTAACACATTTGGTAGACTGCTATAGCTGTTGTGTCCACTCTATCATTGCCCCCATATGAACCTTTTTCCCCCTCATCATTCTCTTTTCACCCTCTGTTGTTTCTGAGTCCCCGTTGGAATTAGTAGCTTCTGAGGTCACCATCTCTCCTCTTTTAAGCTATTCTGCCTTCCTTGAAGATGTTTAGCCACCTAACAATATGAGCAACAGCACCAGAAGATGCCTAATCAGAGTGGGGGCTCTAATCCCTTAGAGGAAATTATGGTGGAGTCATTTTTCCCTCTGAGTGACATAAACCACAATGGATACTGTGCGGGGCTCAATTCTGAGGCTCAGAGATGTATTTGAAATCTATCATGCTCTCTCATCAGTCTTTGTTTTGATTCCATATCCAATGCATATGTTATAAGGCAGAGAGACCTGCTAAAGAGTGTGATGGGATAGTAGGAAGGGCTGGTAAATGCTGGCAGATTGTATGAGGCTGCCCATGGAGCTCTGAGGAAGTAATTGTCTTTTTCATCACTTGTCTGCAGTGCATGCTTCCTTTTTCATACTGAAACGCCAGAATTGAATGGATATATCCAAAGGAATGGGTAAAGTGCAGTAGCTTCTAGCCATCAGTCTGATGAAAGGCCTGACTCTCCATTTAATGGCATTTTAACACCCAATGCTCAACTGCTCACACTTCCAGATTTCCCTGACACTGGCTTGGTCCATCAAGAAGTTGTCTCTGTGTGGATTAGAGAGATGGAGGTAAACCACTACCTACTGCCTGTTTTTGCTAGTGTCATTGTTATTGAGCTTGCAGCACTAACGAGAACCTAGCACGAGAATGCCCATCTAAAAATATTCACTATTGAACAGATGGACTTGCTGCTTTTTCTCCGCAGAGTGGATTTACCTGCTTTTTTTCTCTCACCTTTTGGATCTGTTTCTTTTTGATCAATGCTCTGGGCCCCTTAAACAGATTCCTTATAGAATCTTTCTTCTTCTATATGTTATGATTCTCTTCCCAATGCTATAGATTTAACTTTGCTTCTCAAGGGCAACTGAGCTAGTTGAAGAGAAACATTTGTTGGAAGAAAACTGGATCTTGTGCAAGAGTCAGCCCAGGTTTTGTTTGTGATCCGCCAACCATTTTCTCTTCCTGACTCAACTCTGGTATCTTCCCTTGGGTGAGGTCTTTCTTTGGTGCTTCCCTCTTCTTCCTCCTCGTGCTGCCATCTTTGAACTTAGTGGTTGGATATTATAGCTCTTCAGCAGAAAGGCAAGGACTGTTGTTCCCCTTACCTCTGTAACCCTTGTGTTGAGCAGTGTTTTGCTCAGAGAAGTCACTGCTTGTTGGATCAGACCAAGCTGTAGAAATCAAAGGCCTGTCAAAATATCAAAGTGTTGCTTTTATTTTTCATCAAAGAATCTATATGACATAAAGGGAACAAATAATCTCCAAATGCGTAGCAGAGTGGAAAGAATACTGAATTGGGAATCCAAGGACCTGAATTCAAATCCAGCCCCAATCAGTTATTAGCGTAGGTGGTGCAAAAAGTTGACTGAGGTCAAGGTAAGTATGGGAATGCTGAGTTTAGTCTGACTATATGTGTAGTCATGGTGAAGAAAAGGAGACTCCATTTTTAACATTTATTTTTTCAATCAACAAGCATTATTTTCTGTTAATTTTGGATTAATTCCAACAATGTCTGACAAGAAAATTTCCTACTGCTTGTCTATCTGGAGTTGTAGGTCTAGATGGGCATGTAGGCCTCTCTCTCTAACTCTGACAGTCTACAGGGCATAAACTTAAGGTTCCTTTATTTGGAAACATGGAGGAAGAAGAGGTGAGCCAGGTTCTGTCTCTTGGATCAAGTTGGAGCAGCAGTGGGCATTGAGGAGAATGTATGGAAATGGAAAGAGATTTGTCACAAGTATTGAGCTTGTTCATGACTCTCCATCTTGCACACACACATGTGCATGTGCAAATATACACACACAGTTTCACCACTTCTTGGTCATATTCAAAAGCAGTTGCAGATTATTTCCTTATTCATGAGACTTCAATTCTAGTCAAACAATATATATTCAGGGCTTTCTCTGGGCAAGATACTGCTCAGCACTGGAGAGTAAAAAGAAAGATGGAGTCCTTGACCTCATGAAACTGACAGTTGAATAGGGGTGAGTCAAGGACACAAATTGTCATGATATAGTCTTGCATGAATATGACCTGTTTCTTTCAATGGTAGTTTTTTGGGATCAGGTTGAATGCTCTAAAGAAAGATAGTTTTTTTTCCCTTGAGGAACCTGTGCTTCCTCTACCCTGTCATCAACCATGAATTTCTTCAGCTCCCTAATTGTGTATGAATATGAGCGTGTGTGTGTGTGTGTGTGTGTGTGTGTGTGTGTGTGTGTGTGTGTGTGTGAAATTCCTGGTCATAAGAAGTCTCCTAAGGTAGCACTGAAATCAGTCAGCAATCCAAGTAAAGAGTTGGTGTGAGTGTCTCTCTTTCTCCCTCCTTCCCCATCTCCCTGCCTGCCTCCCTCCTTCCTTCTTTACCTCTCTCTTTATTATTCTCTTTCCTTCCTTCCTTCCTTCCTACTCTCTTCCTTTCTCCCTCCTTGCTTCCCTCTCTTTCTCTTTCCCTCCCTACCTCCTTCTCCCTCTGTCTCTTTCCCTCCCTCCCTCCTTCCCATCTCTCTCTCTCTCTCTCTCTCTCTCTCTCTCACACACACACACACACACACACACACACACACACACTCCCTTTTCCTCTTTCTTGCCATCTCTTCTTCCATCCCTTTTTCTCTATCCCTCCTCTCTCTTCCTCATTCCCTCCTCTCTCTCTCTCTCTCTCTCTTCCCCCCTCCCCCTCACTCTATTCTTTCCCCTATCTTCCTCTCTTCTTCCCTCCCTGTCCCCTCTAATGAGTCCAAGTCTGTAAGGTTGTGCTAGATTTGAAAGTACAGATGCCATGGAATCAGAGGCTCTTTTTGGAAGGCTACACCACAGTGAGTGAGCACTGTCAATATGGCATAATTACTCCTGGAGTCTGGGACCAGTTCTTTGATGAGCACTGACTTTCCCTGGATGAAAGGAAGTGCTGCCTAAGAAATGGCTCAGAAAAAGCACCTTAGACTTCTCAAAGGAGACGAGCATCATTTATGGATTGACTATCATCACTAATCAAAAGGGAAACAGCAATTTCCTTCTTCAAGCCGACAAAGAATGCCATGACTTCCCAGTGCCATTCTAGATAATGAATCCACTGTGTGGAAGCACCGCAAGAAGAAAAAGAAAGGACACAGACACCAGCTCTGACTCAAGCATTTAATTCAAGTAAACAAATATTTCTTAAAAACCTCCAATGTGCCAGGCCCCAGGGATGCTGAGACAAGAGGCAGACAAAACATCAGCTGTCACTAAGGAGCTGAGAATCTGTTGGAAGAGTACAGCAAGCTGCTTTGGGTTCCTGTTCCCCATCATGTGTGTTCCCCATCATGTGTATTCCCTCCCCATCATTTGTGTTCTATCCCCATCATGCGTGTTTCCTGGTTGTGTCTTCCTCCCCACTGTTGGTGTGCAAACCTGTAAGACTGTGCAGCTTTGGGTGTGTGGAGGAAATGTTTCTCACTACTTATCCTGTTATCTTGTCTAATTAAATATCTTTTGCATTAAGCTAATATATCTTTGACTGGATGGAAAGAGAAAACCATTGTTGAGGGCTCATTAACTAAGGGTTTTAGTGGATACTAACTGAAACCCATACTACCCATATGCTACAAACCTGGGATGCATTTTTGGGGCTCATGCATGAGGGGAACCCAATAGATATCTAATGTTCTGTGGGAGAACCTACCCTTTTAAATCATAGCAAAGTTCCATTATATTGGGCTCCTTAGATTTCTAATGAGATAATTATAACAGAAGCGGGCAACTAGGTGACTCAATGGATAGAATACTAGGCCTGCAGTCAAGAAGGCCTGAATTCAAATCCAGCCTCAGACACTTACTAGCTGTGTGATCCTGGCCAAGTCACTTAACCTCTATTTGCCTCAGTTTCCTCATCTGTAAAATGAACTGGAGAAGGAAATGGCAAACTGCTCTAGTATCTTTGCGAAGAAAATCCCAAATGGGGGTCACAAAGAGCTGGGCATGACTGAAAAATGCCTGAATATTGTGGTGTTATAATTGGATATCTGACCTGGAGTCAGGAAGACTTGGGGTTATATTGCTTCTGAAACAAAATGACTGTGGCCACCCCACGCAAGTCACTGAATCACTCAGTGCTCCAAGCAGTTCTCCAGAGTGCCCAGTTTAGATAGCTGCCTATGTGTCTTGGTGAAGGGAATTTCTAGCCCCCAGATTCCCCAGGCCATTGAAGTTCACATGGAGGAAAGGAGACCAGAGAGGACTGACTCACTAGTCCTGATGTGACTGAATTGTTCTATGTGGTTGCATGCCATAGAGTCAGATTCAGCTTGTTAGCAGTAGAAGGGCTTCAGAGATAATTTGACTTTCCTTTCACATGTAAGGGAGCTGAGGTGCAGAGAGGGAGGTACTTCTCTTTCCCTAGTCTGGGCTCACACAGTGAACAAGGGCAGACCTGGGAACAGAAGCCAGGTGTCCCTTCTCCCAGCTCTGTGCTCTGTTTTCCTTACTAAAATAGCTTTCCAGTGAGATTAGGTCTATGAGGTATGCGGCCCTTTGGCAACCCCTGCCTCCTATTCTGAGTGGCCCCAGGGTAGATCAGGACAGGCTTCACATGACAAGCAGTGGCTTTTGACTTGAGATTTCAAGAAGGGCTTAGAGTGCAGCAGGTGAAGGAAGGTCTGCTAGGTTGGACAAAAGAAAGGCTGTAGGGGGCACCTAGGTGACTCAGTGAATAAAGCACACACCCTGAAGTCAGGAGGACCTGAGTTCCAATCTGGCCTCAGAAACTTGATACTTAACTAGCTGTGTGACCTTGGGCGAGTCACTTAACCCCAATTGCCTTGCCTTACCCCTCTAAAACAAACAAACAAGAAGAAAGACCTTAGCATGATACAGGTAAAGGAGCACTGGCTTGGAGTTTGGGGACTTGACTTCAAATTCTGACTCAGCCACTTGGAGGCTGTGTGACCTCAAACCAGTCACTTCCCCTGTCTAGCTTTCAGGGTATAATCTGCAAAATGAAGAAGCTGGCTCCTCTTGCTATAGACTAGGGCTGTGACAATATGATGTGTGCCTGCTGATGTGTGTGATAAGCTTGGGTTGGAGAGGGCAGGGAGGAGACAGAATGGGGCAGCAGGTCTCCAAGTTTTGGTCCCTCCCTGCCCCCTCCCCATGGTTTGTATGTCTAAGAAGGGAGCATTTCCCACCCTGAGTGAAGGGTGAGAGTGTTAGGGGCAGGAGTGGCTGCTCAGCGTCCCACCCTGCTCCACACACACCCTGATCCATCTGGGCATATTTCTCCCCCTAGAGGACACTGACATGCACACTGGCACCTTAGTAAGAGGTAGAAACTCCAAATGAGTTTCTAGTCACTGGGTCTTTCCCAAAGACTGGTGATTTAGGACACAGGCTTCAGAACTTTACATAGCCATCAATCAGGCACCAAGCATTTATTAAGTGCTTACTATGTACCAGGCACTGTGATTAGGGCTGGGGATACACAAATAGACAAAAGCCGTCCCTCTCCTCAAGGACCTGACCTTCTAATGGGGCAGACGAGGCATAAATAGTTAGGTACCTAAGGGAAAATCTAGGGAAGATAGGAAATAACCACAGAGGGGCAAAGCACCCAGAGCTGGCAGACCTGGAAGGGCCTCTTACTGAAGATGCCTTGTAATATGAGTCTTGAAGGGAGCTGGGGATTCTAAGAGCTGGTGATAAGAAGGGAGGCTATTCACACATGGATATGGGAGAGAGAGTGTTGTGTGAAAGGAATTACAAGTAGACCATAGAGTGTGTTGAGGGGAGTAACAGATTGTCCAGCTGCCATTTCTGTCCCAGGTATATGTACTAAAGGGCTGCTTCATGGACTGCCCATCTGCTGGCATGGCATAATCTGGGCAAAATCAATTCTTCATCATTTTCTTTTGCCTAGTTCACCAACTGACATCACTGACAAGGTGCTGTAGTGTGCCGGTGTTCATTGTCATCTACACAGTGACTTCCATGAACAGGCTTATCTGGAGAGCCTCCCCAGCCATAGGGATTCTTTTTATTTCTCTTCTTTCTGGAACTTCTTTTATTTGCACTTTGTGTACAGGGCACCATCCATGACACTGATAAATGCCTCTGGTGACCAGAAGGCAGGCTCTTTGGCTCCCTGTCCTCTTCCTCACTTCATGATGGTGCCAGCCAGGGGACCATTGAATAAAGGCATCTCCTGGGCCTAAATCAACAACAGGCTTTTGAAAACCAAATCCAAAAGTTGGAAGTGACTTTTGGGACAATCTGGTCCAACTCATACATTACAGAATCCCCACTATGTGCTACAAGACATGTAATTGTCTGTAAGGCAAGCAAAGTAGTACTTTGCTGTTTGTTTCAGCTATTCAAGTACCTTTGAGACTCACCTTTGATTGTATCGGTAGTCTTTGTTGGAAATAGTATACATTGTGTTGCCCTGAATAGGCCTAAGGGAATTTGAAGACCTTCCCTGCCCTTAATAGGCCTAACATCGACACATGGAGCTCATGGTGGGAGGAGCTTTCCAAAAGGGCCAAACTGGAAGGGTGGAACAGGAAGGAACAGAGCAGAGAAGAGCTTGAGCAGAGCTGGGGCCAAGCAGAACTGAGAGGGAGAATGTTTGTGATATCAGCACTCTGTAGTACCCTGTCTGTTGGTCTTTCAGACAAAAGCACCCTGTCTGTTGTTCTTAGATAGAAGTCCTGAAAGAGGACTTTACTACTGTTACAGAAGTCCTGGAACTTTACTGTTGGTTTGTGTTACTTTGTCAGTGAGAAAGTGAATTGAGATGATAGTCCTAGCAATGTATATAAATATTGTTGTGGCTCTGTTAAGCTTAATGTGTGTAAATATTGTTGTTGCCCCGTTAAGCTTTATTCTCCTAGAAACAGAAGCTGCAAAGAGCTTGGAATGGAGCTGTCCTCATAAGCTGAGATAGAGTAAGTTGAGATAAAGAACTGGAAGCAGAAAGCTGCCTGTGCGTGAATCTAGACAAGAGGTGGGAGCAGTCAGCTCGTGGAAGAGGAGTAGAGGGGTTTGGAAACCAGTCTCAAGTCAAGATGAAAGAAGACTTTACTTGATCACTCTGTATTGACTGATGAGATTGTGACTTACTGTGACCTAGGGTGGATGGTGTTTGTACTTTCTGCTACCCCTTAAGGATGACTGGCAGCCATCCTTGAGTCAAGATGAAAGAGGACTTTACTTGGATACTGTGTATTTGTTGAGGAAACTGTGGCTTATTGAATATGTTTTGCTTAAGACTATGTGGCCACCTTAGTAATAAGTTGTTGTGTTATATTATTGTGCTTTAGTTTATTGCTGAATAAATAGAGTTCGCTATACTCTATGTGATTAGATCCTTAAAGTTATTCACAGCAGCAGAAGTCCTCAGGAGAGCTGCTCTTGATTGGCTTTACATTGTCCCATCTTTGTTAGAAGACTCTAAAGAAGAGGATCCTGACCCCACCTCTGTAGGAAGTGCATTCCACTCTGTGATGGATCAAATCATCAGACAGGTTTTTTCCTTGACATTAAGCCCAGATCGACCTCTTTGCCACTTGTACCCTTTTCCTTTCCCTCTTCCCTCTGGATCCTGGAACAGTTCCTATACCTCCTTACATATGACTGTCCCTTACATACTTGAAGACAGTAATCATGTCCATTCAAGCCTTTTTTTCTGAAGGCTAAATATGCTCTGCTTTCTTAACTGACCCCCATAGGATGTGGACTCAACTTCACCATTCTAGCTTCCCTCCTTTGTACACCCTCTAGTTTATCAATGTTTTTTTTGGAGGGGGGTAGGCAAGGCAATTAGGGTTAAGTGACTTTCCCAAGGTCACACAGATAGTAAGTGTCAAGTGTATGAGGACAGATTTGAACTCAGGTCCTCCTGACTCCAGGGCCAGTGCTCTATTTCCGGCACCACCTGGCTGTCCCATCAATGACTTTCTTAAACTGTAGTGCCAGAGCTGGACACAAAATTCCAGATGATTTCAGAGCTCAACTCGATGACAAGTTCTCATTCCTGGAAGCTGCGCCCCTCTCAGTGCAGCCCAAGGAAACTTGAACATTTTTTGGTACTGACTCATTCTGAGGTTGCAGTTCATTAAAACCCCAGTTCCCTTTGAAAGCAACTGCTGTCCCTCTATGGTCACCCTATCATTATATATAATCTATCTATCTATCTATCTATCTATCTATCTATCTATCTATCTTTGCATTTGTCCCTGTTGAATTTCATCTTATTAGATTCATCCCAGTGCTGAGATGAGTTGAAGTGGTTTCATCCTCTATGGAATCTTGCATCATCTCAAATGCTGGTGGCCCTTGTCATTCATCCTTGAAGGAATGAATACATACTACAATATCTTTAATCATCACTTTACCTGAATTTTCCTACTGTCTTTGTGCAGTTTAGCCTGGAAATCATTAAGCATAAGGTCTCCCATTTATCCCCTTCAGTTGTTCAGAGGATAGTAGGGCAGAGGTGTTTCAAATCTATTCTGTACAATGATGCCTAAAAATACTCTCTCCTGTTTCCATCTTTCAATGTGATATTAAAATAACTGGTCAGTTCAGTGGTGGGGATATTCGAGGCCATTGGTTAGAATGGTCTCAATTCCTTGTTGTTAAGAAGTTGCTTAGCTGTGCAGGTGTGTGGATTCAAGCCCCCAAACTAATCCTTTCTTTACACAATTAGGAATTGGCAAATATTCATTTAATAAGGTCTGCATTCATAGTCACTCATAACTCTTAAGTGCTGTAATCATCCAGTGGAAAAGATAGGTGGCACAGTGGGTAGAATTCCAGGTCTAAATCAACAAATCTCTGAGCCTTGGACAACTGTAATCAAACACACATACACATACATACATACATACATACATACACATGCATACACACATACATACACACACATACATACATGCATATCTATGCATGTGTACATATGTGTATATCACATATATTCAAGTTCTGATCTGTATTGGAGAAGGGAATGAGCACAACAAGGAAATGGCAGGTCTTTGATTTATTAATAGGTGAAAGGGCAGTAAGTTGATCCCTGCCAGTGTGCGCCTCATCACAGAATTACCCAGATTCCCAAAGGCCCTGACAGCAGAGGTTAAATTTATTCAAGGCTTCTTAAGATGGAAAGGCTTAGAGTTTTGGTTCCATAAAGACTTGCAATGTGTGTCTGCCTTCTGAGGATCACCTTGGCTAAATGGAGAGGGCTCAACACCTGGTGATGAACCTTTTGGCTCCCACAATTCTCCTGAAGAAATCAATGAAGTTATTCTGTCTCTTGGGGCAGATTGTGACCAATCTATGCTTCCTCATCCTATGTCACTGACACCCACATTCTCTCATAGCTCTACACAACATCATCCCAGGCAGACATTTACTAGCTGTGTGACCCCAGGCAAATCCTGGAATCTCCATTTGCCTCAGTTTTTTTATCTGTAAAATGGTGACACTAACAAGGGGTATTGTGAAGATCAGATATAATGTTTGTAAAGCACTTACTCAGTGCCTGGCACATAGAAGGCACCATACAAAGGTTAGCTATTATGATGATTATTACTGATGGCTCATGCAAAAGAAGGCTGAGAGCTTCAGCTTTGGAGGTTTGGTCAAAGCACTGCCCATTCACAGTCTTTGGCTCGAGCCTCCCTGCATAGAGGTGGAACGTCTATTCACATTGTTGTGGTCATTGTCTAGATTCTGCTCCTGGTTCAGAATGTTTCTTCACTCTGAATCAGTTTGTACAAGTCTTCCCATGATTTTTTGCCCATCACCAAGCCTTGGGCACACATTTTCTTTACCACCTTTTGTTGTTATAGGGTTGCTGCTATGGATGTTGTTGTACACATAAGACTTTTCCTGCTATGATCCCCCTGGGGATAGAAGCCCAGTGGAGAGATCTCTAGATTGAAGGATTTGAACAAATTAAATCATATCATGTGATTCCATATTGTTTTCTAGAAAGCTAGTTGAATAAATAGAACGACATCAAACCACTTTGCCTTAATCTTATAGCTCCATGACTATTTCCCCATCTTCCACTGTTGGCAAGTTATTGATTGTCAGGTCATATTTCAAAGCTGTTTTAACAAAGCTATTTCAGAACTTGCTTTCTTTAATTAGTGGTAATTTTAAACAATTGTATCTGACTGTTGACATATTATATTTTCTCTTTTGAACATTATTTGTCTTGAAAGCTGTTTATCTAGTGAAGAGTGATTTTTAATCATGTAGACTTGGGTCAGTCCCCTTTGGATATGGGGGGGCAGAGATCCTTAATACGCAAATTTGTAATGGTTTTTCCCTTCATGAATCCTGTTATGTTAGAAAAAAATTCAGCACCAGGTTCCTGAAGCTTTCTTCACTTGAAGCAATCTGCTGCTTTTTCTGTCCCCAGACACATCTATGGCTCTTCCCCAGCCAGCAAACCTTGATATGACTTTTACTCATGTAATCTCTATAACTTTTTATATTCCTCTTATTTAATCGGTCTGTCAGTCAGTCAGTCATCAACAAGGATTTCTTAAGCTCCCATTATATCACAGTCTCTGTGCTTGTGGGATGTGAATAGAAAGAATGAAATTCTCTCTGTCTTTAAGAAGCTCACATTTTAATGAGAGAAACAATATATATGCATAGAATTATATTCAGAAGAAACAAAGTGACAAAAAGCAGATAGAAAGTAAAATACAAGGTAGTTGTGGATGGAGACAGAGCAGTTGAGAAAGAGGTGGCTAAGAAATTGTACTTGTTCAGTCATTTTCAGCTGTGTCCATCTCTTTGTGACCCCACTGGGGTTTTCTTGGCAAAGATCCTGGAGGGATTTGCCATTTCCTTTTCTACCTCATTTTACAGATGAGGAAACTGAGGCAAGCAGGGTTAAGTGACATGCCCAGGGTCACATAGCCCAGGATCTGAGGCCAGATTTGAATTCTGGTCTTCCTGACTCCAGGCCCAGCGCTCTAACCTTTGCACAACCTAGTTGCCCAAGGTGTGCTTGAGCTGTGTCTTTTTTTCAAATTTTTTTTTTATTGTTTACATCATTCATTTCCATGAGATTTTGAGTTACAAATTTTCTCCCCATCTTTCCCCCACCCCCACCCCA
>CM053582.1:575739828-575780075 GCA_028627135.1 Pseudochirops cupreus
AGGAGAGCATAGACTGGGGGAGGGGGGAAACACTGGGATGGCTGTTTTGGGGTGGTGGGTGGGGGAAAGACGGGGAGAAAATATGTAACTCAAAAAAAATTTAATAAATTAAATTAAAAAAAAAGTTTAGCCTCAGAGGGAGGAAAGCTGAGATAATAGCCAGCAGTGATGGATGCAGGTGGGTGCTGGCAGCATCTCCTACCGGCTTCTGAGAGATGATTGTTAAATTTCGTGGGGAGCATTAATACCTAGGAAATCAGCAAATGTTACAAATCAGGACTTGATTGATTGTTTTGTTGATTGTGTAGGTTTTAGAAGGTGATAGAGAAATTGTTAATAATGCAGATTAAGTTTAAAAGGAGTGTTGTGTTTTTCACAGTTGGTGGCTAAACATTTACCAAAGTCCCCCTGGATGAATGGAGCAAGTGAAGAATTCTCGGGGTGGAGGAAGCAAGACCATGTTTGTAGGCAGTAGGCAGGGAGCCCCTCAACAAGGAGAGCTTGGGCAAAAGGGATATAATGGGCGTGACTGAGGGAGCAGTGTTTTGGAATGAGATGAGATCATTTGTGGGAGGAGAAGGGCCACCTCTTCATTTACAGCAAGAGCGATACAAGAGGTTGGTATTTGAGTGATGTGAGATGGGGAGGAGGGGAGAAGATGGAGCTCTTCATGAAACATTAGGTAAGGTTCTGTCCTGAGGGGGTGGGAAAAGTAGGAGCATGGAAGGTTTGAGAAGGGATGAAAAGGTTTGGAAAAACTGCTCTGATGATTGGGATAGTGAATCAACTGGAGAAGCAGAAAAGGGTTGCCTCACAGCGGCAAGGGCCCGGCTGTGATCTGTAGGAGATGCCATCTGTGTGGTTTTGTGATTTTATCCAGTTTATTCAGTAGTGTGTGCGCAGGAGTGAAGTCAGCAGGTAATGTGAGCAATACAAAGCTATCTCGGTAGGGCAAAATCTCTGACAGGATGAGGGGACATAAGAGAACTGGACGGCTCATAGTTGACATGGTTCACCAGCATGTCACCAAGGGGATATGGGGAAGGGAGAAAAGTATAGCTTGTGCATCAGTGATGGCTTGGCAAAGAACTGAGGCAGGAAGGACTGGATGTCATAGTGAGGCTTTGGTGCCACAGCACAGAGGGAGAGGTAGGATAATAAAGAGTATGATCAGATAAAGGCATTTCAGAATTGATGAGCATGAACACAGAACACTTATGGGCAAGATCAAGTTTGTGGCCATCCTTCTGTGCGGCTGAGGTGGGGTAGAGGAGCACGTCACTAGAAATGAGAGGAGGAAATAGGAGGTTAGGGTGTTTTCGGAAATAGCAATACGTACATTGATGTCTCCTAGGAGGAGGGCAGGAGCTGAGAAGAGCCAGACACTGCATTTGATGAACAGAGAAAGGGAGGGTCCCTGACAGCGGGCACCAGGATATTGATTGGCTGATAAACATAGATGGACAGGACTCCAAAGGAGGAGAGGTTACCGAGGGATGTCTGTCTCTGCGTCTTTGTCTCTGTCATATTTTTATTTGTACACCAAAATCGTTCCAGGAAATGCTCATCTTCTTTCCAGCTGAACTCTCTGTGTAATCAAGAAAGCTAATTAAGTAAAGTCGTCAGCCATGGTGGCTACATCTGACAGTCTACACAAAGTTCTGCCCTAGCGTCCTCCAGCTGGTCTGTTAGTTATCAAACTCACTGTGTAGAGTGACCAAGGCACGCTCACATCACTGATCCTTGGAATCGATGAGCCCCAAGGCACATGGGCCTTCCCAGCTAGCTCACTCACCAGAACTCAGGGCTGCAGCTTGCTCACAGAATTACATCCCAGCCTCTTTCAGCACTATGGCTGTGGAACGACATTCAGGAAACATGTCAAGGTTTTCTATATAAAGGAACTTTCAAACCAGGCCCCAGATACTCTCTGGAACATGGCTAGATTATTTCTTATAGGAGATCATAAAAGCCCCTGATGGGTGGCCCATGAGGGAAGGAATAAGCCATTTTGACAATGTCAACCTGAGATTCTTATGTTCATGTCAGAAAGTCTCCGTGTATCTTTCCCAGTTACTGTAATAAGGGTCCTTTAGGGTTCAATCACAGACACCGTATTTTTCCCCCTTAGCTTCTCTTAGGCTGTTTTATGACCCTCACTGTAGACATGAAATATCAATTTTTCTCGGGATAGCAAATGTAAGAGCCAAAACAGAGGACAAAGTGAGCCCAGGAGAAAATAGATAGCCCTCGTGGAGGGGAAATTGTCTGGTTTTTCACAACGTTTCTCTGCTTCAAGGAGGGCTGACTGGAGCAAACTCTCCAAAGAGGCAGTTGAGGAGCCTCAGGTAAGACACACACTGGGCCTAACTGGGGAAAGCCTCTGTGTGAAGGATGAAGAAGTGGAGGAGGAAAATCCTTTAGCAGAGACTCTGATTCCCCCCTGCATTTAGGCCTTTGGGAGGCTGAAAGGGAAGGACGCTGGGGAGTCCCCCTCATGCCCCCCCCCCCAGTCTATCCCTCCCCTCCTTGGGCACATTGTTTTCTTGATTCCTCTCATTTGCATTTTATGCATTCACACTTTTATCCCTCGGCCTCTCTGAATTCTTCTTCTTCATTCCTGTTGGTGGTCAGCTGTGTCTGAATCTTTGGAATGCCATGGACCATGGTGTGCCAACATTGGCCTTGGGTGGTGTTGGTGAAGATGCTGAAGGGTTTGCCAATTCCTTCTTCAGTGTGTTAAGGCAAACAGGTTAAATGACTTATCCAGGGTCACATAGTAAGTATCTGAAGCTGGATTTGAACTCAGATCTTCCTAACTTTAGTCCCAGAACTCTATGCACTGAGCCATCCATATGCTTCCTCCTCATTTCTTACTGTAAAGCAATATTTCATTACATTTGCATAGTACAGCCCACTCCCCAATTGATGGATGTCAGCTGTGGTTTTGTTGCTATTGTTAAGGTCAGATACATAGAACAGTGAATAGAACCCTGGGCCTGGAGTCAGGAAGACCTGAGTTCAAATCCAGCCTCTCACACTTACAAGCCATATGACCCTGAGCAAGTCACTGAACACTGATTGCCTCAGGTTCCTCATCTGTAAAATGGGCTGGAGAAGGAAATGGCCAATCCCTCCAGTATCTTTCCCAAGAAAACCCCAAATGGGGTCACAGAGAGTCTGACATCCGTGAACGTCAGCCACAACAACAATTGATGGGTGTCAAGGTGTTTCTAGTTCTTTGCAGTTGCAAGACGTGCTGCTCTGAATTCTTTGGCACTTTCTTCTGGTTACTGGCCAGGGCTTAATCAGTGCATTGGCAGAATGTCTTCTGGCTCCCCCACCCCAGCTTCTAATGAAATCTTTGTCATTGACCTTGGGCTAGAAGCCCCAAGGCAGGAGAATGTCTGGGACAAAAGGAAATGGACAATTTAGTCATTTTCCTCCCACTGTTCCAAATTGCTACCTAGCACAATGACATCATTATTGTCAACAGGTAACAATAGCAGTCACAAAATTCATGATACTTCAAGGATCTAGGGCTTTGTTAGTCTGGTATCTGCTTCCACTAATGCAGATTCTGCCCACCCCATCTTTGCTCCTCCCCTCCCCTTAGCCAAAAGAAGAAAGGAGTAGCTAAAAAAACCAACCCAACACCTGGGGGCCAACCTTCTGATGATGAGTCACTCTCCAGACTCCTTGAGATCTCAAATCAAAGTGGTCCAGCTGGTATCTGCAGCCATTCCTGCTGTGTTGGAACTCTCAGGGCTTCTGCCTTTCTGGTACAGGCTTTGAGAACCCAGCTGGGCACTGGGTGTAGCTTAGTGAAGGGTAATTTGGCACCAGATGGTCTTCCTAGAGGGCAGGGGCTGTTTCCTTTTGGTCTTGTATCCCCAGTGTCTGACACATGGCAGATGCTGAGTTAATGTAGCCTTAATTGAACTGAATAATCATAAGCAACTTTTATCACGGGCCTTGTATACCTAAGCCATTGTGCCAGGCTTCAGGTGACGGAAAGATGACTAAAACTGTCCCCGCCTTAAGGCAATGAACTCAGGATGGAGATGAGAGAAGTGAAAAATGCTAAAATTCACACAGATTTGCCTCAGGGCATAGGAGAGTGAAAGCAATGATGATGATTGATGATGATGGTGATGATGACGATGATGATGATGAAGACTATGATGATGATGATGAAGATGAAGACTGATGATGGTGATGATGATGAAGACTATGATGATGGTGATGAAGATGAAGACTGATGATGATGATGGTGATGATGATGAAGACTATGATGATGATGATGAAGATGAAGACTGATGATGATGATGATAATGGTGGTAACAGGGAGCTAGGTGGCTCCCTGTGGAATAGCGCTCTGGATCTGGAATCAGGAAGACCTAACTGAATCCTGCCTGGGGTTACTTACTAGTCATATGACACTGGGCTAATTACTTAATCACTATCTGCCTCAGTTTCCTCAACTGTAAAAATGGAGATAATAATAGCACCTACTTCCCAGGGTTGTTGAGGGGATAAAATGAAAGAACATTTTCAAAGTGCTTTGCAAACATTAAAGCTCTATGTAAATGTTATTATTGTTGTTGTCATTATTGACTACTACTCTGACTATAATGAGAAATCCCAGGAGAATAAGCTTATCTTTGGCAAGGGGGGACTAACAGAACTGCGCATAAGAGCTGGCTTTGGATCTGAGCCCTCACGGATAGGTAGCATTTCCACTAGAAGTGTTGCAGTGAGGAGCTCATTCCAGGTCCAGGCACAGACGCCACAGGGAACCATCCAGTTCAATGTGCTTGCAGAGTATTTGACAAAGAGGTGTGTGAGTGTGATGGTGGATGGGAGGTGATGAATGTACTTTATTCAGTGGGCAATAGGGAGCCAGTACAGGTTTTTTGACTAAGGGAGTGATGGGATCAGAGCTGTGAGTGCCTTAACGAAGTTGCTGGAGGTGGGGAAGATTAGGCAGAACTTCCAGGACAGGGTGAGATCTTGGTAATCGTCGTGCTACCAGAGGCTCTGTGACTCATCTTTGACCTGTATGTTTCAGCTGATCATGGTGACACCTTTAGCACAAGTGTTATGATTCCCATTCTACAGATCAAGAGATTGAGATCAGAGGGTTCAGTGACTTGCTCTGGCCCAGGCTAATAAGTGGGGCGAGGACTCAAACCCAAGCCTTCTGTCTCCTGCAGAGCACTCATTCCACTCCATGTCACAGGGCAGCATTGTCTTATGGGAAGAACACCAGGCTTGATCAGAGAGCCTGGGTTGGAGTCCCAAGTCTGCCCCTCAGGGGCATGACTTTAAACTCACATGTGAGATATGCAAACTTTACACTCATGTGTGAGATGATTGGATTGGACAGTGGAAAGAGTGTTGTCTTTGGAGTTAGAGGAAGTGGGTTAGAATCCTGGCTCTTCCCTCGAAAGCTGTGTGATTCTATGTAAGTTACAACCTCTTTGACTCTCAGTCTCCTTCTGTCTAAAATAAAGGGTTTGGGGTTGATGACCTTGTAGATTTTTTCCAGCTCTAGCCCTATGATCCCATAGTGTCCCTAATGTAGCTGTGAGTCCCAAATACTATAATTTTCATTTACAGCATTGATTGTCATTTTTCCTGTTCAAATGTCTTCCATGTCTTCCTATCACCTCCCAAATCATCAAAACTCCTTATCAGTGGCATTGAAAGCCCGTGACAGTCTGCTTTCACCTTCTTCTTCAAGCTTTATTCCACATACTAATCCATTTCAAACACCCCAAAGTCCTATAACTGTTCATTGTTGTCTAAATTCATTTCACCTCTTTCCATTTTGTTCACATCATCTTCCATGACTGGAATGTGCTTATCACATCGAATGCTTCCTATGGAAATTGTAGTGATTTTCAAGGCCCCATTCCATCCTCACTTCTTGCATAAATTTCCAGCAATTTCCCAAAATGGAAATGTTCTGTCTGCTCTTGGGTTTCTGATAACTTTTTGTTTGTACCTGTCCTTAGCACTTAAGAAAACAACCCATTCTGTGTTGTGATGTTTGCATGCCTGCTATACTTATTATGTCTGTCTGTGTCTGTTGATCTGGTTGATTCCCCTGACTTGATGATTAAAATCGTAGTTGACTTTATTATTTATTCATTGATTCACCTGTGGACTTATTCATTCATTTATTAATCTATTTTGTTAATCAATTTTTATTCATTTATCTGTTTTACTTCTTTTGTTCATTCATTCATTAATCTATCATCTAACTTAGTTTTGTTCTTTTCATCCCCCTAGTTTTAAAATTTGTTTTTGTTCATTTTTTCATTTTTCTATCTTCTATCTATCTATCTATTTAAATGACTGGTCAAGTTTGTATTGTTCTATATCTAGTGGCCTTAGTGGACCACAAGTATTTTTTGAGTCATTGCAACTAAGAAAGTGAATGTGATGTTAGGCAGGATCAAGAGAAGCCTAGGTACTAGGTAGGCATAAAATGATAGTCCCATTCTTTTCTGCTCTGATCAGGTCACATTTGGAGTGTTGTCTTCATCCAGCTTTTAAGAAGGAAATGGTGAGTTGGAGAATGTTCATAGGATGCAACCAAACTAGTGGCTTCATAAAGGATCATAGAACCTCAGAGCTGTAAAGGAAGTCAGACATTGTCTCCTTCAGTCCCTTGTGGCCTCCCCTGGCCTCTGTCTCATGGTTGTACCTCGTCGATTTGGAGCCAGGGCACCTGGTCTCACATCACACCTTTGTCACCAACTACCAGTGTGACCTTGAGCATATTATTTCACCTATCCTAGACAGTCTCTTCAATTTTATCCTTAGGGGTTTGAACGTGATGGTTTCTCAGACCCCTTTTAGCTCTTAGTCTCAGACCCTATGACCCAATGATGTTGTATTTATGAAGACCAACCCATTACATTTGTCAGACATTACATTTGTCCCCATTATAATATGTTACTAAATTTCACCTCTGGATCTTGTCTGTCAGGCTTTTTTTGAATGCTACCTCTCTTATCCAATGAGTGATCCCCTATCCTCAAACACTCTGTGTTCCACCACTCTATGGGTGGGTGTAGTTTGGGTATATTTCCTTTGTCCTTCTCAATTCTAGGTGTAGGCAGTGGAGTCCTTGGACCATAGAGCCTGAATTATGGCAACCTTGTAAGCAGGACTTCCTACTCAACATTATTTCCAGCCCAATAAGGAAGCCTTGAGAAGTCAGGGTGCTGAGACTCAAGTCTAGGGATGTGGGTTTGGATTTGTAAGTTGGTCTGATCATACTAAATAGGAACTGTAATACTAATCTGTCTCCTCAACACAGAGACTGAGGAGGCAGAGGGTGGGGTTCATGTGCCCCAGGTGTTACTGGGAGGGGTGTTTATATGTTTGTTCTTGCTAAACGTTTGAAGTAAATATTCCTTTGTAAAAGCCAATCTGACTGTTAGGTGGTTAAACGAGACTGCTGTACAAGAAGCCACTAAAATCAGGGAAACATAATTGACGGTGGCTTAAACCAATGGCAGAAACACTAGACATTCTCAAACCCCATTAAATATACCAGAGAACCCCAAGAGAGGGATGGAATGTATCATACTTAGCCTTCAGGCAGTGAGGGAAGAGTAGTCCCTGTTCAAGAGTTATCATTTAAAAATGTGAAATAAGACAGGGAGTTCCTTTGAGCCAACTGGAGACCTTTGTCCAAGTTGTCACTAAGTTGTTAATGGCTTGTTCAGGAATGCCATTGACTGAGTTCTAAATAGATATGATTGTACTGTGGCATCTGGCAACACTGCTCCTTCTTTTCCTTGAGTAAAGAATAAGAGACTGTTAAAGATCTTTGCTAAAATCCAGAGAAATAATTACTAGCATCTCTACCATTGTCCTCTGATTAGCTTTTAAAGTCCTCCACAAGCAGGCCTCAACCTCTCTTTCTGGTCTCACTGGACAGTGCCCCTTTTATTATAGTCTGGGATTTGGCCACAGTGGTTTCTGTCCCTTCCTCACTCATGACCTTCCATAGGCCATCTCTGTACTTTTGCATTTACCATTCATCATACTGGAAATGCACTTACCCTTTTTCTTTGAGGAGCAGTTCAAACACCATCTTCTGCATGAAGCCTTTCCTGAGCCAATCCCCACCCCTTCCGTACTGCTTTGTATTAAAATGCTTTGTGTATATCTAATGTAATCTAAAATATGTATTTATTAACTTTATGCTAAATACACTTTCGTATGTCAATGATGCCTCCTTATTCATTGGGAGAAGGACTTGGTTCATTCTGTGTATTTCTATCCCTAGGGCATAGCACAATGCCTGGTCCATAGTAGGTTTTTTTTTTTATCAATGCTTGTTGATTGATTGGTAGAATCCATCAAAATATCCAACGAGCTTGTGGACATTGATGCTTCCTGTGTCTGGGCACAGCCATTTGGTGTCACAAGGAACGGGGGCCACTGGTGGAATGGTTGATTTGGGCTAGAGATCATCTGCAGTAGACTTAGAAAATAGTTTTTGAAAAATGAATCATGCCCATGGACAGATTTGATTTCTATTTTTCTTCCTGATGGAAGTAGATTCTTGCCTTGAGAAAGCAATTTTTGAGTTAATCTATGCCTACAAAGGAAATACTTTTAAAGTCTGTCTTGTCCTAGCTTTCACTTTGATCTGGAATGGAAGATTTGATCTGACAACTCACGACTTCCACACCGGATTGTTCTGAGAGTATAATTGTTCTTGGTGTTGGCTGAATAGACAGGATTGGTTATTCAATGCAGCTTCATGTCCTGACTCACAAAATCCAAGCTGGCATCTCTATCTCCCAGGCTACTGCTATCTAATGATATCTAAGGATCTCAGAGACCCCAGGAATTCTCTTAATTTATATACTCATGAGAAAAAGACTCATGGCATTTGTAGAAAGAGAAGATGGAAAAGTGCTGGGCAGTTATATTGAATTTGTAAAGTTTGTAAAGTTAAGTTGCAAGGAAACTGTCATAGATTATGAACAGGCATGTTTCATAAAAAGTACTACAAAGTATAAAGAACCATACCCCCCCAAATGTTCCACATAACTAATAATTGGAGACATACAAATGTGAACACCTGGGAGGTTCTATATCACACTCATCACGTTGGCAAAGATTACAAAAAGGAAATTGGTAATTGTTGGAGGGGTTGTAGAAATCAGGCAGTTTAATGTACATGGTGGAACTATAGATTGGTGGAGCCATTCTGGAAAGCAATTTATGACTGTTCTCCAAAAGTCATTAAACTGTATGTACTCTTTGACACAGCAACACCACTATTAGCTCTATGCCCCAAAGAGATCAAAGACAGAAGAAAAGATGCTGTATTACACAAAAAAACACACCCCTCAACACTTATGGCAGCTCTTTTTGTGGTAGCAAAGACCTGGAAATTAAAAGGGTGTCCATCAATTGGGGAATGGCTAAAATATTACAGTATACATGTACATCAAATTACGTAACAGGTGTAAAGTATTTAGCCCCTGGCACATAGTAGGTGCTTTGCAAATGCTGAGCATTATTATCGTCATCATTCATGCTATGTAATGTTATTTTGATGTAAGAAATAACAAGAGAAGGATTTCAGAGAAACTTGGGAAGAATTATGTGAACAGATGCAGAACCAGAAGAAATATTTTGCCAGTAACAACAACGTTGTAAAAGCAAATAACTTTGAAAGACTTAAGTTTGGTCACATCAACAAGCCTTAAGTACTATGTGCCCAATGCTATGCTAAGTGCTGGGGTTACAAAGAGAGACAGAAATGCAGACCCTACCCTCCAGGAGCTCACATTCAAAAGAGGGAGACAACATGCAAGAAGCTGTCTATGAACAAGCTATAGTTAGACAAATGGAGATAGCCCACAAGGAGATAGCACCAGCACTAAGGGTACAAGAGACAACATTGAGGAAGGTGGCAATTCAGCTGAGGCTTAAAGGAAACTAGAGAAGATAGGAAGTGGAATCAAGGAAGAAGGGAATTCTTGGCATGGCAGCCAACCAGTGGAAATGCCCAGCGCTGGGAGACAGAGTGTCACATACAAAGAAGAGCAACGACCAACCATGATTCCAGAGGATGTCAGATGAGTTGTGCTACCCAACTCCTGACAGAAAGGTGCGGAAGAAGTCCTGCGTACCTTGGACATGGCCAGTGAGCTAGTTTGCCTGCTTGGTATTACATATTTAGTTTAAGAGTTCTGTCTTTTTTTTTTTTGGCATGGGGGTGGGGTAGGAATAAGGCAACTACCTGAAAGAGAAGGGAAGAAAAATGATGAAGAAAAGAGGGTTATGGAACCATTGTTGAATGCATTGTATATTTAAAGAGAAAAGCGAATTGTATACAACAGATCCTAAGTCTCATGCACATTTGTATACTTTTCTGTATGCAAATGGCTTTTTTAATCTAGTGTGTAATTCAGAATAAAAAAGAATTTCCCCTCCCCCTCAAAAAAAGGTTGCAAGAGAATTTCTATGTCCAGCTAAGGCTCACAAATAAGCCAAGCTTTGGATGCGCTGCCGCTCACTCTTCATCCAATTCCCCTCGCATGGAGGCTGATGTGCTACAGAGAAGATGCTTGCATGCTTTCCCCCTGTCCTTCTCCAACCTTGGCCATTCCTGACCATCATTCATGTGCTATTTGATGTTTAGCAGGGGGGCTGAAAAGCAAGGAGAGGGGCCTCGTGGGGAAGGTAGGAGCTCTGCTTCCAGAGCTACCTCCATGCATTGAGAAGCAGGGAGATGAGCAAAAGCAGAGCATGAGAGCAGGGGGACGAGCTTTGGAGTTTGAATCCCAGCTCTTCTGGCTACCTGAATGACCTTGGGTAAGTCTCTTCCCTTCTTTGGGCTTCAGCTTTCTTATCTATGAAATTAGAGATTGGATCAATCCCCAAGATTCCTTCCAGCTGTAAATCTTATGGGCTGAGGAAAATGCCAAGTCGTCTCTCCAGGTGGCCCTTCTACAAGCTCATGTGATCTTCTGAGCTTACGGGACACCACTGTCTGAAGAGCCCAGGAACAGCATCTAATTCACCCATCAGCAACCCAGGCCCAGGCCCAGCTACTTCAGATGAATAAAAACACACAGGTGCAGAAGATTTGCATCACTCTGAGGATCTCAGCCCCTCCCCAGTTGAATACAAGCTCTTTGAGGGCAAGGAATAACTCATTCTTGTCTAACATAGGCCTGGCTCAGAGTGGGCACTAAGGAGATGGCTGTTGATTGATTGATATGAATTTTAGTATGAATGACCCTTCTGCAGATGCTGATCAGCAGCTCCTCCACATTTGAGCATAAATTTTATGGTCAGCACGAGGATAAGAATACAAAAGTGACCCAGTGCCTGCCCTCAGGGAGCTTACCTTCTAACAGGGGAAGACGGGATGCAAAAACCTTACATTCTAAGTGGAGAGGGGAGACCAGTAAGAGGGGAGTGATGGACTGGGAAGGGCACTCATGGGGAGGGTGAATTGAACCATAGTCAGCCAATTGTTGTGTCCTTTCCAGGGTCAGTGATGATGTTGATTTGATTATTATTCCTAGCATAAGGGGGCAAAGGCACGTGTGTGTGTGTGTGTGTGTGTGTGTGTGTGTGTGTGTGTGAATGTGTGTGAGTGTAAGTGTGTGAGTGTGTGTGAGTGTGTGTGTGAATGTGAGTGTGAGTGTGTATATGTGTGTAAGTGTATGTGTGAGTGTATGTGTATGAGTGTGAGTGTGTGAGTGTGTGTATGAGTGTGAGTGTGAGTGTGTGTGAGTGTGTGAGTGTATGTGTGTGAGTGTGAGTGTGTATATGTGTGTGAGTAAGTGTATGTGTGTGTTAAGGAAGGTGGTGGGAGTAAGCATATGGCAGCTGATGGTGAGATGTTCCAGGCAGGTAGGATATGAGGCGAAGTTTGATCTATCCTCTGCATTTGCACACGCCAGCTAGGACAATGAAAGCTCAGGGTGGAGGCCTAAAACCCAGTAGATTTAACTTTTCTTCTCGTGATCTCTGGAGATCCAGAAGGTGCTGCATTAGGTCAGATGGCAAGATATCTCGTGTAGAGGAGTGAAGTCCTCTTAGGGCAGATAACCAGCCCGTTATATAAGATGATGTAGGGTAGTAAGTGGATTATCGTGCCGGAGTCAGGGAGGCCTGGCTCATACGTTGCCTCTGACATGGGCGGAATGACTCTGGGTAAATCCCTTCACCTGTCTGAGCCTCATCTGTTATGTGGCCTATAATTCCTGCCTTTCCTCTCCAGACACTTTAGGTTATTATAAAGCTCAAATGAGATAATGTATGTAAAGTGCCCAACAAACTTTCAGGTTCTAAGTTGGAGCTTTATAAACACTGGCTAATATTAAGTTTTAAGAGATTGAAGACAGCTCTTCTCAGAGCTCCCTGCTAAAAATGCATGCGATTTCCCGACATTGTGCTGAAGGGCACTGGGCTCTGCCACTCTCCACCAGGCCCTCAATGGAGCCCACATTAGGATTCCACGAGCCCCTCCATGGGCCTCACTGGGAGCTCCCACTGAACTAAGCCCTCTTCCAATGGGCTTCTGCTAATATCTGTGACGTCTGCCTTCCAAAAAGTGAACATTTTTAATTGCCCGTTTCCCCTCTTACCCTTGCTGGCTGAAAGCTTAATAACACTCTGGAGCTGCCATGATCACTCCCTAGTGCACCACAAATACTAGTCAGAATATCACTGGGCAATTTGACTGAATTTGAGAAAATGCCCTGGATGGTGAAACCTTTAGAATGGACTAAATCGAGCAGCCAGGAATGAACAGCAGGGATGCCTGAGGAGTGGAGGAGCCCAGCAGAGGAGGATGGACTCTGGCCGTGTCCTGGAGGCAGCTGGTCCCGTGGAGATGCCCTGGCCAAGACGGTCGGTCACAATGACGGATCACTTGGCCCACAGCCTGCCTGGATCTCGTGGGGCACCCTTGGTCAGTGGGAGATGAAGACGCAGCGGGCGGTGGTCTGGCCTTGGCTGGGTCACCTCCCGCGGCTGGCCTCCAGGCACTCCCACTTCTGACCAGAGGACTCCTCTTTCCTCTACATAAAGCCGTCCTTGACTCCCCATGCTGCTTTCCTCCTCCATGACCACCTGGAGCCCAGTTTCTGTTTATTCTGTGTATACATACAGACACATAAGGTCATAGGGTCATAGGCTGAAAGCTGACGGTGACTCTAGAGGGCAACAAGCACAGCCCCTCTCATTTTACAGGGGAGGAAACCAAGGCCAATGGCGGTTAAATGACTTTCTCAGGGTCATATAGCTAGTAAATGCTCGAGGCAGGATTTGAACCCAGGGCTTCCTGACTCCAAATCCATCACTCTAGTCACTGCTCCTTGCTGCCTCTTCCATGTCGCTGACAGACTGTGACCTCTCTGAGGATGGCACCTGTGCCGTTGTGGGTGTGGCATGTCCCATCCCCTGGCGCACAGAAGGCACTGGAAGGGTTGTTGGGTGGGTCACTGCAGCTGTCGTGGGCTTTTTGCTTCTCATCCGTAAGGTGAGGGGCTGGACCAGCTAAGCTCCGAGGTCCTTTTCCAGCTCAGAATCTCTGGGTCTATGCTCACATGCAGGGCTAGGAAGTATGCCAGTAGACTAGAATGGACTAGCCCAACAGAGGAGAACATCATGACACTGTTTGCATTAAGCTTTCAGAAGGAACTCAGAGAAGGAGCAGGAAATCAGAAGTAGCCAAAATGGCGCCAGCTTAGGGTCCCCTTCACCCAGAGTGCTGACTCCCCATCTGGCCCTCCAAACTGGGGAAGCAGTTTGGAGAATTCAACACAGAGAGGCATGTGGAAGTCAGTGGCAGCCAACAGCGGTGAATGCTCATGCTAGAAGGGGTAGGGGGCTCCTGGTAGCCCCCTCTTCCTTATATGTGTTTTCCTGACTTTTTGAAAGAGGGGAAACCACCACCAACTGAGCTCATATGAGGCACTGCAAAGCTTGCTCTAGGGGATATGGAAATGATTCGAATTTTGTCACAGGTTCATTCCCCGAGCAATGGGAGACCTCTGGGGGCATGGAATTGGCCTTGGGCCAACTCCACCAAAATCCTTTCTGGAACGCTGATGGTGGGGAACTTTCTCCTGAAGACCTCCAGCAATAGGGAACTCTCTGCCTCCAGTCCAGGCTGTTTTTAAATAGCTCCATTAGGAGTTTCTTCCTTTTGTGGAATGAGAGACCACCCTCCCACCCCTTTCCATAACCTCCTCCCATTGTTCCTAGTTCAATCTTCTGAGGTCAAACAAGACAAAGCCAATCCTGCTTCCAAGTGCCATTACTTTTATCCATGAAGTGACCCTGCCCCCCAGCCATTTCTGTGATGTTCTTTGAGAGCTTGGGTAAAGTCCAGTGAGTCTCAGAGACCCAGTTCCTCACTACTTAGTGATAAGGCCCACTCCCCCAAACAACTGTATCATCCATTAGGGTGGACAGACCTGGAGCACCAGATTAAGTCCTTCAACCAATTAAATGATGTCACCTGAATTTCATCCCTTTAATGGAATCATCAAATCACATGACTAGAGAGTTAGAAGACAGACCAACATTCTTTCTGTCCTACCCACATTGGAAAAACAATTTCCCCTTCATGGCTGATCAGAGGGCCCTCTATCCTCAGACTGCAGATCTCCAATGCTATGAGCCTGCTGCTGCCAACGTCACCCTTTCCACTTGGGGAGTTTTCCCTGATATCAAAATCAAAGAAGTCGTTATTGTTGTAACTTCTTTCATGCTTCAGATCCTGTTTCCTGGGGCCAAACGGGACAAACATATTATCTCTCCCACATGGAAACCTGTCAGCTACTTGTAGACAACCATTATGTCCTCTATGAGTCTGATGTCCTCCAAGCTAAACATTCCCAGTGTCTCCAGATGATCCTCAACGGTGTGGGTTCAAGGCCGATCCTCCTTTACCAAGAGGTGAGTTTTGCTAAGAACTTAGTACAATGCCTGTACACAATAGGCACTTAATAAATGCTTTACCCCCTTTCCCCCATCCTTATTGCACTTCTCTGGATAATCTCCTGCTTATCCTTATCTTTCCTAGCAGAAGGACCCAACTACAGTGAGTTATACTCAACAGACATGTTCCACACACTTCAGATATAGTCTGACCAGGGCAGCACTTGGTTTAGATACTGTGCCCCCTTATTTCTTTATTCATCTACTCATTTATTTGTTTGTTTGTTTTTAGTTTTCAACATTCACTTCAATAAGATTTCAAATTCTAAATTTTACCCCTTCCCTTCCTTCCCCCCCCTCAGCAAGATGGCTAGCATCTGATATAGGTTATACATGTACAATCATATTAAACATACTTCCACACTAATCATGTTGTAAAGAAGAATCAGAAGAAAAGGGAAGAACCATGGGAAAGGAAAAACGACAGCAACAAAGAGAAAATCATACGTTTTCAATCTGCGTTCCTACTCTGTAATGTTAATGGGAGCTGAAGATCTTCCCCACCCATTAATAGGCCTCACCTGGAGCCCAACAAGAGAAGCTTGCTTAGGGGAAGCTTGTTTTTCAGGAAGGCCCACACTTCTTGTCACTTTGTAATTAGGCAGTGGGTCACGAGGGTTGTGATGCCCTCTGACCTTGAAGAAGGGTATATATACTCTGAGGTCAACGTTTTACTTTGGGGCTCACTCATTGGAAGAGAGTTCATGTGATTTGGCCAAATGAAACTCTGGGTACCTTTAAGGAGCTGCCCTTTCCCTCCTCCCCTGCCTGGCTTTGAAAACCCAGATGTTGGTGCTTCCCTCTCTGGTAACTATCTGCGTATGTAATGGCCAGACAGTTGAATCTGTCTGTTGATCTGTGATGTATGTATTGTTTGGTCAGATAGTTAGAAGCCCTGTCTGTTGGTCTTTATGCTATTATTTCTGCTTGTATTTTCTCTGAAGTTCAGGTTGCTGACTTTCCCCCCTGAACTATATAAATTATATATATGTGTGTGTGTGTGTGTATGTATGTGTATGCAAAATAAGATTGTTGACCCCTTTTGAGTTGCTCTCCTTTAGAAAAGCAGACAAAAAAAACTTGTGCTAGCAGCCATCCAGTGTGCTGGTATTACTGGTCTTACAGGCCCCACAGCAACTGCAAATAGCATTGATGCTACAGACTCCATAGTTCTTTCTCTGGATGTGGATAGCTTTTTCTATCAAGAGTCTTTTGGAGTTGCCTTAGATACTTGTTTTACTGAGAAGAGCCAAGTCTATTAAAGTGGATCATTGCACAATGTGGCTATTACTGTGTACAATGTTCTCCTGGTTCTGCTCACTTCACTCGGCATTAGTTCACTTAAGTCTTTCCAAGTTTTTCTGAAATCTTCTTGCTCATCATTTCTTATAGCACAATAGTATACTATTTCATTCATATAATACAACTTGTTCAGCCATTCCCCAATTGATTGGCATCTCCTCAATTTCCAATTCTTGACCACCACAAAAAGAGCTGCTGTAAATATCTTTGTTCATGTGGGTCCTTATCCCTTTTTTATGATCTCTTTGGGATACAGACCTAGAAGTGGTATTGCTGTATCTAAGAGTATGCACAGTTTGATAGTCCTTTAAGCATGACACTATGCCCTCAATGCAGCCTGGAATGCTATAACTAACTCTTTTGGCTGCCATATCACTTTCTTGGAAGGGAAGAACTTACAGTAGGTATTTCTCCTTTTTGTTTTCTTTTTCTTTTTGGAAGAGAGAAGGCTGGGCAATTGGGGTTAAGTGACTTGCCCAAGGTCACATGGCTAGTAAGTGTTAAGTGTCTGAGGCCAGATTTGAACTCAGGTCCTCCTGACTCCAGGGTCCATGCTCTATTCATTGTACCACCTAGCCATCCCTACAGTGGGTATTTCTAAGCAGCACAAGGCTATAGGAATTTGGTATGTGTGTGGGAAGGAGGACTCCTGAGAAGAAGGGTATAGGAGAACAGAAAGCAAAGTTTGCCAACTTCACAACGTTGCTGAGGGCTGGCCTTAGTCAAAGCTACAATTTATTGCTCTCGAGGTATCAGAAGATCTGAGTCTGACAGGAGTAATTCCAATAACCAAGATGGAGGGTTCCACTGATTGTCAGATTGCAATGTAGGTAGGATTCTGCTCCCAGACTACTTTTCAGAAAGAGGAACAATTTAAGGGAAGGATTTTAGGTCTGTAGGTTTGGGTTCCACTTAGACAATATTAGCAACATTGGCAATAAATGCTGAATTTCAATATGAAAGATCTGTATTCAAATGCTGCTGTGACACTTCCTAACTGGTGACCATGGGCAGCTTGACCTCTAAGTCCTCATCTATGAAATGGAAATGATATTTCTTGGAGTCCTTACCTCATAGGCTTGTTTTAAGGAAAGTGCTATTCTTTATATAAAATTACATCCATAGAACACCCATTCTAAAAGCTAATAGAAATCAAATTGAGAGATTGTTAATAGGAAAAACATGGGTAGGGACTTGTGAGTAACAGCATTAAAAACCCAGCCCCTTGAGGTTACCCTAGAGCCTGAGTGAGAAAGAGGGAGCAACCATCCCCTGGTGACCCTGACCAAGTAAGGGAGAATTAGTGCCCATCATATGGACTACCAAGCATTGCCTTTATTTCTATGAAGCATTGCCCAACTTTCTAATTCCAAAATATATCTCCCTTTTTTTGTGTGTCTCCTCACACCCTCATCTTACCCCATGACTCTTTCCTTTCCATCTCTACTCCCAAATTCTCACTTGCTTGGGTCTGAGAGGAAAGGAAAGGAAACTTTGGGCTGTCAGGGTTTTTTCTCAAAATATCAGTGCAGCCTTCAAATCATAGAGTTAGAAGGAACTTTAGAGTCAGAATTATAGAAATTGGGAGTTGGAAGGGAATCCAGTGGTCTTCCAATTCAGTCCATACAAAAAGAGGCCACACTATGCCATGCCCAACGAGCAGCCACCTAACCTTTGCTTAAAACCCTCCAGGGTGGGTAGCTGCTGATTCTTCTTGAAGAGCCATTTCAGCAAGTCTATCATGGAATCAAGCCTAAATTTACCTCTGACTTTTTCCTTCTGGGGCCAAACAGGAAAAAAAAAAAGAATTTCTACTTAATTGATCTTGAAGTGCTTGAAGACAGCACTCCCCTCATCACAGAATCTTCTCTCTTCTTGGCTAAACAACCCTAGTTCTTCCTCCTTCTCCTAACGGCAAAGCCTTATGGCCCTTCACTCTTTTAGTTGTGGTTTGTCTGTATTTGTTGTCTCCTCCATTAGATTTTAAGCTCCATGAGGACAGGAACTGTCTTTTGCCTCTTTTTGTATCCCCAGCGTAGTGCCTGGCACATAGTAGGCCCTTTTAAATATTTATTGATTGATTATTGTAAAACTGATGCACAGAATGAGTCCAGCTCCTTCTGTATATTTTACAGGTGATGGAACTGAGGCCTGAGGGGCTTAAGTGGCTTAGCCAAAATTAGAGTGAGGAAGCATCAGCAATCCAGGGCTGGATAACCATGCCCACAAATCTTCCATGATCAGTCCCAAGAAATTGAGGAGAGAAGATGCTCTTCCAGAGCAGCTGTTCAATGTCCTGTTCCTTCCCAAATTGGACAAAGAGAAATTGCACATTGCAGTAATCTGGATCCTAAAGAATCAAGAAATGCTTCTGTTGGAAAGCTCCACTTGAGTGTGGTTAAAGGCAGTGACTTTGTGAAAACTTCTTCCATTCACTGCAACCAAAACCAGATTTGTGGCTTCAGTGGGATAAGAGAAGGCTGAAATCTGGTCCCCAAGAGCTTCTTGCTGTGTATGCCATATAGACATTGAATTGGACCCCTTGGTGCTAGGAGGGCTCTTGGGGGATGGCATGTGGGAGCTCTGGCAAGGGGGTGGTGGTGCTGGAACTTGGAGGTGCTGGGAGCCCAGAGAAGTATCTTGTGTTTTGTTATTCATTTGCTAATTATATTTCTCGGTAATCAACAAAAAGGCATTTGAATGGGAAATTTCCTCCAGAGGCTCAGAATCCCTCAGTCCTAGAATCTCAGAGCTGGTGAGAAAATTCTCTGTGTGGGCTTGGTCCCTTTGTTCTTGGCCATCCCAGCTTCTCACTTTCCCCACAGTGTTCTTTATGGTCCACTGTGTAAAGATGTAAAAAAAAGTTTCTGTCTGGCTGACCTGTGTCTCTGGCAGTGGTGATAGATACAAAGAGATTCGTCCTTAGTTGCTTTCCTGGTTCTCCCAGAGCCAGAATCAGAATCTGTAAGATGGCAGGCTGGTGGCTGCTGTGGGAGAAGCAAAGTAGACTGGTCAGGACTGGGGCTGGGCATGTTGTGGGCTTTGTTGTTCAATCTTCTCCCGCTAGCCTGCATCTCCTCCTCTTTGCTATCATTAGTAGAATCATCACTTAAACCCTCTTTGTGAACTTCATGTTATTTCAGGCTCCTGCTGTGGTTTCTTCCCTTGAATGTAGTTTTCAGGGAGGCCAGCAAGTTACAGGAGAAAGCTGACTAGAGCAGAACTTAGAAGCTGTGGTTCTGGACCCAGCCCTGCCCTAGTTGTGTGACCTTGGTTCAGTCCCTTCCCCTTTCTGGGCTTCAACTTCATCATCTGTAAAACAAAAGGACTGGCCTTTTCCAGCCCTGACATTCTACCGATGACTTTCATATTCTTAAACCTCTCCCCCTGCCCATATCCAGAGGCTTTCTATTCCTAGGACAGCAAGGCAGAATTAATTTTTGCTAATCTTCCCTAATTCAAGTCTCTGGTGCTCAATATGCCTTTTACTTCTTTCCAGTTGGCTGCCTACTTCTGCTGCTGCTGCGGATCATTCCTCACTTTTATTTTCTATGATCTAAAGAGGGGGCAGTCACAGCAATAACATCCTTTCCCTTTTCTAGGGACTAGCCGCCAGGATGCTCTGGCTGCACCTGTTAATTTTAATACCTGGCTTTGTCTCGATGGTCACAGTGATATTGTCGTGTGATTCAGTTATCATTGTTTATTAACCTATTTCCCTGATGGTTTTTCGTGGGTCATAATTCTCTGAGTACAGTCTAGAAGTGATGATTGGAGACAGAGTCAAGGAGACAATGATGTCCCCTGTAGGGGGGAAGATTCTAGGGAGTGAGGGCCCCGATGAATAGCCACTGTCACAGCACACCCGTCCACGTCTGGCTCTGGGTTTGGGTTGGGCTAGGCAGGTATGTGCAAGCAGACTCACCAATTGCTTTTTTATTGTTAATAAAAGAGAAAATATGATGTTCCATGGGAATATAACTTTTCTGCTGCATCCACTTTTAAATATTAAGAATAAATCTTATTATATTTTATTATAGCTTATATTTCAAAAGCACACACATTTGTTCTACATGAGCAATTCTGTAATATCATAATATTTTGCCTGGCAACACATTTGCTATTTTTACTAGTATTGTGGGTGCATTTTATGAAGGATTTTGAACCAGTGTGGAAATCATTTTATTAGGCCTGGTGATCCAAGGGTTGACACAAGCCTACTCTTAGGCCAGGATTTCTTGTGCATTTTATTAATCATCACTTTGTACAAGGCAAGTAGTGGGGCCATGGGAGATGTGTACACTGGCAAGGGAAGGCAGAAGTAAAACATATCCTACCCTCAAAGGGCTGACATTCTACTAGGGAGATGATATGTACACCATTGTGAGTTAAGAGAAGGAAAACGATGAGAGACATTGTAGCAGGGATACAATGACAAAATTTGGCAACGGATTATGTATGACAATGGGGAAGAGGGAGATGCCAAGGATCATTTGTCAATCCTCAGAATGCCTGACTTGTAGTAAGGAGAAATTTGGGGTCAAATCCCACTTCTGACACCAACCATCTGTATGACCTTGGTAAAATTACCCTACTTCCATCCACCCTCAGTTCTCTCATCTGTAAAATAAAGGATTGGACTAGGAGATGTCTAAGGTCCCTTCCAACTCCAGATTGGTAATCCTGTGACTCAGTGACCTAAAAAAAAGATGTTGACGAGTTGTCCTGGACCGTATTGACCCAAGGCTCCATACGCAATCTCAAATTGTATTTTTCAACATTTATTTCCTGTTTCAGTTGAAGGTTCATGTAATTAACATGTATTGGCATTTGTCAACCTTCAGGGTTCCATTACTGTGCCTTCCTCAGCAGGTAATGAGTCTTTGGTGTCTTGTGGGCCACGGACAGAGCCATCTTTCCCAAGTAGCCTCTGATTTTGCATCTGGGATGAGGTACATGCAGCCCTGTGCCTCCTTTAGAAGTATCTATCTGCGGAAGGGAGAGAGGGAGGATGTTGCATCTGCTCTTCTTCTAACAAATGCACCATATGAATGAATCTACAATTGGAGTAGGATTCTAAGATAGAATCCCAGAAGCTCAGAATCCCAAAGGCTCTATATAATCTAAGCTGTCCTGGAACAAAATTCCCTTACAGCAAACATTCAGCCTGTCTTCAGTTGAAGACCCCTAGATCACTCTACAGAGGGAATTTACTACCTCTTGAGGGCAGCAAATTAACTTATGGACATCATTAATTATTAAGGATTTCCCCCTCTTACTTTGAATAGATGAATGAATAATATATTTAGTAAGAGTTTACAGTATACATAGTGCTGTCCCAAGTGCTGAACACACCAATAGAAAAGTAACTCAGGCCTGTTCTCCAGAAGCTCACACTCTACTTGGGAGACAATGTATAGGGAAGTTTCAGCTACAAGTCAGAAGGGAAGGCCCCAGGGTCTGTAGGATGTAGCAGTAAAGCAGATGGTCATGCCTTTTCCTTCACATTGTTTCTACAAATAAAATTTTGTTTCTGACAAAAATCACTTTCTGATTCTGAACCATTTGCAAGTCCAAGGACCGTGGTGGAGATGACTTTTTTTTGAGGGTCATTAGTAGCTGTGGTTGTGGCACCTGCAAGTCAATTCTCAGACTACATTTCCATAGAAGCTGCTTCCCATGATGATGCTGAGGGCCCTGGCTGGAAACTTGGATATTCCCAAGGCTCTTGGGTTCAGAGCTCTAGGCTTCTTCCACTGGGGTTAGAGGGAAAATAGTGGCCAAGGTGGTGGCAGTGTTTTGACTTTTGCTTGGCACACATTGCCATCTCTTACTCCTCCCTCAGGATGCTGGATACTTCAGCTAAGCTGTCTGGCCTCTCTTTCACAGGATTCATTCCCCAGTGATGTCTCTGAAGCCTTCTCTTCTCAAGGCTCTTGGGTTCAGGGTTCTGGGATATCTCTAGTGGGGTCTGAGCAGAGCTTCTTGTTGAGGTGCTGGTGGTGGTCTGCTCTGCCTGGCACACACTGCTGTCTCTTGCCTCTCCCTCAGGGGGTCTTGGTGTTCCAGGCAGCTAGTTTGCCTCCCCTAGGAGCTGAACAATGTTTCTAACACTGAGCTGAAAATTTCACCTGCAATTTCCCCCATTGTTTTTCATTATGCCCATGGGATTGAGCAAGCCAAGTCCAATCCCTCATCTCAATGACAAACAGTTCTTCAAATATGGCTTAGGGCTGTCATCCCTCCCTCTAGCCCCACTCAGCCTACTGTTTTAGAAACTGAGAATGCCTAGTTCCTTCAATATCTTCTTCTGGCCCAGACTCCAGAGGACTGAGAGAATAAAACACTATCTTTCTTCCCCTAGAGTTCATACAAATATTCCAGTGGATTAAGTAAGGAATGTCGAGGTCCAGCCTTCAGTGGGGAATATGGATTCTTGGGGAGGAGGCAATTGCACTGGATTTGCCCTTGGAAGGCCTGGTTGTGAGTCCCAGTCCTGTCACTTACAAGTTGGGCAGCCTCAGGAAAGGGCTTTGGTCTCTATTCACCTAAAGGGGGTCTCCTGCTACTGAGCAAGACAATGTCTCCAGGCAGCTCTGAGCAGCAGATGGAGGGTAGATTATACAGAGCTCGGTCACTGTACAGTACTCCTAGAAGACAAGGGGTTATAGCTATTTGTGGAAATGCCCTAAGCAGGAGGGGGCCTGGCCTTCGGGGGGGGGGGTGAAGTGGAATTCTCCTCCCCCACTTCCCATTGCTTTAAGCCAATGGAGTGAAAGAGCTCATTGACCTTTGGTAATCTACCCTCCATCTGCTGCTCAGAGCTGGGGATGTTGTCTTGCTCAGAAGCAGGAGGCCCCCTTTAGATTCATGGAGACCAAAGCCCTTGTCAGAGGCCACCCAACTTGTAAGTGACAGGGCTGGGACCTGGTCTTTCAAGGGCAAATCCAGTGTGATCGCCTCCATCCCAAGAATCCATATTGGTACAACATTTATATGCTATTTTGGGGTAGGATCTCACTATTGAGGCCTGAATCCAGGAGACTGGTGGAAAGAGAGAGAACTTATTTTCATTTTATTATTTTTAAATTAAATTTCATTTTATTCAATTAATTAACTTTTTTTTCACTTCCACATTTCCTCCCACTGGGGTAAAAAAAAGCACGTTCTTATTGTATATGCTTCTTTGTTGTTGTTCAGTTGCTCTAACCACGTCTAGCTCTCTGTGACCCCATGTGGGGTTTTCTTGACAGAGATATTGGAGTGGTTGGCCATTTCCTTCTTCAGCTCATGTAACAGATGAGAAAACTGAGGCAAAAAGGGTTAAGTGACTTGCCCAGGGTCACACAGCTAGTAAATGTCTGAGGCTGGATATGAACTGAGGTCTTCCTTAATCCAGGCCTGGCCCTCTTATCTACTGGGCCACCTAAACCCAGATTTGCTGCTGGCAGCTAGGTGGCACAGCGGATAGAACGCTGGACTTGGAACTAGGAAGAGTCATCTTCCTGAGTTCAAATCTGGCCTCAGATACTCACTAGCTGTGTGACCCTGGGCAAGTCACTTAACCCTGTTTGCTTCAGTTTCTCATCTGTAAGATGAACTGGAGAAGGGAATGCCACCCACTCTGGTATCTCTGCCAAGAAAACCCCCTATGGGGTCACAAAGAGTTGGACAGGACTGAAAAATGGCTGGGCAACTTTATTATTCCCCAGGCATGAAAGGAGAGCGTGAGGAGAGATGGCATGTATCTGTTGTGTAAACGTATGAAGTGCATGTTGACTCCATGTGGACTTGGGCAGTCTGTAAGTTTACCACACGCACAGTGAAGCCAAAATAAACGCCCACATTGTCCCTGTCCCAGATGTGCCTCATTCTGCACAGCTGGTCCATTGCCAGTCCACCAGGGGGTGGGCAGCATCCGTTGTTGTTCTTCTGGCCTACAGGATGGTCATTATGGTGATCAGACTTAGGTCTATCAAAGATGTTTTATTTGTTTTCATTGAGACAAAGCTGTGACAGAGCTACTTTCCTCTGACAGACTGGAATTCAATTATTCTTGATCTTGGGCCAGATGTGGTCATTGTCCTGACATTAATATACATAAAACTGGCTTCAGAATCTCAGTGAATTGAAACAAAGAGAACTGTGATGGAATGTATGTTTCCTGAAGTTGCTGAAAAGACTTTGCAAAGGCTTCAAAACCCCCAAGTATGAAATCTCTTCTGGTCTTAGAGAAGAGCCTATTCAGGTCTGACCAGTTGGACCTCTCCCACTATTCACTGGAGGGAGATGTTCTCACCATCCTTAGAATTATGGAAGAGAGATTAGGAGAGTGGGAATCTATTCCCAAACATTAGGATGGGGCGACTGACCCTTCAAATGTGATCGAGAACAGGACAAATGAGAGGAAGCCTGCGTTAACACACCAAAAACAAATGGCCACATCCTTTAAGGTTTTCTTAGGGTCCATGGTCAGGAGATTCATCCCTAGTGGCCAGGCTGCTGGTGGGAGCTACTTTATGTCTCACTAGGTGGGTCCTTGGAAACAAGACCCAATGAGTTAGTTGCTAGTGCCTCCAATATTTTCTATCTGTTGGAACAACTAACCTGTAAGGCTATGAGGCATCACTGAAGGGCTTCATGGAAACACGGAATTTTGGACATCATCAGGAAATCTGATTGGAAAGGCAGGTAGGCTGGTTATATAGCATGATTTATGGGCAGCCTGAGTAATTCCTCAGAGCTTCCAATAGGTAAAGACACCTAGAGGTAGCCCCTAACTTGCATGACATGAGAAATCTGGGATGTCTGACAATCTGTGGGGAACAGCGACATCAGTGAGGGACAGCACAGTGAGGGACAGTGCTGGGCCTTTTTTCATCCAGGAACTCCCAAGCAGGGTCAGGTGAGGGGGACAGAAAAGTGCACTAGTATGAGGGAGGAGGCAGAACCTACTAGCAAGAAAGCAGATTCAAGCCTGGTATTGGCAAACAGGAGAAATCACGAATGGCCCCCGAGGAAGGTGAGTGTCATCCATTAAAGTTATGCTCCACCTATGTATACTTGAGGGGTCCCTGGCAGAGGGCTAAAGGTAGAGTTATGTCAGCGGGCACTCCAATTTACTCCTTTACATTGCATCTTCCAACATGGCACCTCAGGCTTATCTCCTCAGGATTTGCATTCGTTTTATGTGTCCAGGTCTGTCTGCCACAGATGAGAAGAGCCTGGAGCTTTCACCCACAACAGGAAAGTGGAGTTTTTTTCATAGAAATCTTCTTGTTCTAAACCCCAAACACTGAAATAAGCTGTTTGTGGAACCACATTTAAACTGGAAACTCTCATAATTTGCTAACCTTTCTTTTAAATCAAGCATGACTTCTCTTTAAAAGTTTTTTTTCCTTCCTCCCTCCCTCCCTCCCCTCCCTTCCTTCCTTCCTTCTTTCTTTCCTCCCTCCCTCCCTTCCTTCCTTCCTTCTTTCTTTCCTCCCTCCCTCCTTCCTTCCTTCCTTCCTTCCTTTGGTTCCTAGTTTTCCTCAGCAGCCTTTCTTCTATGGGCCTGTCTCTGGAGGCAGCAAACATTGCACCAGTGCAAATTGGTGAGCTGATGACCCTTCTGCAGCCCGGAGAAAACACTGGGCCTACACAGAGAGCTGACTGTGCTTCAGCCATGTTGGTGATGTTGTGATTAAGATGCCCACACTCACTGTCCAGAGCATCTAAAGCTGGTGAGCTTTGGCATCTGGCACTTGCTCCACCTGGGTCACCAAGAGGGCACTGCTGGTATGGGTAGGCACAGTCGCTGAAATATCTTGGTGTTAGAGACTTTACAGGCTGCCCTGCAACTTCCTGTTTCTTTTCAAGGTAGGGAATAATGTACACAACGTTAGACTTTCCCCAACCTATTGGTTAGTTTGACTAAATTGACTATTTTCTTCCTTACTCTTCATCATCCCAGATTTTTCTTTGGGAGGTAAAGTGGAGTAGTTACAGTGGGAAGTGGTGGTGTGCTTGGAACCAAAAGATGAATAAACACTTTTTTTTCGCCCCAAAGGGGGTCTTGATACTTGGAAATGTCAGGATTCACTGGTGAAAGGGAGAGTTTGGAAGCCAGGAAATGGAGGATGGGTTTTCTGTTTACTCTGCAGGAAGGGCTTAGACTGTACCTAATTCAGTTAAAATGTCTGCTCTGTACCAGGCGCTGTGCTAGAAGCTGGAGACATATATACAGAAGCTCTACAGCCTTCTCCTCCAAGGGCTCCCATTCTGTCTAGCTGAGGACTAGTCCCCCAGGCTCAAGATCCATGGGCCCATGATTATGTGAATTAAAGTACCCAGCACTGCAGGGTACACAGGTGTACACTGCTTGAAGGCCATGACTGTTGCCTCCTTCCTTCCTTGTGAGCACTCCAGCAGTGGACTAACAAAGGAGGCTGATGCCCAGGCTCTCCTAAAGGGAGATGGTGTTGGCAGTGTGACACCAAGTATGGATGCTGATAAAAGGGGGTGTTGAGATAAATGGGGGGAAATGATTAATGATTTCTCACTGCTAAGAAGGCAGGGAGAGGGTGGGGAGGAGAGGCAGAGAAGAACACTTATTAAAACAGACATTTCCTGGCCAATTTGCTGAAGTCATTCTCAAGAGGATCAGTATCATGTGGGGAAAAATCTGTTTATTAAGACAGAAAAGTCCTACTCATACATATCGTGCATTGGTAGAATCGGCTTTGCTCAGAATCTCATTTCAGTCATTTGGATCTTAATGTAGAAAAACTCAAATGCTGATTCAAAGGGAACAACATCTATATTTATGCAATTCTCCTCCCCCAAACTCACAGCCCCCAGTAGTTTACAGCAATGGGCTAGTTGGCCTATATTCTTCTGAGAGCCTGGGGTCAAGGGCCAACTCTGCATTGACCTTTGGGACTGGGATAGCAGCTAGCCCCCAGGTCCCATCACCCAAACTCCAAGACACTTTTTTACTAGGAAGCTTCCTTCATTTGAACAAATTCCAAAGTGCCTTGTAGAAATGGCCATTTCCCACTGGAAAAGCTGGGATGAGAGGGCTCCCTGGTTTTTTTTTTTTAATTAAATAATTTATTTTTAGTTTTCAACATTCACTTCCAAAAGTTTTAAATGTTCTCACTCTCTGTCTCCAAGACAGCTTGCAGTCTGATATGGGCTCTACATATACATTTCTATTAAACACATTTTCACATTCGTCATGTTGCACAGAAGAATTATAACAAATGGGAAAAAAAAACATGAGAAAGAAAATAAAGAAAAGAGTCTGCTTCGCTTGGCGTTCAGACTCCATCGCTCTTTCTCTGGCTGAGGCTGGCACTTTCCATCATGTGTCCTGTGGAATTCTTTCAGGTCCTTGTATTGAGAAGGGCTAAGTCTATCAAAATCAGTCCTCACACACTGTGGCTGTTACTGGGTACAGATCTCTCCTGGTTCTGTTCCCCTCACTCAGTATCAGTTCACAGAAGTTTTTCCAGTTTTCTCTGAAGTCCACCTGTTCATCATTTCTTACAGCACAATAGTATTCCATTACGTTCATAAACCACAACTTGTTCAGCCATTCCCCAGTTGATGGGTATCCCCTCAGTGTGCAATTCTTGGCCACCACAAAAAGAGCTGCTATAAATATTTTGTATATGTGGTCCTTTTCCCATTTGTATGATCTCTTTGGGACACAGTCCTAGAAGCTGTATTGCTGGGTCAAAGGATATGCACATTTTTATAGCCCTTTGGTCATAGTTCCAAATTGATCTATAGAATGGTTGGATCAGTTTACAACTCCACCAACAATGAATTAGTGTTCCAACATTCCCACATCCTCTCCAACATTTATCACTTTCCTGTTTTGCCATGTTAATCAGTTTGATAGGTGTGATGTAGTACCTCAAAGTTGTTTTGATTTGCATCTCTCTAATCAATAGTGAGTTAGAGCATTTTTTTCATTTAACTATAGATAGCATTAACTTCTTCCTCTGAAAACTGCCTCTTCATATCCTTTGACCATTTATCAATTGGACAATGACTTGTATTCTTGTAAATATGAGTCAACTCTCTATATATCTTAGAAATGAGGCCTTTATCAGAAACACTGGTTGTAAAAATTCTTTCCCAGTTTTCTGCTTTGAGAGGGCTCTCTGTTGAGTGTTAGGTAGATTTTATCTTAACTCAACTGTATCTGCCCCTGCCCCTCACTTGTTTTATTTCTGGCCTTTGTCCCAGTTTTTCTCTTTGCTTCAACCTCTCCTGAGAGACAGGGTGAAATCTGGGTGGCATCATTCACACATACTGAGGCCAGGGTTGCAAGCAGAGCTTGGTCTCGGAATTACTTGTTTCCCAGCCCCATTCCCAACTTGGCCTGCTTCTAAACCAAGGAAGAAGCAATGCCCTAGCCTTTACCACCAGCCCTGGCATAGCCACATTCAGCCAAAATGTCCTCCGATCCCACACTTCAGGGAAGGTTTGTATCTGAATCCCTCAGGCCAACTTTTACAAGAAGAATCAAGGTTTGACCACCTCATTTGGGGATCTGGGAGAAAAGGAAGAAGGCCTGCTGGGGGGGGGAGGGGGGTGACTATAGTGATGAAAAATCCCAGCCTATTCTCATATTATAAATGGAACCTAAATCGGGGCCCCCCTTGAAGATTTTTGGTTCAGTCTCCTTGGACCTCTCCCCCATGGAGCCCAATGACATTCCCCCTCCAACTTGGCCTGGCCCCTTACTCGAACCACTCATACTGGTTAAACAACCTTTCCCTTTGTCCTGGTATGGACTGCTATTCAGCTGCTCTGTGCCATACTGAGAGAAGGAGGTCACAGCAGTCCAGGGCAACTACCCCTCAGCCACCCTGAGGAGTCTGTCCCCAAATCTCACTTCAGTTCTGCTCAAGGCCCTTGGCCTCCTGGCTGCCATGATCTGCTCAGGATTCCAGCAGTGGAGTCAGCGGATCCTGGCTCTGGCAGAACAAGGCCCCACACCCTTGTGTGGGGCATGAGGAGTGCTGGACGCTGGAGCCAGAGGGTTAGGGTTGGCGCCCAGTGCTGCTGCTTCCCAGCTATCTGACTTGACGGAAAGTCCCTCGTCTTGAAGAGGATGGGTTTCCTCACTTATAAAACGAAGGTGGAAACCTGCACGATCTCTATGTGTTTTTAATGCTAGCCAAAGGATAAAAAAAAAAAGTGGGTGTATCACTAAGAGCAGAAATCCAAATAGAGGAGACAGTGGGCCTGGGCCTTACTATAGTATTCAGATGGGCCTCCAGACTGTCCTGCCTCAGTTTATCTATAAAGATCTCGTCTCATTATTTTTGCAAACATTTTATCTCAAGGACTAGAGGTGCAAAGAAGTCCTTGAAATAGAGGCAAAGCCTGGCTTCATTGGACATCAGCAGGAATGGGGCCATTCCTCAGAAGATTATCAGAATGTCTAATTGTAGAGACCAGTCAGTGGTAACCAGAAAGTGAAGGGAGACCCCGATGCCCAAGCACAGCAGTGGGAGGAGAGTTAGGGCCCCAAGCTCCGATGGGCAGGATGATGCCAGCTGGTGCTAATGGTATTTTAATAATGGCCACCATGTGCCAAGGAAGGACTTGGAGAAATGCTGGAGGAGAGGCGGCATGTAGAGAGTATTTTGAGATCGGCAAAGCACTTTCTAGGTTAGTTCATTGGATCCTCATAACAGCCTGGGGGTGTGTGTGCTATCATTGTCCCCTTTTACAGATGAGGAAACTGAGGCTGAGACAGGTGAAAAAATGTGCCCAGAGCCACATGACTCGTGAGGTCCTGAGGCTAGATTGAAATTCAGGGCTTCCTGCCTCCAGGTCCAGAACTCTAACCTGCCTGAGTCATGTGACCATTTGGGGGCTCCTTACCCTAACTCCAGGACTGAGAGGTGGCCTGGGCAGTGGCAGCTCTGAATCATGGAACTTTGCCATCGCTTCTGCTCTGGTGCCCAGGACAGGCATTTTTCCTGCTTCTTCCTGCTGGGGAACAGACATTACATGATAAAAGGGGAACATGAGAAAAAAGACTTTGGAAAATAAATAATGTCAACCCGTGACCAGTGGCCTCAGGGCAGGCCAAATAACCTCAGCTGGCAGAGACTTTCACTTGCTTTTCACCAGCAACCCGGGCTGTCAATTCCATTTGATTCCGTTTAATTAAACTTAATTCAGCAAACATTTATAAGGTACTGATGTGCTCCAGGATTGTGTTAATCACTGAGAATGAGGTCAAAAATGAACTGAACCTCATCCTTGAGGAGCTGCCTATTGGAAGCTGATGGCCTGTCCACAAGATAAATGACCGTCAGATAAGTTTGGGGGGGCTAAGGCTACCTCCCCAAACTCCTCCTCTGAGCCTCTGCGGTGGTTCCTTACCCATGGCAATGAAGGGCTGCTAGCAAGGCCACCATGGCTGATGGGGAGATGTAGAAAATCCCTCCTCCCACACTCAAGCCCCATGGGAAATGCCAGAGATCTTTTGAGGTCCCGAGCTTACATATCTAGAAGAGAGCCTGAGCCAAGGTTGTCCCTCCTCTTAAAGTCTCCTTCTTGGTCAGCTGTTCTTTCCTGATGGCCAATCTTCTTTATCACAACAGCTTCATCTTGGATCAGAGACTGTGGGACCAATCAGGGAATTGTGTTATCCCAAATCACGTGACCTTCGTCTCTGAGTCAAAGCACAGGACTCTCCAGAAGTGACTCAGGGTCCAAGAGGATTTCATTCATTACAGAGAATCCATCTTGCCTTTTAGCTTTCCTTGGCTAACAGGGAAGCCTTCAGGCTATCCACTTGTGAGGTCTCTTTACTGCATAACCAGCCCATCTCTTACTCCATTCACACATTTTCTGGAGGTGATTTTTCTTTTCTGTTCCTTCTTAGGCGCCAGAGATGACGAAATGTCAAAGCCTACGTAGGCAAACAGCAGGAAATCTCCATGGCCCATTGCATCATCAGTCTATACCTGAAGCCTTCCAGGACTGGTAGGACCCGTACAATGTTGTGCCTTGAGCCTAGTTACTCCTCCAGGCCATGGAGATTTTTGTTTGTTTTTAAGCAGGATTTAGCAGAGGCTGACTGGCCATAGCTACTAACTGTGTATTGGTAACAATGACAATGACCCCAATAGTGACATTGTGTCATTTATAATGGGGAAAATGTGAAGGAGCAGCCAACAGATGCTACATTAAAGAATGAACTTTCCAGTATTCATGAATGAAGGAGGCGAGGAATTCTTTACAATGTGAGGTGACTTTTGGCAGAATGAATATTGGGACAAAGTAGATACTGGAGCAAATAAATGACACGTTGTATCATGTGTGCGTGGCTCCACACATAATGTGATTACACAGGCCTGGAATCACACTCGCATATTTGAAAGTCACAGAAACTAATATTAGTTAATATTATTGTGTATTGCCAGACTAGACAAAAATAATGTGTTGTAATCTAATTGGAATAAACCTCGGGCTGAGCAGACTCCACTGGTTAACACCTATGAATGTCGACTCCAAGAAAGGGTATGTCTCTAACAGTAAGATGGGAAATACTTCCATTTTATCGAGGACTGCTAAATTGGATAACACTCACTGGATCTCACTCTCTCTTCCTCTGTCTGTCTGTCTGTCTCTTCATCTCTCTGTCTTTCTCTCCTCCTACTTTATTTGTCTCTATCTCTCGAAAACTCTGTGTTTGTCTCTTCTTGGCTCTCAGCTGCCTTTGAACAAATGAAATTCATATAGATCAGAATGCAAAGGTTATTCTAGTTTTGTACCTTTTAACAGCTTCCAGAGACTAGAAAAAAGGGGAAATGAAAAATTCATTTTTAAAATATAGAGCTAAGCACTGAAATAAGTACATGCTGAGGGAAGGCAGTGGAATGTTGAAAAGATGGAGGAGGGATAGAATCAGTATCTTGGACCTACCCTTTTGGCAAGTTCTCCATTTGGCTCCAATACTTCTCTTGGTCCTGGGATCCCATGCTGGTCTCATCACTGCAGCAGCTCTGTTTCTGATTCCATTGCAACAGTTCTCCGTGGCTTTCTGCTGGTCTTGGTTTCTTGCTCCTCTGCTTACCAGGGCCCCAGCACCCACTCCAGTGTCTGGCAGGCACCCTTTGTGTCTCCACCTTTTCTCCTGGTTCCTGTGGCCTAGTGGCAGTGGCAGTGATCTTGAATGAGGGAACATGGTGGTAACATCGAATGGGAACAGCTTGGCCCCTGTGGCTCCTTCTTCCTCTTGATCCATTTCTTGAGGTAGTGGTGGTGCGAGGAGGAGGTAGATATCCCCACACTGATATCATTCTGCCCTCCCTACTCCTTCCCCTCCCCCCAGTACATACCCAACCCTTACATTTTGTGGTTGGTGCTTTCCACTGAGGCTTCCTTTTTCGTCCCATCCCTTAGGACCTGGAGAGGCAAAATCCTCTCAGGGATCGTTACATCAACATGGGGCACCTGCTACCTTCACTGATGGCCCAAAGGTAACTAGAGACTGTTCACAGCTGCACAATACTTCATCTTCCTTGCAGAGCTGTCTGATTTCCTTTGAATTTCATAACTATTAAGAAAAAGCTCCAATTATGGTACCCTTAGACCCTGTGTCAATGTGAGTGAAATGTTATAGCAGGGTCACCATTCTAAATTAAAGATTAACTTTGTGCATTACATTGTACATGTTCATTTGTATGGGTATTATTCACACATGTGCCATTTCCTCCCTCCCTCTCTCCCTTCCTCCTCCCTCCTCCCACTTCCCTCCCTTCCTTCCTCCCTTCCTTCCCACCTTGTATCTGCTGCCCTGCCTGGTTTCCACAAGATGCCCTTCTCAGCATAAGCTCATCACTTCTAAACTCTCTACAGTAAGACTCACTGGAGCCTTGATTAACTCCAGCTGCCCCAGCCTTTTCTCCCCTCTGATTGGAGGTCTGACTACCAAACTCCTCCCAATGTCTTCCTTTATAGAGGGCAGAAATTTACCTTTCAGCTCCTTCCATCTCATAAGTACTGCCCTGCCTGCCCCCCCCCCCCCACTTTCCTGCTTCTTCCTGTGTGTTATCACCCCCTTTAGATTATAAGCTTGTTGAGGGCAGGGACTGCCTTTTTATTAATTGTATCCCCAACACTTAGCACATTGTAGGCATTTAATAAATGATGATTGGATTGGATTGGATCCAGCTAGTGGTTCTTTTTGTTGTTGTTATCAAGATCAAAGCCAAACCATGAATTTGGCATTTACTAGACACCATAGAGTTCACAAGGTGTCTAATGTGTCAGAGATATAGGCAACAGGGCAGAGTGAGAGAGGATTGTCAAGAGGATCGGGGTTCAAGCCCTGACTTGGCCACATCCTGCCTGTGTGACTCCAGGGAAATCCCTGAACCACCCATCTCCCAACTCTGGCTGTTTTCACTGGCTTCCCCCAAACCTGCAATGCCAGTCCTCCTCATTTCATCCCTCCCTCCCCTGGCTTCCTTTGAGACTCATCTCAAATCCCCAGAAGCCTTCCCAGTGCCTCTTCATTCTGATGTGTTCCCTCTGTTGATTCACTCCTGTCTGTCCTGGACACTGATTGCTTCTTCATAGCTGCTTGCCTGTTGTCTCCTGCATTAGATTGCCTTTCTGTATATCATCCTCAGTGCTTATCCTGGCACACAGTAGGCACTTAATGAATGTTTATTATCTAACCACCCCTTAGGCAACTCTCAAAAATTCTGAATTGCAGAACAAGTGTGGATTTGCATTGGTAGAGATAGTTTTCTCTCTTGGAATTTACTACACCAATCAAATTACTGGATTCCCTTCCCCCTTCCCCTCCCACCCTCCCCACAAAGATGTGTCAGACATTTGGAAAGAAGAAAACACAATCTCCTTCAGTTCTCCCTGGCTTGCTGGAGCCTGGAACGTAGACTGTGGGCGAGCTGAGCAGGTCAGGATTTGACCAGACCTTTGTGGGCAGCACCTGGTTTCTCTGCTTTTGTCAACTGTGATTATTAATGCTGGGCCAGGATGATGAAGGCAGCGTTCCTTCATGTAGTTGGTCCTCTTCAGTAGAGTCCTTGATGCTAAAGAATATCCACAGATATTAGAGGCAGAAGGAAATTCAAAGGCCAGTGAACTCAGCGCTTTCTTTCACTTACAGAGGCCGGGACCAGGCAAGGATGAACATGGTCACAGCATCTCAGGGGCAAGCAGGACCTCACAGCTGATCTTGGTAAAGCCTCTCATTGTACAATTCATAAATGTGCCACAAGAGAGAAGTGACTTGTGCAGGGTCCAACAGTGAGTCTGTGATGGGGGGAAGACCAGAACTCAGGTTCCTTTGCTTCTTTTCCAGTGCAAGATCAATTGTTATAGGCTGGGGAGGAGAACTTTTTTTTCCCCAAGGGGAAGCCTGGCTGGCACAGGCAAGACAGAGAGAGCTAGACCTGCACTCGAGAAGCCTTGGGTTTGAATCCTGCCACAGACATCATTTGTATGGGCCTGGACAAATCACCTGCGTTTTCTCACCTGTGAAATGAGATAATAATAGTATCTCCTATGTGTTGGGAGGCTCAAGTGAGATATGCCACGTATGAAGATGTAAGAAGCTTGAGATGATGGGGAACTATCCCGAGAACAACACGCAAGTCTTAAACACAGCCTCCCATCCCCAAGGTGATTAAATCCAGGAGACTGGCACCCTTTCTTTTGTTTTCTCAGAGTCAGGAGTGATGGATTAGCTCCGTACCAAAGGCCAGTATGGGTCAGGCACATCGTCTGTTTTGCTTTCAAGGATGATCTGTTGGCTCTCCCCCATTTCTCCTGGATAGATCCCACACTCTTGTTCAATGGTCTGTACCTTCTGTTCCCACTAGGAGGAACCCTGGCTTTGCTGAAAACTGATGCTATCCGGCTCTCTTCATCAATCATCAGACAATTTAAGGCTGCATCGTTTTCTAGAGCCTACCTTAGGCTTTTTTAGGAGTTTTGTTTGAGCCTGTGATTTAAATATATTGAAAGAAACTTGTGCTTTTAGATCTTATACTGAAATGATGCAAAATCCTCTGTCAAATCCAAAGACCAAGGACAGATTTGTAGGGCAAGGCCTCCTCACTTAGGTTACAGTGTACATCTGTCTTCTTGGCAATTTCAGTGGATTTGTGGTATCAGCAGTGTGGCCATCGTCCTCCCCAGTGATGATTGTGACTTTCCATGCCTTCTTCTCCTGTGTGCGCCATCTACTCTAAATCCTCCGTGGGGAGACCCATGTGGTACTGTAGGGCTTTCTCTCATTCTTCTCATATCTCCTGGAAACCAGGGTGGTTCTGGGGCTGGCCATCGATTTTCTATCCCTCATACTCATCGCATGACCAGCCCAGCCCCGTATGGGGTCTTGTCCGCTTCTTGGATTTCATTATCTTGGTTTATATCCCATCTACTCATTCCCATTACATGTTCTTTTACTGTAGCTTTGATTCTTTTTTTTATTAAATTATTTACTTTTAATTTTCAACATTCACTTCCATAAGTTTTAAATTTTCTCCCCTTCCCTCCCCCACCCCTCCCCAAGATGGCATACAATCTGATACGGGCTGTATTCATACATTTCTATTAAACACATTTTCACATTCATCATGTTGTACAGAAGGATCATAACAAATGGGAAAAACCATGAGAAAGAAAAAAATAAAACAAAAAAGAAAATAGTGGCTTCATTCTGTTTTCCGACTCCGTGGTTCTTTCTCTGGATGTGATTGGTGTTTTCCATCATGTGTCCTTTGGAGTTGTTTTAGGTCTTTGCATTGCTGAGAAGGGCTAAGTCTATCAAAATCAGTCCTCATACACTGTGGCTGTCACTGTGTACAATGTTTTCCTGGTTCTGCTCCCCTCACTCAGCATCAGTTCATAGAAGTCTTTCCAGGTTTTTCTGAAGTCCACCTGCTCATCATTTCTTATAGCATAATCATATTCCATTACATTCATATACCACAACTTGTTCAGCAATTCCCCAATTGATGGGCATCTCCTCAATTTCCAGTTCTTGGCCACCACAAAAAAGAGCTTCTATAAATATTTTTGCACATGTGGGTCCTTTCCCCATTTTTATGATATCTTTGGGATACAGCCCTAGAAGTGGTTTTGTACAGCTTTGACATTTATGCATCTTGACATTCCACCAATGTCAGCCAGATCATCATCATAGGGAACCTATCTGGGGTCACCTAAGGTGAAGGACAGTTTTTCTGATGATATCTAGTCTCATTTCTTCCTTTTAACAGCTGGGCTTCACAGACTCATCAAATTGGAGAGTTAGAGGGGGAACTTGGTGCTGTTTAACCTGACCCATTCACCAAAGGAATACCCATTATAACTGACCTGATGAGTGACCCTCCAACATCTGTAGGAAGACCTCCAAGAAGGGGAGGCCATTCTCATTCTAGGCAGCTCAGGCCAATCTGGGACAACTCTAACATCAGGAAGATTTTCATGATCTCAAGCCTCCTTTGGCCCCACCCCCATCCCAATACTCCCTGTGGCTAAACAAGTTTAATCCTTGCTCCACAAGGAAAGCCCTTCAGATGTTTGAAGACAGCTGTTATGATTCTCTGGAGTCTTTCTTCTCCAGGCTGAACAGCCCTAGTTCATTCATCTGATCCTCAGGCCAGCTGCCTCCTCAGGACACTTGCCAACTTATATATGTCTTTCTCAAACCTTGGTTTCTAGAATTGACTATAACAATACAGGTAAGGTATCGTTAGGGCAGAGATTGTTGGACCCATCATTGCCTTGTTGACCATCTGAGGAACCTATCTTGAGTGTGTGTGTGCACACACGTATGTGTGAGTGTACATGTGTGTGTGTGTGTTTGTGTGTGAACAACACACCCATGTGTCCTGATGGACTCAGCATGATGCAGTTGAAAAAGTGACTGACCAGCTAGGAATTAGGGGAAAGGGTCCTGATAATAGTTGTATGTTAGGGCAAGTTCCCTAAATTTTACAGCTTTCAGTTTTCCATGTTAAAAAAAAAGGAGTAGATTTGTTTACCTCCATGGTTCTTCCCTCCCCTGGATTGATTTTTTTTTTTTTTTGGTTTTTGGAGGAGGAAGACAGGGAAATTGGGGTTAAGTGACTTGCCCAAGATTACACAGCTAGTAAGTGTTAAGTGTGTGAGGCCAAATTTGAACTCAGGTCCTCCTGACTCCAGGGCTGGTACTCTATTCACTGTGCCACCTAGCCGCGCCCCTCCCCCCATGGATTCTGTACCATTTTGTTTTGTGGGGCTGCTCCTCCAACCACACACCACTGTCTGTGCCATAACAGACTCCATTTACTTTCCCCTCTCCTACTGTGGGTGACATTTATTCAAAGATACGTTGGTTGTCAGCTCTTACTGAGGATTGTGGCTCCCTCTTTTATAATGTTGAGGCAAGATACTCAATTGGGGGGCACCAGGAATTCAGGGAGTGGCCTGCAGGGTACTGTATGCTTTGTGGGAAGGCTAAAGACAGACTTCAGCTGCTTCCCCCCTTATCTAGATTACAGACTCTGTGATTCTCTCTTTTTTATTAATGAATTTGTTTATTTACTTTTAGTTTACTACATTCAATTCCACAATCCCTTGAGTTTCAAACTTTCTCCCCCTTCTTCTCCTCCCCCAGCCCCCATGGCGGCATGCCGTCAAATACGGGATCTGCAAATACCTTCACATTAAACATTAATCAGGTTGTAAAGAAGGATTATAACTAATGGAGTGAACAATGAGAAAGAAGAAACAAAACAAAACAAGAAAAAGAAAGAGAGTGAGTAGTTTGCATCCATCTACACTCAGACTCCGCAGCTCTTTCTCTGGATGTGGACATCTCTTCCCATCATGAGTCTTTTGGAGTTGTCTTATAACCTTACATTGCTGAGAGGAGTCTGGTCTATCAAGGTTAGCTCTATGATTTTCTTCACCCGCTCTTTCTACTGTGACCCTTTCCCTTTCTTTACAAGGTCCTAAATCCTGTGCCCTAGCACAAGGCACTTTGGGTCCATATCTATTCAAAATCACAGTGCCATTTGATGCTGACTTTCTATCAGACTAATGTAACAACATTAACACGAAGCAAATGCATTTAATTTAAACAAATAGTAAGAACAATAATAAAGAATGGCCCTCATTCTACCTATTACCATGGGTACAGCCTCTCAAAGCCTCATGCATTCAGGGGCAGAGGTAAAATCCAATCCAATTCAATGTACATTTATTAAGCACCTAATATGGGCCAGGCACTGTGCTAGGGATTACAATGAATAAAAACAAAATAGTCCCTGCTCTCAAGGAGCTTGAAGTCTAATGGTAGAAGATAATGCAGAAAAGGAGTCAGGAAGCCAGCGGAGAAAGAAGAAGAGGGTAATATGAGGGGTCACCAGGCAAGGCAACAGATGAAGCATGGCACGAGCCCCAAAGTCCAGGTTCTGCCTTCTGTAAAGGAATACATTGGTAGGAGCTTGGTGCTCTACCTTCTGGCCTTCCAAACAGATGAAGTAGAGGCTGAGGGTGGGGGTGTCAGTCAAGGTTAGAGTGAGCTACATGGTGATGAGCTTAACCTGGGAGGGACGTCTTCCTCCATAGAGCTGAAACCAGGCAGGGCAGCAGATGCAGAAAGGAGTGAACATCTGTAATCCACACAACTCACGGAGTTAGGGTTATGTCTCTCATGTGCCCAAACAGCCCAAAGGCTGCTTCTTGTTGCCTCCTTGCTTATCTGCACATGGTACCTATTGTTCTTCTTGCTTCATGGAGTTAGCCTCTGATGTTTCTCAGCTGAATTGCATCTGGTATATAGCCTCTTCCCACCTGGGAATAGACTTACCACTTCTCTAGTTTGACCCTGTCCCTTTTCAAAAGTGTGTGCTTCTAACTACCCTCCCCCTAACCTGTCTTCCCCTCCATCATCCCCCACTCTCATCCCCTTCCTTCCTACTGTCCTGGAGGGCAAGATATCCAATTTAGTGTGTATGTCATTCCCTCCCTAAGCCAAATTCAATGAGAGTAAGGTTGACACATTCCCTTTTGCCTTCCTGTTCTTCCCTTCCATTGTAACAGTTATTCCTTACCTCTTCTATATGAGATAATTTATCCCATTCTGTCTCTCCCCATATCCTCTCATTATATTTCTCTCTCACCTCTCAATTTCACCTTTTCAATATCATCCCTTCCTGTTCAATTGATACTGTGCTCTGTCTATGTATACCTGTAGACATATATACACACACTCACATAGGTATTCATACACACATATACCCTCCTGTATAGACATATATGTACGTATACATATATACATTTATATTCCCTTCAACTATCTTCATACTGAGAATCTAAGTTTCATAAGTTATAATTATCATTATTCCATGTAGGCATGTAAATAGTTCAACTTTGATAAGTTTCTTACGATTTCTTTTCCCTTCTTATGCTTTTCTTGCTTCTTGTATTTGAGTGTCAAATTTCTATTGAACTCTGGTTTTTTCATCAAGAATGCTTGAAAGTCCTCTATTTCTTAGAATGACCATATTTTCCTCTGAAACATTATACTCAATTTTGCTGGGTAGGTGATTCTTGGTTTTAATCCTAGCTCCTTTGACCTCCAGAATATCATATTCCAAGCCCTTTGATCCCTTAATGTACAAGCTGCTAGATCCTGTGTTATCCTGATTGTGTTTCCACAATATTCAAATTGTTTCTTCTTGATTGCTTGTAACACTTTCTCCTTGATCTAGGAACTCTGGAACCTGGCTATAATATTCCTAGAAGTTTTCTTTTTGGGATCTTTTCCAAGAGGTGATTGGTGAATTCTTTCAATTTCTATTTTGCCCTCTGGTTCTAAAATATCAGGGCAATTTTCCTTGAGAATTTCTTGAAGGATGATTTCTAGATTCTTTTTTTGCTCATGG
>CM053582.1:575780575-575815236 GCA_028627135.1 Pseudochirops cupreus
CTCTTCCATGGCCTTTAACCAATTCATATTTTTCTTGGAAGCTTTTGGTCCAGTAATTCTGACTTCCTCCCATTCCATGCTTTGATCCTTTTTGTCCCCAAAAAGGAATCTTAAGTTGGTTTTCTTGCTTGCTTTGCTTCCTTTGCTTTCTCATGTTGCCAGTCAATTACTTGATTTTTGAGCTCTTTCCCACAGTAGAACTTTGCTTCCAGAGGGGAGAGCTTTGTCCCAAATCTCTGAGGTTTTCACAGGTGCCAGAGCTATTAGGAGGGTGCCATCTCTGCAGCCCCCACAAACTCTGGCTCACTGGTCACACACACCTTAGGACCACCACCCAAGACCAGGATCCAGATCCAGGCAGGTTAAAGCAAGAGTGATTACCCTCTGCATGTTTGCTTGTCCTCCCTATGATCTGTAGGCCAGGAGCTCTAAAGCAGCCATGTGGAGGCAGCTGCGGGGCTACCACACCTCCACTACTTCTAGCTCCAGGGGTAGGGGCCGGACCTACTCCTCTTTCCCCCACCCCCGCCAGTTCCAACAGAGTTCTATACCAACCTCTCACTTTTTCTTTGGCATTTATGGGTTGATATTTCTGGAAAACGCCACTGCTGCTGGTGATCCACTCTCCTGAAGTCTTCTCAGCCAATGGTTGGGGCTGCCCTAAGGCTAAAACCTCAGGCTCAAACAGGGCTGGGCTCCACTCCCAGCATGCTGTGATGAACCCTTCCTGTCCACCTGCTGTTCTGCCTTCAGTGGGAGATTTGTTTCTCTCTGTCACTTTGTGGGTTCTGGAGCTCTAAAATTTGTTTAGAGTCATATTTTATAGGTATTTGAGGTGGTTATGGGGGGAGCCATGGAGTTTTCTTGCTTCTGTGTTGCCATCTTGGCTCCACCCCCTAGACTTGCCTCTTTTGGAAAGTAGCCCATAGCTACTTGAGGGCTCTTGCACCTCTTTTTCTTAGCCAGATCCACAGCCATATGTAGCCAGCACAGATAGTGTCCTGTAGGTCACATTTTAGTTGTGGTTCAGTCATTTTCCAGTTGTGTCCAACTCTTCATTACCCCATTTGGGGTTTTTTTTGGCAAAGATACTGGAGCAGTTTGCCATTTCCTTCTCTAGCCCATCTTATAGATGAGGAAACTGAGGCAAACAGGGTTAAGTGACTTGCCCAGGCTCATACAACTAGTAAGTGTCTGAAGCTAGATTTAAATGCAGGAAGATGAGTCTTCCTAACTTGAAGCCCAGTGTTCTATCCACTGTGCCACCTAGGTGCACCTGTAGGTCAACTAGCCTTTCTTAAAAACAAAACCAAACTGACTTTGTTAGCCACTCAGTGGCAATTCTCCCAGGTTTTCCTAATATTTAGATTGCAATATGTAAATTTCTTTCAACTTTTATCATATTATGACTTCAAGAATTATGACCAGACAGAATATCCTGGAGCTTTAATTAGAAAGAATGAAAGTGATGTGGTGTGACTAAGTGACCTTCCTCCATCATTCCTGCAGTTATAGTCAAATTGTTACCTTCCTGAGATAACTGGAGAATGTCAAAGGTGGAAGAAGGAGGTATTACTGGGGATCTAGGGCAGATCTTCTTCACCTGTGGTTTGGCAGCTTTGTTTTATTTTTTAAAATATTTTGATAACTGTATTTCAACATCATTGGTTTGCTGTGTAATTCTATGTATTTTATTTTATTCAATTAAAAACATTCTGAGAGGGGATCTATTGGCTAACACCATACTGCCAACAGGGTCCAGGGAGCAAAAGTTAACAAACTTTTAAACGAAGCCCCTAATCTAGGTTAATTCCCTAATTTAACAATTGGAGAAACTGAGGCCCAGGAAATGCAATTGACTCATCCAAGTATCTTATCTCTACCTTAATAATGATAAGTGAGAAGTACAACCAAATTTCCCAACTCCTACCTTAGTGTTAACTCTTCCTCTATTTTTTATGATTCCTTTATTCTACTCATTCTTGTACCATACTGAATAAAGCGTTTCACAGATGGGAGTTTCCCCATGGATGGGTTTTAAGTCTTCTTCCTTCCTGGTTCTTCACTCTCTCCTTTGGTAATCTTCTCCACTTGCGCAGATTCAATTATCATATACAGAGAGATGACTCCAAATTCTGTTAAAAATGTGGCTCTAACTCTTTTGACATCCAGTCAGCCAGTCAATAAACATATATTAAGCGCCTACTATGGGCCAGGCATTTTGCCAAGAGCTGGGGAAGCAAAAAGGGGGCAAAGACAGAGTCTGCCCTCACGGAGCTCACAATCCTTCAGTTGTGAGTCATCAGTCTTTCGCTGGCCCTCTCTGCCTGGTCACCTCAGCCTGGCCACCCCATAGATGCCTCAGGAATGGTTCTACTCATGACCCCTGCCTTCATATGCTTGCATGAGATGCCTTCCGTGCCTGGTAAGCCTGGCCTCTTCAATCACTTTTCTGAAGCTGGTCTCAGCTCAATTGTCACCTCCCCCAAAGCCTTTCCCTACCCCTAGCTGCTAGTGTTTTTTGGGCACTCGCTCCATGTGTCTCCACTGGGCAGACGGTGAGCCCAGAGGATGGACTTCTGGCTTTGTGTCCTCGGTGTCTGGCACAGGGACTGGCTGGGCTAGGGGCGCTTCAATAATGTTTGTTGAATTGAGTTGAAATGTTTACAACTTAGTGGATTGAGATTTACACAAGGCACCTTAAGGATGAGGCATTAATCCATACTTTGATTAATTATCGTATTTTAACCTCTGGAAAGGAAGTTCTGAGACAAAAGCATCTCTTGTGGCTCCCAATGAATCAAACTCACAATTGGCTCATCTCTCCAGAAACTGCCAGTCCAGAAGGAAAGGTGCTGATTTTGGCTGAATAACTGGAAACGCGTTTTCTGCATTTAGACCTCACTTCTTTCTTCATTCCTCGGTCCAGCCTCATATTATCTCCAGTTTTAGTTTCCAGGAGAGGCATTCCTAGAATACTGATTGAACTGAGGACCTCCCAGGTCCCCTTCTGTTCTAATGTTCTGTAACATTGATTCCATGAGAAGGAGAAAGGGGGAGGGAGACATTCATGGAGAAGTCATGGCACAAAGTCAAAGAAGCTAGAGAGTGAAGGGTGTGGATCAGAGGTGTGACAGAGGCAGAGAAGTATCGGGATCAGGAGGGGAGGAGGAACGCAAGGGGGAAGGGGGATGCAAGGGTGGGGAGGAGGGATGCAAGGGTGGGGAAAGGCATCAGAAAAGAATTCAAGACCTAGAAGCTGGAAAGTGGAGAGAATGAGGGCGCTAGAAACAGACACAGGGAAGTTAAGAGGAGAGTATTTGGAGGGTCGCTGACCAAGATTTAGAGAAAGGCTGGATGTGGAGAGAAAGGATTGGGGCTTGAATGCCAGTTTAATCCAATTCAACAGATGTGTTTGTTGTAGTTGAGTCATTCCGGGTGTGTCCGACTCTCTGTGACCGGTTCAGGGTATTCTTGACGCAGATACCAGAGTGCTTTGGTTTGCCATTTCTTTCTCTAGCTCATTTTACCAACAAGGAAACGGAGGCAAACAAGGTGACTTGCCCAGGGTCCTAGAACTAATGTCCAAGGCGATGTTTGAACTCGGGAAGTTACTCTTCCTGACTCCATAGCCGACGCTCTATCCACTGTGCCATCTCTCTGTGACCCCCACGTACTAGGTACCTTCTATGTAGGGCTCTGTGCTTGGTGCTGGGGATGCAGAGGCAAGGACGAAGGGCGACAACATATGCACACCTGGATTGGGGCCCGATACGTCCATGATCATCGTCCCTTCTGTGGGGGATGAGTGTATGCATCAGGTGAACAATCAGGCTCAGCCATTTCTGCCGCATTTCCAAGTTTGTCAGTCTCCCGACACCATCTCTTCTGAGGTTCCCTGGAAGCTGGTGGGCGTTATCTTCTCCCCTGGGAGCCAGGAACAATGCTGATAACGCAGATCTCCTGAGGATGGCTCTGGATTCGATTTTGGCTTCCTTCCCGATGAAAAGAAAGGAGAAAACACTCCATGTTTAAAATTAGGCACAGAAGAAATGAGGGAACAGTTGGGAATTGAGGATAAATATTTGCCATCAATCCCTTCTGTTATACGTGTGTTGTGCCTTTGTGTGTGTGTTTGTGTGGGTGTGTATGTGTGTGTTTTCACTCATAAGAAAGAGAGATCCAGAAACTGAAAGTGACAGAAAAAAAAGGAGGCAGGAGGCTGGGGATGTGCTGTCCAGAGAGCTGTCAGAATAGGTGTATTCTTGCTGGAGCTGCCCAAAGACCGAAAGAGCTCAAAGGGACTCCAGAGATCCTGTTCAATCCCTCATTTCACAGAGGAGGAAACTGAGCCAAGAGAGTCTGGGAGCCAACTGACTCAAAGCCCCACTGCTCCCAATCGACCAGGATCGGTATCCAGGTTTCCCCTCTCTAAATGCTGGGTTCTCTTCTCTCGGATTTACCACCAGGGAGTTTTCCCTGCTCCTCTTCCTGAAGCCCGTGATTAATTGGAAAACAATGGACAGCACCTGAATGAAGAGATGACCCAAAACCCCCAAACTCCCCAGGGCAGTGAAAGCAGAGTAAGAGAGGGAACCTCCAGGGCTGGCATCTTTACTTAAGAAGAAATCTCTTTTTCTTCAGTGCAAGGGTCACTCCAAAGAGAGATAAACAAACAAATGGAGAGTATATTTACAAAGAAAACATTGAAATGCAAAAGATCTAATTAGGAAAGAAAACAAGGCTCACATTTTAAGAGGGACTCGAAGAGCCCCAGGGACTTGTGGGTGGACCCCTTCAGAACACCTCCTGGTACTCTAATTCCTGGTAGGGAGCTGGGATGGGAAGAGCCTTAAAGCCAGGCTATGAGGGACCTGGTGGAGTGGAATGGGAGATGAGCAGGGTTGTTTTCCTCCTCCCCTTCCCCTTTCTTCTCCCCCTCCCCTTCTCTTCCTCCTCTCCCTCCCCTCCTCCTCTTCCTCCTCCATCAGCCCCTCTGGCCAGAAGCCAGGAGATGGGCAATGTAGCCTTTTCACCCCCAGGGGTGCCACCTGCGGCCATTGTAGCTGGCCTCCTAGTTTACCAGGTAAGGCTTACTTAAGTGGGTGGGAGGAAAGCACTGGGTGAGGTGGCAGGACACCAGAGCCCTTGTCTTGCCTCCCCCCAATTTGCTGTTCAAGTCACAAAACCTTTCTGTATCTTCCCAATTTTCTTATCTGTGACTTGGGAATGACCCTACTATCTCTGCCTGCTTAACTCAAAAGGCTGTTTTGAGGACCAAGGACTATAACAGGAGATTTGAAAAGCCCTAGGTACTTCATCATCAGAAGGCATTGGGACAGCTAGGTGGCTCAGTGAATAGAGCACCGGTCCTGGAGTCAGGAGGACCTGAGTCCAAATTTGACCTCAGACACTTGATACGCTTACTAGCTGTGTGACTTTGGGCAAGTCACTTAACCCCAATTGCCTTGCCTTCCCCCCTCCAAAAAAAACCAAACCCAACAACAAAACAGAAGGCATTATTCTTATGAAGTATAGCAGTGGTTTTTAACCTCTCTATGCCTACTATGTGCCAAGTTCTATGTTCGATGCTGAGTCTCCAGAGATAAAACAAAAATGTCAAGTCTTCCCCACTTGCTGCTCCTGGGTAGGTTCAGTGAATGCTCTTGGGGGAAGAAGGAGATCCCAGTGTCTCGGATCCATACTGCCCTTTGTATAGTGTTGGGAAAAAACCTCCTGAAGTGGTTGTAGGGAACCGTAGTAGGACCAGAGCTAAGGAGGACGTTTTTATTTCTTAAAGCAGACAGGCTTGGGGTAGAGACTTCGATCCTACTAGAAACAGGAAGGGAGTTTAAGAAAACAATCCAATCAAACAAACAGCCCACAGTTTCTCTGCCTGGGGGTGCTAATTAGATGGCTGCTTGGTTTGAATTCCAAGAGAGCTTAGCACCCGGAGCCGGGAGTGGGAGATCTGACAAACCTCTCTTAGCACAAACAGCTCAAGATTTCCCCAGCCTGTGCTGCGTGAAGGCCTGCTTTCTCAATGACAGGGCATTAGCTTCCTCTCTAGACTAAAAACTAAAAACAAAGATGGCAAAAGGCAATTCCCCTTATCAGAGAGATGTGGCCCTTCAGCTGAAGGCTAGAACTATGTCCCAATATATGGGAGCAACAACAATGGCCTAGGTCAGAGAAAACATGCCTAGTCATCAGGGGCCGGTGGCCCTAGTGTGGTGCCCATGGAGGGGGGCAGGACCAGGAGAGAGGAGTACCTTGGCATCACCAAAACCTGTTGGCATCTCTGCAACAAGCATAAAAGGCATGATCACCTTTCTATGTGTGTACAGTGGCCATAAAAGCTTTTCACATGTTGCCTTCTACATAAGAGTCTGATGTTTGCCTTCTCCCACCAATGACATGTCTATTTCTGGGAAAGTGTGTGTAGTCAAGGTTATTGTGGGTAATGCCTAATTTCTACTTTTCCTATGGTAATATACCTTTGCTTTAGACTAATTGCATCATCTGGCTGATTTGTAAAAATTATTATATTTGTGGGGGCTTATGAGCTGTAATTTTGACTGAAAGTAGACCCAGAGAGAACCTTGAAGTCACTATGGGTGAAGGGCCCCAGTGTTCTACATTTGTTAAATCTAACTAGCACAGTTTAGGGGGAAAATCAGCTTTGCTTATCTCCCTGAAAGTGCTGAGTGATGTCCTTTCTTCCTCTACGAGAACTTCATGGAAACACAGCAAATTGAAAGGGAGAGGTATAGTCTGCTTTCTTTGCCTCCAAGGAAGACAGGAACTTTTAATCAACGTGCATTTAGTTGGCAGGTGGTTATAATCTCTGGGAAGTACCTTCCCCACTTGGCTGGCATCAGGAAGAGCACAAAACACTTTGGATTATGTCCATCTTCGGGAGGACCAATGTTAGACTGAAAGTGGTGATTTACTTTTCAGGCAGCCCCTGGAAATACTGTAGGGTCCACTATGATAGATAACGAAAATGGAGCTTCTCAGAGTGGTTTTCCCAAGGCTTTTGCTGGGCACGGAGCCAGGACACTTGCTCACAGAGGGCCTTTGGGGCAGCTACCCTGAAATTCACAGTTGTTTCCCATTCACACCAAAGTCCCAGAAGCAAGTGTTTTTTCCTCTAGCAAGAGTTCTTACTTCTATCAGCACTCTTATACCAAAGAGGAAATAGACATTGCGGACAGACAGCTTAATTTGGATGTAGGATGCTCTGAGTTCCAGTCCTGCCTCTGACACTTGCCGTGTGATCCTGCAAAAGTAAGAGAAGGCAACAACCCTTTCTGTAGCACCTACAATGTTCCAGGCATCGAGCTAAGTGCTTTTCTTCTATCTATAGATACATACATTTCGGTAATTTCCCTTCAGGTTTCTCTAATTGGTTTATGATATAATCTTTTATGTCTTGGTCATGTGACCATTTGGAGCTTATCTTGTTATAAAGTGAGATGCTGGTCTAAATCTCATTTCATCTGGATTCTGTTCTCCCATCTTCTTAGCAATTTTTGTCAGATGGTGAGTTCTGATCCCCTTAACTGGAATCTTTGAGTTTATCAAATTGTTGTTGTCTGAAGAAGACAACAACATCAGGAAGTGATTGCTGCCTCCAGGACCCCTAGACCCAAACCAAAATGAATGAATTCCTCACACTTTCCCATCTCTGCACCCACCTCTTCTTTCTACTTGACCTTGACTCCTCAGCTTAAAGAAATTCTATCCTTCCATTGAGAGCCAGCAAAATATCAACAACTCCATGTTGTTGTTGTCTGTCCTTCATTCTCAAAAATAGCCATGACATCAGGGAGGGGAGGGAAGGCTCCCCTCTCCTCTCCTCCTCCTCCCCTCTCCCTCCTCCTCCCCCTTCCGCTCTGTCCACATAGGGTGTGATGCCCTTACCTGAGCGTGCTGTGCCCAAAGGAATGTAAATTTTGACCACTGAAACCTCCCAAGATACCTTGGAGTTTGAGGGCTAGGTATTTTTGTTAAGGATCACGTCTTAAACCCAAATTATTCTGGCTCTCATTGACTGGCCAATAATATGTTCCAAACCAAGCCTCACTTGGTCATTGTTTCGGGTCTGATGGCTCAGAGTGAGTGCAAAGGGCAGTTGTTTCTCTGTGGGCCAGAAAGCCTGAGTGTCTTCCCCTTCCAGACTGATTGTTATTTTTCTGCCTAGGTAAAAGAGGCCATTCTTTGCCTTATTTCTTACCTAGGTTAATCACTGAATGAGGTGTTGCCTCAGTCAAAACAAGACCTACTAAAGACATTAGCTTAAAAAGGCCAAAGTTTCCCACTGCATCAGGACAGTCTCCAGTCATCCTGATCTACATCTGGCCCCTGGACCCAGATGGCTCTGGAGGAGAGCGAGGCTGGTGACTGCACAGCCCTGCCTCACTTAAATCCAGTTCATTTTCATGTCATGGCATCACCTCCCTGATGTCATGGCCCTTTTTGAGAATGAAGGACAGACAACAATGACATGGAGGAGCTGTTGACTTTTTGCTGGCTCTCAATGAAAAGATGGAATTTCTTTAAACTGGGGCTCAAGGTCAAGTAGAAATAAGAGGTGGCTACAGAGATGGGAAAGGTGAGGAATTCCTTCATGTTGGTTTGGGTCTAGGGGTCTTGGAGGCAACATTGGAAGCATAGTGTGTACTTGGATGGGAGAAGACTTTGAAGGATGAGGCTAGACATTTGGAAAGAGCTCTGAACTTCTGCAGGCAGAAGTCTTGCTGGAGTGACTAGCCTCTGGAGCGGCGGTTCTCAACCTGTGGGTTCTGTTCAATTTGTAATAATGAAAGTGCATCCTGCATATCAGATATTTACATTATGATTCATAACAGTAGCAAAATTACAGTTATGAAGTAGCAACGAAAATAATTTTATGGTTGGGGGTCACCAGAATATGAGGAACTGTATTAAAGGGTCATGGAATTAGGAAGGTTGAGAACCACTGCGGTCTGAAGCAAAGTGTTTAGTTCTGGTAAGTCATTTTATTTTTGCAAGGGCTTACATAAGGCAGGGCAACTGGGGTTAAGTGACTTGCCCAAGGTCACATGGCTGGTAAGTGTCAAGTGTCCTTGATTCCAGGGCCGGTGCTCTATTCACTGCACCAACTAGCCGCCCCTCTCAGTCACCCTGACTTTTACTTCAGTCACATCATACTCTATTTTTCCCCCATAATTCGTTTATTTATTTCTAGTTTTTAACACTAATTTTCACAAGATTTTGAGTTCCACATTTCTGCCCAGCCTGCCAGGCTGCCTTCAGTGGGAGGTGTATATATCTCTCTCACTTTGTGGGTTCGTTAGCTCTAAAATTTGTGTGGTAGTTTCTGACAGGTAAGTGGAGGGGTTGGGGGGGAGGAGCTCAAGCAAGCTCCTGCTTTACTCTTCCAGCTTGGCTCTGCCCCACATTGTACTTTGGACTCATATTAAGCTCTGCTCCCATGTGCTCTCAGACATGTATCCTATTCTCCACGGGCCTCAGCTTCTTCCTTCTAAAATGTGTTTGGATTCGGTTGTTTCTAAGGTTCTATGTGGCTCTAATGTTTTGGGCTCTTACGTGATGATCTGAGAGGATGAGAGGTGGCAGATTGTAACACAGCATGGCGTGGTCCGAGACAGGAAATCGACAAGTCCTTTCTGAGGGATCCAACAGCAACGGGACCATGGACAAACCACTTCAATTCTCAGTGGCCCAGGCAATTCTCCACCTCTAAAAGTTACAGACAGGTTGCTGACTGACATTGGAGAAGAGGTTTTCTAATTAGGGGTTGCTCACACCAAAGAAACTGTAGATCCATGCCAATTAGCAAGGGTGTGAGAGGGCAGCTAGATGGCCCAGTGGATAGAACACTGGTCCAGGAGACATGAAGGCCTGAATTCAGATTCAGCCTCAGATACTTACTAGCTGTGTGGCCTTAGGCAATTCATTTAACCCTGATTGCTCCCCCCCCCCCCCAAAAAAAAAAGGAAAGAAAAGGCATCAGAATCCAAATTTGTCTGTAATCATCCACCACTTGTCAATCATGGTCCCAGTCCCCAGGTAATCTCCATTGTGGGGGTCTCCAGCACAGTCTAGAACATTTTCTCATCAGGTCTGTTGGTAGCGATGAAGATGGATGCTTTGAGTGTCTGGGCACTTGAACCTCCAGTGATAGCAGGGTTTTCTGTCAAATCCTGGTTATAAATGTGATGAGCTATTTACTTTTCCAAGTAAATAAAAGCTATTGCACTTGCTGGGCCCAGGCACGTTCTAAAGCAACGAGCTTCTTCTTTCCAAACAGGCCATCGGGGAGACCAGCTGAGTTCTGAACTCCCCTGCAGCTTCCCCACTGCCTACACAGCCACTAATGGAACTTTGTGCTATCACTGCAAACAAACACACAAAAAGCCAATTCCACCTGGACTGAAGGGAAGAGCTTTTTAAAATTGTGGGTCATTCTGGGTCGCATAACAGTAATGATGGGAGAATTCACAAGTTTGTTATTCCCTGACTCAATTTGGGACTAGCCAGTGGCTCCCACATGAGAAGAAAAGTCTCCAAAGTAACTCATTATAGAGAAAAGGATCCTGCCACGTCTGCTGGAGAGGTGGGCCAAAGCTGGTGGCCTTAAAGAAGCTGATTCCAAGGTGGGCATCAGCTAAGAGGTCGCTGCTTTTTTTACTGATAGACCTGATAGGAAGGAAAGAGAAGAATTGCAGGGCGTCTGAGAATGCCCCAGCTCCTGAACTTAGGCCATGGCTCCAACCTGGGAGGGAAGAAAAAGCTGACACCATCTACTTAGAACCGCTGAGCAGGCCGGCTCCAGGGCTCTCTGGAGAATTATCGACTCATGACTTGGTGGTGGCTGCTACTGCCAAATATGGTAGAGCAGGACCTGAGTAGACGTTTATTTTTTTCCAGCTCTTACTTGCTGTCCAAGTTGAGAAGCTGAGAAAGCTCAAGGTTTCCGGGATGGGGGAAAATGGCTTGGTGTCTGGCTTTAGGCAAAGGCCGTAGCTGTCCTCAGGCAGTTTTCAGCTTTGCTCTTCTCAGCCCTGATGGCCGTTCTCACGGACACCTCTCAGGACTGGAAATTGCCCGCTGGGTGGGTGGATGTGAGGAGGCTTGGTGGGCCCTAGCTTGGCTGGGTAGTAACGCTAACTGACATTTGTGTTTTAAAATTTGTGATGAAGGGAGTGGAGGGTAGGGAGCCCACAGTGATGTGGGGTCAAGAACTGCCCAGGTGTCTTATTTCCCATAGGATTTTGGGCCAGTTCCCTTCCAGCTCTGGCTCTGTTATTCTGTGGCCCATTGGATGCCCACCTTCTTTACTGGCAGTGGCAATAGCTGGGCTGTACTGAAGTGGCCCAAGTCACATCAAGTCCACAAGCCTTTATGAAGTGCCTACTATGTGCCTAGGACAGTGCTAAGCTCTGGAGATACAGAGAAAGGCAAAATACAGCCTTTCCCTCAGGGACACACTCTCGAGGTCTCCTGTGTTTGACCTTGTGCTGCTTCATGTCTTTAGAAGTGAAGAGAAGCATAGATGTGTTGGGGTGGGGGCCTCCCGAGGGCCAGCCTCGGGTGTGTGCAAAGATGGGGGTGAGAGAAAGAAATGACCAGGGGGTAGGGAGGAGTTAAGGAGTGGTCAGTGCTTAAAGGTGCATGCACTTTTCATATCTACTACGCAGGCATATTGCCCATAATTCACTGGGAAAAAGCCCAAGTGGGGGCTGCATGGAGGTGTGGCTTTTGCCTTGAAACGTCACTTGGTCAGCTAATGGTCAGTGCTGACTGAGAGGTGTCCAGTCTGTTACCCATCAGTGTCCTGTTTGACAAGATGAATGATGCAAAGCTAGACTAATTGGGGATCCAGGACGTGTCTAATTGCAGAGGAGTTAGCTTACTGATAGTGCATTGAAGGATTCATAGGTGCAGCTGGCCATTAGAACAAGGGGGGCTATACATTTCTCTAAGCTAAAGGGATTGCTTAGATGGTTTAGTGAAGGATTCATAGGTATAGCTTGTTATTATACCAAGCAGGGATAAACAGTTCATGAATTGTAGCTGGGCAGAGTGCTGGCCTAGGGAAGAGGCAGAGTTAATGCTATTAGGCTGGGGGAAGTGTGGTTTTACAACTTGATTACAGAAGCTGATATTACAAACATAGGCACCCCAACACCCCATCAACAGGACTGATAACTTAATAAGAGACTTGTCTTTTTAATTATCTGAAGTTGAGGGGCAAAAGGCCTGGTTGGAGTCAGGATTTCAGACAAGAGTCTTTTAAATGCATTCCCCAGGGCACCACCCTTTTCAGGCCACAGACACCTGGGGGGGCACGTTAAAATCTTTGTCTGAGTGTTGACCTCGACTTCTGAGGCTCAGCTCATAGATGGGTTCACGGCCTCAAGTTGGGAGGGAAGTGAGTACCCCTGATGACGATCAAGATTCAAAAGGATTTTTGACAGGTTGGAGCTTGGGGATGGGGGGGTAGGCATTTATCAAGCACCTACGTGTGCAGGCCCTGTGCTAAGTGCTTTACAAGCAGTACCTCATTTGCTCCTGTGGATCTGCACGTGACCCCAAGAGGAACTTCAACAGAAAGCAACAAAGCTTTCCCCGAGAGAGGCAGGGGGCTGTTATTGAGCCTGGGAAAGCCTTAGAGTCATAGCATTGCCTTCTCTGGACCTTTGTAGAATGAAGGGGATGTACCAGATGATCTGGAAGGTCTCTGCTGACTCTTCCAGGCTTTTCAGGGACTCTGAAAGGCTGAAGAGGAGTATGGGGCAGGGGATGGAGGAATTCCCTTGGAGCCAGGAGAACCCCAGTCCTTGTCTTGCCTTTGACATGCACTGGCTATGGAGCAATAGTCCCATCAGGTAACCTGGATAAGAGCAGGGTTGTTCTCTAACACTGGTAGATTCAAGTTGCTAATTGCTATTGGTGAGGGTTTGCTATGTTATTGAAGTCACTATCCCTCTTCCCCCTCCTCCTGCCCCTAAAATAGTATACTTTGGCTCAAAAATCAATTTCATTAATTCCAAATGGGGGAAGTGTCCCTGGACAGCAGGGAAGGACCAGTCCCCCTGTCCCCTGCCCTGATCAGAATTCTTGAGGGTTACTGGGTTCCATTCTGGGCTCCATGTTTTAGTTTTATTCATAACCTGGAGAATTCCCAGAGGAAGATCACTAGAATGGTGAGATTCCTTCTGACTCTGTGACTCGAGGAGGTAATGTTCTCCAAAATGATGCTCAGGACAGAGTGCCAGCAGAACACCACCAGCTCTTTATGCTGCCTGCTCTTCCCTGCAGTAATCCAGTACTCAAGAGTTTACAAAATCAGATGGCCTTAAGAACAAAAATCTTAAGAGAACAGGGCAGCTGGGCCTGAGATTTTAGAGAAGGCCCCTTGAGCACTAAACAACTACTTCTATTGCAATAGGAATACTGTTACCATGGAAGTGGTGCCTAAAACAAAGGATCTATGAGGTTAAATGAGTTCTTATGAAGGACGGGAATTAATGTGTTAAAATTCAGTAGAATGATTAATGATTAATATATTCACTAATTTAGTATTTAACATTCTACATGTATCATTTGACATAGTGTGCCTCTATCATGGACCTTAACCATGTGACTAATGGGACTCTCTCTGTCTCTGTCTCTGTCTCTCTCTCTCTCTCTCTCACACTATTGTTCACTCTCTCCTCCTGGATATTCTCCTAGGTTTTCATGACATTTGCTCATCGTTCTTCTCCTACCTTCCAGACCCCTCTTTTTTTGATGGATCCTTACCCAGTCTCTGACTTTCCTCCGTGCATTTGTCCTGGGCTCTCTCCTCTCTCTGGATCTCCATGTATGAGCTCTTTCACTCCACGTACCCACTTGTCTCCACGCAGGTGAATCCCATGTCTGTTCATGTCTTTCCTGAGCTCCAGTCTCCCATTAGCAAACTGTACATCCTATAGACATCTCAATCTCAGCATGTCAGAAACGGAGCTCCTCTTTCCCCCTAACCTTCTCTTGATTTCAGCTTGCCTATTACTGTTGAGAGTTCAACCACTGTCCTAATTACCAAGGTTTTCATCTTTGATTGCTCACTCCTACTCGGCCCACATTCCCCATCTGTTGTCCTACCTCCATGATTCTCCTATATATCCTCTCCTGACTCTGCTACTGCTCTGGGCAGGCACTCACTGCCTCATACTTGGCCTGGAGCACAAGCAGAGTAGAAGTCCTGCTGTTTGGTCTCTCTGCCCCAAATCTCCCCTCACTCCACTCCATCTTCCACCCAGCTGCTGAAATCAGCTTCCTGAAGTCTACATTTGACCTTGTTTCCTCCCTATACAGTAAACATCAGGGGCTCCCTCTCTCTTCCAGGATCAAATAGGAAATCATTGGCTATTTGAAGCCTCTCCCAGCCTGGTTCCATACTAACTTCCCAGTGTCCATACAGTGTGCTTTCCTCTATGAATCTCATAGCCCAGCTACACTGGGCTCCTTGCTGTTCCTCACCCACAACCCTCTATCTCATGATTCCATGACTTTTCACTGACTGTCCCTTATGCCTGGAAGACCCTATCCTAACCCCCTTCCCCCCCCCCCCACCTCCACTCTGCCTTCTGACTTCTGTGGCTCCTTCATGGCTCAAGTCAAACCCACTTTCTTGAAGTGGCCTTGCCAGTCTCCCTCCCCTGCCTGCTTATGGCTTAGCATTGGGACGAGCCTTTATTGACAGTGTATGTTTTGCACACAGTATGTAATTCCTCACCTACTAGAATGGGAACTGCTCAAAGGCAAGGATGTGTTTTTTCATTTCTTTGTATTCCCAGTGATCAGCATGTGCCTCACATGTAGTGAGTGTTTAATAAATACTGATTGATTGGCTGACCGATTAATGCATTCTTGTTGATTGATTGCCATTTAAATGAGCAACTGCTTTCTTGGAACTCTGCATCACAGCTAGACAGAACTTGGACTAAGGAGCAATAACTGCTTCTCTTAGAACTTTAAGCAGTCTTGTGTCCTAGACGGGTGGACTGTCAAGGCAAACTTAACTCTGAGATTGCTATTCTCCAAATAAGATTTATGCCTTGGAGAAGGGCCATTCCCTTAAAGCGTCAGTCTCTTGGATATTTAAGAGAGAGATATTGAGATGTTGAAAATTACTTAATCAAATATTTTAATTGATTTGTTTATTTACTTTTAGTTTACAAGATTCAGTTCCACAATCCCTTGAGTTTCAAATTTTCTCCCCTCCCTCTCCCCAGCCCCCCATGGCAGCATGTGATCAGGTATAGGATCTGCAAATACTTTCACACTGGACATTAGTCTAATTGTATAGAAGGATTGTACCTAATGGAATGAACAATGGGGAAGAAGAAACAAAACCAAACGTGGAAAAGAACAATAGCATGTAGATTGTTCAGTCTCCATTTAAACTCCGTTCTTTCTAGATCTTTCTCTGAATGTAGACATCTCCTTCCATTCTGAGACTTGTAGAGTTGTCTTATAGCTGTGCATTGCTGAGAAGAGTCCAGTTTATCAAGGTTGGTCATCACAATATGATGTGTCTGTGATTGTGTACAAATTTTTACTGGTTCTGCTCTTCTCACTTAGCATCAGTCTGTATAAGCCTCTCCAGGTAAGTATGAAGTTCATCTCCTCCTCATTTATTATAGCACAATAGTATTCCATTACATTTGTATGCCACAACTTGTTTAGCCATTCCCCAATTGATGGACATCCCCTTAATTTCCATTTTTTTTGTTACCACAAAGAGAGCTGCAATACATATTTTTGTACATATGGGTCTTCCTCCCACTTCTATGATCTCTTTGGTGTACAACCCCAGAAGTGGTATTACTGGGTCAAAGGGTATGCAATTATTTATAGCCTTCTGGGCATAGTTCCAGATTGCTCTCCAGAATGGTTGAATCAGTCCACAGCTCTACCAACAAGGCATTGATGTTCCAATTTTTCCATACCCTCCCCAGCATTTGTCATTTTCCTGTTTTGTCATCTTAGCCAATCTGTCTGGTGAGATGTGGTACCTCAAAGTTGTTTTGATTTGCATTTCTCAAATCAGTAGTGATTTAGAGCATTTTTTCATATGCTTATATATATATATATATATATATATATATATATATATCTTTAATTTCTATCTCTGAAAATTGCCTGTTCATATCCTTTGACCATTTATCAGTTGGGGAACGACTTGTATTCTTATAGATTTTACTTAATTCCCTGTATATTTTAGAAATAATCAAATATTTTAATGGTTATATGTTCTCATTTATACGGGTGTTCATTTCAAGGGTTCAAATCACAGCCTATTATACCTGCTCATCCAATGTCCATATCTTCCCATAAGTCTGACATAGGTGATCCATCCAATTTGCAAGGACCTTCCTTGCTTCCCATTGATATCACAACAATCCAATGGACCATATGAACTTTCCCACATTTCCATTTCTCCACCATAGGAGCTACCCATTATCCACTCAAACACCTCTTTGATGATTTACTTTATAAGGTTGTTCCCAAAAGATGACCTGTTGGTAATTCTCAATACACCTATCATGTGCCTCTCCATTCCCTTTCAGATGTTACAAGAATTTTAATCTTCAGAGATTGCAGCGATTCACGATTCATGGTTTGTAGCCTTATGACCACCCTAAACGAATATTGATATTAAGAAGAAGGGTCTTTATAACAGAAGAAGTTTAGGATTAAGAAAAAATCACTTCGTAATTTCCCAAAGGCAATCGTGTCCAAGCCCCTTCCCCACATTGGCTAGGGATGAGTATAGAGTTTTGACTCACTGAGGCTGCCCTCTCGTTCTGAGCAGCAGCTCAAGGCAGAGATGGTTCTACTATTTATCGTAGTATTTGTGTCTTTCTGGGATCGTTTAATGTGTATAAAACTGTGTTACCATTTTCACTAGGTTCCTTCTATTCTTATGGGTCCCTGATAAAGTTTTTGAGGATTGAACCTCTAACCCCATCTTCCCCATAAGCCCTGTGGGTTTTTATTGCTTTATTTTACATCCCACAATTGTTTTTTCAGAGCGCATATGATGTGTTGTAGCAGAAATGACTCGTAATTAGTTTCAGTTTTCATGATGGTATTCAGTATGCCCATGTCTAGAACCTTCTGACTTCTTTCAGAGAAACATTCACGAGATGGTGTGAGACTTATGTGCCATCAACACATTGTGTTCTCTCATTCCATTCTGTAGAACCATATTTTCCAACTTTTTTTTGTCTAGCCTCATTCATTCTCCCTGAGTAGTGAAGTCACCAGGTATTGGGCTATATGCTGATGGAATTTGAAGTCTTTAATGAGCTCTTTATGGAATTTCTCTACCTCTATCCTTTGCAACAGCCATAAGTTGCAATTATTTCCAGGATGGGCTTTTTGTAAATGGTTATCATGAGCCTAACAATAGACTACCAAATGTCTCCTGGAGTTGTGTGTCTCACTGCATTTGTAAATGCAACAAAATAAACTGGTCTCTCCTTGCTTTTCTGTTGTGAAGAGAATCTGGGCACCAGCTTGCCATTTTGCTGTCATTTCCTTCTATTTCTAGTTTTGTTTATAGCAAGAATGTCCAGATCAAGGAGATAAAGGGACTCCAAGGGCCAGTTCACTTTTTGGCTGTTTGACTCAGATCTCACAGGTAGCATCCTAAAAGGTAACTCAAAGTTCATAAGCCAACAGGGAATTTAGCACCTTCTGTTCCAACTTCTATCACCATAATTGTGGAAATGAATGAGGGGGTCATTTTATATTTTTGTGTTATAGTTTTCTTTATTTGATGTATTGTAGTGGCCAAAGAACTCATCCCCCAGAGGCTCTCCCATTATACTTAGTGCTCTTTGTACCAAACTGGGTCAGAAAAAGAACATCAGTTACTTGCTGTTGCAGGGATCCTGTGGTCAATCTGGCAGAAGCCACTAGAATCCCTGGTCCTCTGGGTGCCAGCTGCACAACATGATGTGCCACTATAGAAGGACTTTGTCAAAGACAGAAATTACTTATGTTACAAAGAGAAAACTTGAATAAGAATATTGTCAATGAAATAGGTCATGATGACTTCAATTAGTGTGGGGAATACCCAGATGAGGAAGCTCTTACAAATACAGGTCTGTGATTTCTAGTCTTAAACAGTTGCCTAGGGCACAAAGGGGTTGATTTGCTCAGGATCAAACAACCAGTATGTGTCAGAAGAGGGATTTGAACCAGGTATCCCTGACTGTGATGCCAATACTCCATCTATCCTACCCTACTGCCTCTCAAATAAAAAGATAGCACAATATCTAATTCAATTAACTTTGAAAATCTGGCCTTTACACTGCTATAGTCACATGTTCATAACAATGGAAATGAAATTGAGCTGAATTTAATTGCCTGACAATAAGATGACTCAAGTTTTACCAAGTTTCCTTCAACTGGAAAATGTCAGACTTTTCTGCAACTAAGTACAGATTGTTTGTCTTATGCTTTAGCTGGACCAAAGAAGGTTAACTTGCTTGGCCAAGTAAGTCTGAGAGGAGATCAGAGGAATACCCAAGTGCCAGCCTTCATTGCTGAAGTCAGCATTTTGTGTTTCATCTTGATTTACTGATGGCATACTTATCCCCTGTCTTTCAAAAGCTTGAAATCTCTCTCCCACCCTCCCTCCCTCCCTTTCTCTCTTTCACTGTTGGGGAAAGGTTATATAATTCAAAAATAGTGATTTTTTCCAGCCCTTAGGCAAAAACAGGATTCCTAGGTACAGAGCACTCTTAGCTGGTAGAACTAATTAAGTTTAATTAAGGAGTTTCTGGAATAGCTCTTTGAATGATTTTGGGGACTTGAGGGGGAGAGGGAGAATTTCCCCACATAAAACTTTCACCTTCTCTTCCTTGATCTGTTGTTGATGCATTATTAATGCCATTTATCAGTTTGGAAACAAAATCATATTCCTGGTGTTTTAATGCACTCTGATCATTGAAATTAAGCTTTGATCTCAGATTATTTGTCTTATTTGAAAAAAGCCTTTAGGCTTAGAATGCCTAAAGGCAGTTTCCTCCAATATGTAGCCAGATTTGTGATCTCGCTGATATGGGTTTTCCCCCTTGCAGTGCAGCTCATGACTGGTCAATGTCTTAACATGCTTTGGCATCTGGTCTATACCACCCAATCAGTCCTCTCCATCAGGAAGTGGTTGGAGTAGGTTTCAACATTAGTCTTCTGGAATTGTGTGTTTCATTGCTAGGAGTTTCTAATTTTTTCAAAGTTGTTTGCCTTTATCATAGTGTTGTCTTTGTATAAATTGTTCTCCTGGCATCAGATCTGACAAGTCTTCCCAGGCGTCTTTGAAAGTCTTCCCTTTGTAATTTCGTACAACACAATAGGATTCGATCACGTTTATATTCCATACCTTGTTCAATTCATTCCCCAGTTCATGGGCGTCCTCCCTCAGATTCCCATTCTTTGCCACCTCAGAAGGTCTATAAATATTTTTGTAGATTGTTAGAGTTTATCTTGCCTAGGACTAATCCCTCTCTTAATCAACCCTCCTCTAATACTCCCTCCACAGTCTCCTTTTTCCCTTTTATTTCCCACTGAATGAAATATATGCCATTGTAAGCAACTCTGTGCATGAATTTGAGTGTGTTCTTCTTTCCTTTACTCAGTTCAGATGAAAGTGAGGTTGACTAATCAGGTGCTCCCTCCACCCCCTCATTGTTTATATCATCATCATAAATACAGTTATTAACATTGGTTAAGCATTTTAGTTTGATCAAATCCATGATGAAATAGAAGACCAGGACATATTTCTTCCTCCATTAGTTAAACATAACTCTGGACCATGCCACTCTTTGGACTAACAAGGCTCTGCCTTTCCCCTGGAGGCCACATGACCTTATTTTGGGCAAGGTAGGTAAGAAGAAAGGACAAGTTTCTGAGTGCTACTCTTGGGAAGTCAAATCTTGACAGTAACAACAGAATTCACATGGATACATTTTCATGCCCAGAATTCAGTGACCTCTAATCAAGGAGTAATATTTGTCATTCCTTCAGGGAAGGTGAAGCAATGGGATATAGGGGAAAGAGTACGGAATATGGCTTTAAATCCTGCATTTCTTCATTTATCCATATGACCTTGTGTAAATCACTTAACCTCTCTGAGCCTCAGTTTTCTTTTCTATAATATACAAGAATTGGAGTATTATCTCTTAGGTTCCTTCCAGCTATAGACAGTATGACCCTATGCTCCAGAATAGTCCTAAAGATGTAGTGACAGTGGAGTCAAAATGGTGGAAGGGCAGGAAGCAATATAGCAGAGCTCCTGGGTACTGTTCCTCCTGAATCTTGATGGAGAAATTCAGAAAAAAAAGTCACAGTGATTACTTTGTATAGCCCAGCTTAGCAGAGGGAGACAGGCAGAAAGATCTGCTGATACTGGGAACTGAGTTGGGGAAAGAGCATACCAGTTGGAAGACTTCAGCCCTCTGGGGAAATTCTGTGTACCAGGGCAAAATGAGGTCCCAGACTCTTACTAAGGTACCTATAATCTATTCTGGGTTACAGGGACAGGGGCAGCTTGGTCACCCACTCCCCAGTTTTTAGTCACAGACCTAGGGAAGACTGAGGAGGAGGACCTGCATAGCTTCAGTGTAGCTCAGACCCCAGAAGAATAACCAGGGCTGGAATGGGAACAAATGGGGAACCTGCAGTTCTGTGAACTAACTGAGCTTTCCAATTGGCTGTTGGGGGCTGATGAGATCAGCAGCAGCTCCTGTTAATCTGACCAAAACCCAGAGCAGGAGCTTGCAGAGATTACACTAGAGAGGCAGCAACCAAGCTTTGTCCTAGATCAGACTGCTTTGAGGTCACCGGAAGCTTACAGGTTATCAGCTTGTCCTGGAGATCCTAGAATAACACAACACTGTTCCTCAAGAAAGAAGCAACAAAACCAGACTAGACTTTCCCTACATCCATGTGGCAGAACCCACCTTTAATATCAGCCCTGAAGTCCAGCAGTCCACTGGCGGAACCCCATGGAAATGAGCCAATATAGCAAGAGGGGTGCTCAAGATTCAAACACAGAACAGAATGACTCCAGAACACTGACAGGTAATACTTTGGAGTAAAAACACAGCTTGGGCATAAACTCAATCAAGAAAGAATAATGATAATTGACTTTTATTTAATTTTTTTATTCTAAAACTTAAGAAATCATAAGCACAAATATTAAAGAAGCAAAAATAATTCATGGAATCATAAACTCCTATCTTTTAAAATTAAACAAACATATGCAAATTACCTTCAAAACCAATGCAAAATTCACTCTATTTGTTTTTTTAAATTGTCTCCAGTATCCAACTCTTGTTATTATTTATACTTGTAATCAATTTCTTATTCTTTTTATTGAATTTCTTTCATATCATAGCAAATAAATGTTTTAAGATTATTCCTGTTCTTCCTTTTCATCATGTCTTCTGACACCATAATACTCTGTTATGTTAATATGCCACAATTTGTTCAACCATTCCCAAATTATTGGACATCTTAGCTGTTTGTAATTGCTTGATACGCTGAATATGTATCTACGTACATTTTAGCAAATGACTCATTTAAAAATATTGTTTTAGAACGACTTGGATTCTGACCTTCTGAAAAGATGGAGTCTGCTCTCTGAAGCCTGATCTCTATGTGGCCATGAGGTGATGAATTCTTTCTTTGTGCCAACTCATGAACCAAAGAGGTTTTTTTTTTTTTTTAAATTAATGGCCCTAAGTCACAGTGACCTGGGGGAGAGGATGTTAAGAATCACAGTTTTAAGACCATATCTAATCTTTAGCCCAAGTGTAGGCATCCTAAATGTAAGAGCTTTGTCCAATAGACTCATGAATTGGTCTCCCATCCTCCAAACTGAAGCACATTAACATCGAATGAAGCAAGAATTTGGAAGCCATAGTTAAATTGGAGGAAAATTAAAGGTTTTCCTTGGACAGGGGAAAAAGAAAGAAATTGGTGGAGTTGCTTTCATCCTTTGCCCAAAGGCAACAAGATCATTATTTCATTCGTAACTTGTTCATCTTGCCTGGCCCTGCTTGGGTTGAACCTCAGAGAAAATACCACCTCCAATACAATTACTGTATCTGCTGTTCATGATGACGAGGTTGAGAAATCTACATAGAACTGGATAAGACTGAATGGAGAACGTAAACCAGAGATCATAAGTGAGAGGAAACAAGTTGGATGTCCTTGGTGTCTCTGACACTTGTTCAGATGGGACCCTTAGCTAAGTGGGGTTTGTCACATAAGAAGGAAACAGGGTCAACAGTAAGTTAGAGGAGCTATATTGTGTCCTGAGAAGATATACTCATGGTAGGTAATCCAGAAACCAGGTGGAAGAAACATGATGGAGAACACTGACCTCAAGATGGAAGGAGGGAGAAACATCTAACAGAAGTCAGATGTCTCTTTGTATGGTGGTGCCAACACACATCTAGGGGATGTGGGTTTATCTAATCAGGATCAAGCCTCATGAGCCTCCACCTCTGATAAATGGCTCTCCTCCCTTGTCTTTGCTATATTCAAGGATCTTGGCATGGCTGGGTTAGCTCTCCACAGAAATGAACCAGATCTGCTTACATATCATGGACAGCCTTTTTACTCTCAGCAAAGAATCACTAAAAATGGGGAACAAGCCATCATGGAGCACCTGCTTTTGACTTTGACCCTCAAGTCTAGGTAATCTTGGCACCCCATAAACTTCTTTGAACTCAGGCATTTGAGGAAAGCTTATTTTGAGTTTCTTCACTTCCCCATGCCTGTTTCCCTGTGAACAGGTGGAGTGTGGACAATAGCACACAATTCCCACTAGAGTTCTACTCACGAATTCAGTTGGCCTATTTTTTCAGCTGGAAATTCAGAAACTAGTGACTCAGGAGCTCTCTTGGCATGGACCTTGGAACAAAGTAACTAGTGTAAACTAATTTTGAAGGCCATTGGTTTTATTGCCTGTCCTTGGCTATTTTGTTCCTGCCAGGGGCTTCTCCCCAACACTTGCTGTGGTTCACTCATATTGAAGCAGGGTGAATGATGCCAGAGGCCAGCACTGGCAAGGAATGGTGCATCCATGATACTCTTGCTTCCCTTGAACCTTCAGACTTTGCCTCTGTGGTCTCTCTCTCCTGAAACTGCATCCCTTACTATGACATATCCTTAATTAGCTACTATGTATGTCCCCTCCTTCCTCCTGGACAGATCCTATAGTTATATATAGAGAAGAAAGTGTGGAAGGAGGTCATTGCTTATAGAATGTCACTCCAAAACATTTTCTCATCCCATGCAATTCTTCTCCCTGTCTTCAATTACTCCTCTCTAGCAGAGGCTGCCAACACACTAGAGACTGGCCTCCTTGTACTTGGAGCTTTTTAAAGGTGCCATTGTAGCAACTGGGCAATCACTGTGCTCTTTTCTTTTATTCTTTCTGCATAACCAACATTCAGCCCTTTCTGGTAGGAGCCCAGGGTGTATATTTGTAGTGGGTCTAAAAAAATACTACCTGTATACTGGTGTGGTTGGACTAAAGATTGGACTAAATGGACCCATTTCTTCAGTTTTAGGTGAATACAGCTTGAGTCCCAAATGTGGCACTTTGGATCTGGCAGACTTGGCTGAGTCATTTAGCTCTCTGGCCCTTAATTTTCCTAGATGTAAAATGAAGGAGTTGGATTAGAGCAAGGGTTCTTAACCTTTTTTGGGTGTGCCCCTTGAGCCTCCGTCTGAGGGAGCCTAAGGGCCTGTCTTAGAATCATATCTTTAAATACACAGGATTGCAAAAGAGCACAGTTCTGTGAAATGACAGTGACCAAAGTAGACATTGTTTTCGAGTTCACTGACTCCAGGTTCATGCCCTTGGACTAGATAAGCTATAAGCCCCTTCTGTCTGTAGATTGTTGATCCTATAAATAACTATGATTCCTAGAATCTTTCCTGTGATCATTTGATTTCTCTCTATTGGTACAAGTGATCATCAGGCCCCTCCTTCTCTGCATTCCACTGGTTGGTGTCGGTGATTCTTCCTCTTGAAAAATGTCTTTGAGGTTCCCAAATTACCTTTATTTCTAGCTCCCACTCATGCCTATTCCTTGAAGGGAACATGCCTGGGACAGAGGAATGGAGCAAGCCAGGGAGCTCTGGTCTCCTGTCTTTAGTCTCCCCAGACCTTCCCTTTGGAAGCCTAAGGTCACTAAGTCAGGTTTGTTGCCGGTGGCACTTGTTGGAATCTCAGGGTTGGAAATTATGTTTCCATTGTTTTCCCAGTACTGTGCAGGCCTGGCTTTAGAGGAAGGCCACCCTTCTTACCTTAGCTCTCAGTGATGGAAACAAAGAGGAACGAGTATTTCCAGACCCATTGGGCAAAACTTTTCTACGTAACAGATCAGGCCTGGCTTCCTTTGAAAAGGCTCAGACCTTTATTCTGTCTGGGGATGTGGCTGCTGTGAGATCAACGTTCCAAACAGAGAACTCACCAAGGAACTCTGGGCAGGTGTAGGAAGTGAGGGTAGAGTCATTTCCAAGAGCTCCTGCCTTTGCCTGCAGGGCTGTTTTAGCTATCAGAGGACATTCTCTCCTTCAATAGCCATTCAGATGATTAGAATATTACCTCTGATTAGCTTCAATATTTTTACTTGGTGATTGCATTTATCCAACATTACCATAAGGTAGAAAAGAGAAAGGAAGCTTCCCATCATTCTAGAGCCTTTGTCAATGGCTCATGGCAGCTGGGAGGGAGCCCTTGACTCACAAAGGCTATCTGCCAGCCTCCATACCTTACTCAGGCTATCATCCTTACCTCAGATACCCTCCCCTTTGAAACCTCAGCTCCATGCAAAGTTCCATTCAAGTGCCGCCTTCACAGGAGGTCTTTCTTGACCCTGGGCATTAGTGCTCATTTCAATGTACTCTGACTGATTAGTCCAATACAATTTTGGAACACTCTACCACAAGTTAGGCACAAGAAGTTTGTTAAAGCATTTGGGTTGGAGATGTCTCTGGGTTTGCACAGCTCACATTGCATTTGTGCTAATGCATTTCTGCTTTTCTCATGGAGTACAGGACCTTCTTTGATGTGACCAGAACCTTCTTTGATGTGTTCCTGTGCCAGCATCTCTGATGTCTCACAATCAGTACTAAAGTTCTTCAGACAAACCTTGGGAGTGTCCTTGTATCACTTCTTATGTGTAAGCATTTGCCTTGCATTAGGCATTCAGGCTATGTGGCCAGCCCACTGGAGCTGTGCTCTCTGCAGTAGAGTTTGAATGCTTGGCGATTCAGCTCAAGAAAGGACCTCTCTGTCCACTACCCTATCTTGCCAGGTGATCTTCAGGATCTTTATAAGACAATTCAAATGGAAACAGTTCAGTTTTCTGGCACAGCACTGGTATATGGTCCACATATACAATGGCTCTGTGGACCTTCAGTTTGGTAGCAACTTAATATCTTCTCTCTTCCACGCTTTCTTTCAGAGACTCCCTAACACTGAGATAGCTCTGGCAATGCATGAAACCTCATCATCTATGTGGATATCCCTGAAAAGTACTACCAAAGTAGGTGAACTTAACCAGTATTTAAAATTGCTCCATTTACTGTGACCAGTGGTTTCACACATGAATGGTGTGGTGCTAATTGATGGAGAACCTCTGTTTCTTGGTGTTTATCAGAGGACCATAATTAGCACAGGTGGCAGAGAACAGATCCATGCTTTGTTGCGTTTCAGTCTCAGAGGCTTCGTTGAGTGCACAATCATTTGTGAACAAAATGTCACACAACAATTTTCTCTACTTTGGTTCCTACTCCAAATTCTCTTTCTGTTTGTCTCTGTCTCCTTTGTCTCTCTATTTCTGTCTCTTTTTATCTCTGTCTGTCACTGTGTCTCTTTATGTCTCTGTCTCTCTGTTGTGCTCTCTTTTTGCCATGTGAAAATTTAAAAAAAACAAACAAACCAACCTTCTCCAAATCACTTTTAATTAGAAAAAATGCTGATTAAAGTAATTTTTGAGTTTCTACCTTATACCTTTCAGAGTGACAAAGATAACCAACATAAATGACAAATGGTGGAAGGGCTGTGGGAAAATAGGCATGTGGGTGCACTATTAGTGGACTTTTGAATGGATACAATCATCCTGAAAAGCAATTTAGAATTATTTACAAAAAAATACATAACAATGCATGACCTTCAACTCAGCTGTGCTATGATTAAGCATATATCCAAAAGAGACCAAAGAAACAGGAAAAGTTCCCCCATGGACTAGAATATTTTTAGCACATTTTTGTGATTGCAGAAGGGGGATGCTTCTCAATTGAGGAGTAACTGAAGAAGTTGTATAAGAACATTATGGAGTTGTATCATACTGTAAGAAATGATGAAATGGACAGCATAAAAAAGACATAGAAGATTTGTATGAACTGATGTAGAGTGAAGTCAGCAGGACCAGAAGAACAATTCATAACATAGTATCAATATTAGAAAAAATGTTTTGAAGATTTTTATAAAGTGTTGATAATGAAATGAGAAGAGCCTGGAGAAAAAAATGACACAGTATCGAAAATGATGTAAAGACCAAGAACTTCAAATGTGGTAAGATCTCTGATCTATATAATGACCATCCCTCAGTCCAGCACGCTAAGGAGGAAATATACTATACTCTCCTAACAGAGAGCCGAGAGATTTAGGAGGCAGAATGAGACACACATGTTTTTGTATATGATCAGTGAGGGAATTTGATTTTCTTGACTATACATATTTGTTACAAGGGATTTGTTTTTAATTTCTTTTTTTTTAGTGGAGTGGGATGTCGGAAGGAGAGAAAGCATATATTTTTTTTAAAAAAATATTTATTTTTTGTTTTTAACATTCATTTCCACAAGATTTAGAGTTACAAATTTTCTCCCCAAATCTCTCCTACTCCCACCCCAAGACAGTGAGCCTACTGAATACCCCTCCTCCAAATTTGTTCTCTCTTATATCCCCCCCCATTTCCCCATAACTTTCTTGTAAGGCAAGATGGATTTCTATACCCCAGTGCCTATATATCTTATTTCCCATTTGCATGTAAAAAACATTTTTTAACATTTGTTTTCAAAACTTTGATTTCCAGATTTTTTCCCCTTTTTCCTTACTCACCCACCCCCATTAAGAAGACTCAATTCAAAGCAATTCAATATAAGTTATACATGTGTAGTTATGCAAAACATTTCCATGGTATTTATATTGTGAAAGACTAACTATATTTCCTTCCATCCTATCCTGCCACCCATTTATTCTTTTTTCTCCTTTGACACTGTCCCTTTTCAACTGTTTGCTTCTAACTACCCTCCCTCCCATCTGTCCTCCCTTCTATCACCCCCCTCTTATCCCCTTCTCCCCATTTTCCTGTAGGCTAAGATATGCAGCTGAGTGTGTATGTTATTCCCTCCTTAAGCCAAATTTAATGAAAGTATGGTTGACTCATTCCCTTTCACCTTCCTGCTCTTCTCCCCCGTTGCAACAGAGAAAACATATTTTTTGTTAATTAACAAAAATTAAAAATAGAAGATAACTAGTACTAAAAATGAGGAATATTTTTTTCACTTCCAAATGATGGTGCCATGCCATTGTTGGTGTTTGTTCACTTCAGTCATGTCTGACTCTTTGTGACACCATTTGGGGTTTTCTTGGCAAAGATACTGGAAAGGTTTTCTATTTTCTTCTCCAGCTTATTTTGTGGATGGGGAAACTGAGGCAAACAGGGTTAAGTGACTTGCTCAGGGTCACACGCAAAGTAAGTGTCTGAGGGTAAATTTGAACTCAATGTTTTCCTGACTTCCAGCCCAGCACTCTACCCACCGATGCCACCAAGCGCCTGCACTGTGTCATTAGTTTTACTTAATTGTTTTACATTGTTATGAAACCTCTAATGGAGTGAGACTAATCTTTAAACATTTGTGATGTAAAAACAAAATGTGTCAATAGAACTTTAAAAAAGGAAAGTGAGTGGATGAGAGGAGTCCTTGTATGGCAAGGAGTCAGAAGTGGATCAAGTAAAGAAGTGTGTGGATGGCTGGGGTCCACTCTCGGAGGTGGTCTGGTAAGGAACCCATCCAATGCGGGGAAAGGACCACAAAATGCAGGGAGCTCCAGGGGGAAAAGGCTGCTGGGGGTGGTGGTGGTGGTAGAAACATCCAGGGGGTCTGGAGTAGATCCCCGAGAGAAAGGAGCATATTTGTCCTGGGCACTTTTTTATATCCAGCCAGGAAGGAATTCACGAAGTGAAGCAGGAGCTGGCAGGGGGAAGAGTCATTTCCAGCATAATAAGGATGTTAGAGTAGAGGTAGAAATGTCTGGAGAGTCAACATCGAAGGCAGGAGGGAAATCAAAAAGACTGTCTCATGAGACCATCGAACCATTAGAGGATTGGTCAATTTAAGGTGTCCATTCTGGGAACAGCTTGTGGGCTGTGCCCTGGCATCTGTAACAAAAGACAGTGGGATTAGGGAAAAAGGAGTTGCTTTTGACCTTAGCTCCTCCTCCTGCCATACCCCTTGAACATGGTGTCTACTCGCCCTGTAGGATAGACTATCCACCAGCTTAGGAGTTATGAAATTATGAGAATTAAAATGTGAAATTAAACCTGGATGACTCTGAAGGAGAGTGAGGCTGGTGACTTTGCACATGCCTGCCTCACTTAAATCCAATTCACCTGGAACTTAAGACATCACCTTCCTGATATTATTGGTCCTCTTGGAGAATAAAAGACAAATAGCAGTCTGTGAGTAGTAGCAGCTGCCTCACTGTGGACCCCACTAGCCAGGTCCAGTTGGACTTTGCTGCTCCTTCCTCCCTTCCTCCCTCCCTCCCTCACTTCCTTCTTTCCTTCTTTCCTTCTTCTGCCCACATGAGGAGTTGTACACTTACATGTGGATGCTTTATCCAAAGGAAAGTAGATTTCTTAAAATAGGGATCTGAAAACACCAGACTTTGGTCAGGTCCATGGGATTCATAAGGAGCCATCTCAGTACACCTTAAACCCAAACCACTCTGGCTCTCACCAATTCACCAATAAGTCTTGGCCCAGCCTCTGTTGTTCATTGTTTGGGTTTTGATGACTCAGAGTGATTATAAATAGTGATTGTTTCTGTTCTGGGCAGAAACTCTGAGGGGCTCCCCCCCCCCCAACAGATTGCTTTCTTTTTTGAGTAGGTGAGGAGCCTTCTTTGCCTCATTTCTTACTTAGCCTTAATTACTGAGCTGTAGCCTCAAACCGAAACCTGGGAGAGACCTTAGCTTAAAAAAGTCACTGTCATTGAAAACTAAAAATAAATTTTAAAAATTAGCCTTGGCCAAGTTTATAAAGGGGCATATTTTATAATTCTTGCTCTTACTATGTCTTCATAGTAAATGCCTTTGTTTGGAGCTAATTGTTTCTATTTGCTTGACTGCTAATTAGAAGCTCATGGGTGGGTGCTCATGGGCTATAGTTTTAATAGGCCTAGAGCCACTACAGCGTGGCAACTAAAAGTAGGAGCAGCTCTTCTGGGGACCCCAACTATAAAGGCCTGAGTGCTAAGTTAGGATAGTAGCTCAGAGGGGGCGCCATGCAATATAATTCAGATTCTCTATTTGGGGGCACATCATTTAAGTAATGTATTTATTGTATGAAATGGGCCATGAAAGCCTTTGACATGTTTTTTTTTCTTTCAAAATCACTCTATCATGTTAAATTAAATTGGTTTGGTAAATGTTATGCAGACATTTTTGCAATTTAAAACTTCTTATTATGAATGCTTTTCCCCTAGAGGAAAATGGTGTATAGATTTGTTGGCCATATGTCATCCATGGAAGGTTGATCACAGCCCAGCCTGGCCCTGGAGGTAAGAATGGCCTCTTTATGAAACAACATATTTCTAGCCCAGCATCCAAAGTCCACCCTGGGAGCTGCTATCTCTGTGTTGGAGGACTTTAGGGCATCGGAATTCCAGCTTCTCCATATATCCAGCAGAGACAGAGTTTTAACTGGTTCAGTCCCCAAGTCAGCGTATTTTATCTTTTTCTAATCCTAAAATGGCAGGGTTGTCTTCTGTTGATGTCAGAGGTACTGAAAAGTAAATCTTAGTGGCAAGAACCTTGGTCTATTCTCTTTCTCTCCCTCCCTCTCTCCTCTCTCTCTCTTCTCTCTTTCTCTTCTCCCTTTCCTTCTCCCTCTCCTCCCTGACAAAGGTCAAGAAACCAATGGTTTCTCAACTTGAAATAATAATAATTTCATCTTCTAAAAGGTGCAGGGAGCAACAAGCTGAAATGCTGTTCTAGAGACAATTGTGACAAACAGTAAGAACTTTGTTTCTGACGTAAAAAAGAAGGGAGTTGTGGGGGGAGACCCCCTGAACAGAATTTGAGAAAGGAGAGAGGCTGTGGTCTGATGTGCACTGTTGATGTGGAAAGAAGGGTGAAGAAGAGACTGGACAACGTTCCATGTGAGGACTTTTGGAAGAAGTCAGGATGGTTTTGTAGGAGAAGGGAAGACTTAGGAGTCAGCTCTTCCACCCATTATATGGAAGAGAGATGAGTGTTGTTCTTCTTGGTCCCAGGGCACAGAAGCAGGCACTCTGGGGGTGAAGAGGCATAATAGGTGTTTCAGGGACCCCAGTGACCAGAGTCCCTGGGTGGGCAGTCTGGAATGAATTCTTAATCTCAAGCATTCTGAATCAAGTTGGTAAAAGTTTATTGTTACGCTATACAGTGGGCAGGAGGTCTTAGGGAACCTGCAACCTTAAAGTAGTCATAGGTATATTTTTATAGAATAATCCATATTATTCTGTGCCTGTGCCAATTATGCTAACTAGGTGAGTAAGGGTGGGATTAGGGAGGAGTTAAGGAGTGGTCAGTGCTTAAATGGACATGCATTTTTAACATCAACTGCGCAGGCCTATTGCCCATAGTTCACTGGGAAATGGCCTAAGGACAGGCTACATGGAGGTGTGGTTTTAGGCTTGAAATGTCATTAAGTCAACTAAGGGTCAGGGCTGACTGAGAAGTGCCCAGTCTATTACCCCTCAATCTCCTGTTTGACAAGATGGATGTTGGGAATATACATATGTCCCAAGCTAACAAGGGATCCAGGATGTGTATGATGAGCTAAGGAGTATACACATGACTGAGTCTACGATATATGTGATAGATAGATGCCTGTACACAGCTGCTTCATCCAGGACACAGTTGGGTGAAACTACTAAATTCTATAGATGCCGCTGACCAGTGTAACAGGAAGAGAGGTAAGTATTTTGTTAGGGCAGGCTGCCCTTGAGCTGGGGAGAAACTGCCTGACACAGTGTTTTGGGGCTAGGGAGACTTGAGGCTAGGGAGAAATGGGATTTTACAAATTGGGGTTCAAGCACAGGCACCCAAGCACCCCATCAAGGGGAAGCTGTCCCGGAGCAGATTTAGGCTGGCTGCCAGGAAAGCTTCTTCACACAGCCCAGAGCTCTCCACCAGTAGTAGGTGCTGCCCGCCTGGAGGGCAGAGGCTCCCCAAACTGGAGCTTTCCAGTCCAGGTTGGATGGCCCCTTGTCTGGCAGGTTGTGAAAGGGATGCCTGTCTAGGTTCATGTTCCACTTGATGGGGGTGCCTGGGGTTCCTCCCTACTCTGGCATTCTTTGATTCTATGCAGTAATAGTAACACATTTAAGGAAACAGCCAGGTGGCTCAGTGGATAAAGTGCTGAGCCTGGACTCAAGAAGATCTGAGTTCGAATATCACCTCAGACATTGTGACCCTGGAAAAGTCACTTAACCCTGTTAGCCTCAGTTTCCTCATCTGTAAAATGAGTTGTAGGAGGAAATGGCAAACTACTGTGGGATCTTTGCCAAGAAAACCCCAAATGGGGTCATGGAAGAGGCAGACGTGGCTTAATGACACATTTATATAATAATCATTAAAAAAACTACTGTGAATGAAATTCCTATGACTCATTAGACTGATTTAAAGCAAATGTTGATACATTTAATTTTGACATGTCATTCATTTCCCAATGAACATTCCTTCTCCACATAGTATCCTCACATTAAAAAGAAAATTAAGAAAAATTGCTTAATTTAATGGAGATTGTGAAGGTCTAGAAAATGCTTTCCTCTTGAGGTGGTCAGTAAGATTCCTGTTACCTCCTTTTCCAGCAGAGGGAAATGCAGCTCAGGAAGGTGGAGAGCCTTCTTCAAGGTCATGCATATAATCAGAAGCAGACGTGGGACTTAAGAAGACGAGTTCTAGATCTGTAAGGAACCTATGAAGTCATCTCCAGTCCCCCTATTTTACAGAGGAGGAAATAAGGCCATTAGCCTCAGAGATGGAATGGGCAGAGCCAATGTCCTTTCCACTGCAGCCCCTCCAGGTCTCTTGACTTCCATCTGCCTTTTTTTGCTGAGGCCCAGTGTGAGCCTCAGTTGGCTGTAGACTCTTAATGAATGGGGGAGAGGGATGCTGAATCCATTGGAAGATTCTGCTGTTTCCAGTGTTCATAGCTCACTCTATATGGCAACAGAGCTGGTGCTGCCAGTTCACTTATGGCTCATGCAAATAGGCATTTTTTTTTCCCACCTGCCTCCTTGTGGGTCCCTTGTTTCTTTGCACAAGCTCACTCTTGGGCCTTGCCAGCTGTCTCTAAGTTGCCTCTAGTGAAGCTTCTCCGAGCAGGTGTAAGGAAGGCTGTTTGGAAGTGAATGATTTATAATGTTGCAAATAAATGAACTCACAGGGTGAGGGTAGCCAGGGGATCAGATGCCCTCATCCGGATTAAGTGTTCTAACATGCTGCCTGAGCTCCTGTTACCATTTTCCCAGACTCTTTGATAAAGCCTGTACAAAGGGGCACTTCAGACTTGAAAGCAAAGCAGTCACAAGACACTCCTTGGGCCGGTATAGGCTGCAGAGTACTGCCAGCTAATGATGTCTGGCATTGCTCACTAGTTCCCTTTGCTCTGTGGAGGGTTGGGACCATGGCCCTCCCCAAATGGCCCTTCTGCCCACCAAGGCTCTTTGTGCAGATCAAATTGAATGCCACTGAAAGCCATTGTAGTCAAGGGACTGCATGTAGAGTGGGCCCAGACTCAAGGCCTGGATTCTCATCCCTCCTTTGCTTGGAACAGCCTCAGTGATCTTGGGAAGGCCCTTCTTCCCTCAAGATCACATCCTCCTCATTAGAACCAATCCGATACAGCAAACGTTTATTAAGCTTCCTCTTCATGTGGGTGCTAGGGTGACTGCCCTAGGCTTCTGTTCTCCTGACCAATAGGCATGGACACAGATAAATAAATACTAAGCAATATGAGGAGGCAAAAGGCAGTAACACTGGGAAGAAGCAAGGCCCACCTCCCTTGGAAAGTGGCTCCTGAAAGGAGCCTTGAAAGAAGCTGCGAGTGCTAAACAATCAAGGTGAGCTGGAGGCACATTCCTGAAAGATGAGGTGGTAGTGGGCGAGGCAAGCCCTATAAGGCATGGGGATGGAGAGGGGAGAGAAGGGGGGCATCTGCTAATGGGCTGCAGGCTCTGGTTTCAGACAGGCTGGAACAGAGAGTGTGAAGGGAAAAACCATGACATCAGGGGGAAAGGTGAGCTGGAACCAGAGTGAGGGGCTTCGCTTTTTGATGCTTGAGGCAGTAGAGTGAACGAATGAATGAATGTGTGAAGGACAGAAATAGAAAAGGAAGCCAGCCCCTTATCTTAAGGATCTCATGTTTTCATAGAGACACAGCACACAGACATCATGCCAGTTTCTCATGTTGAACCCTTTGGCAGGGCCAAGGACTTCGGTGGAGGGGACTTCCTTTCTTTGGTGTTCAGTAGCTGTGGCTGCAATGCCTGCAGGAGCAGTTGCCAGGCTGCATCTCCCAAGCACTGATTCCATGGATGCCGCCTGAGGGCATGAGGTTGGAACATGGCTGTCTTGCAGGCTCATGGCCTTAGGTCTTTGGGTTGTCTCCTTCAGGGTCTCAGGAGAGATGATGGTCAACATGGTGTAGATGGTTTGGCTTCCGTCCTATTTTCTCTCTTTGCTGAGTCCTACCTCTCCCTCAGGGTGCTCTGATGCTTCAGCTAGGCTCGTCTTGTATATGACAGTTGGTAGGGATGACTGGTCTCTTCTTCACAGGCATTGTCTCCCCAGATGATGGCTATAAGGGCTGGACTGAAAGCAGGAATGATAGCCTGGGGGTGTCATCACTTTTAGAAAACCTGTGCCAGTCTGCTGGTGGGGGCAGTTGGTTATGGATTGTTGCTGGTGGTCATGAGGAAGGTGGGCCCTTTCTCCACAATGGAGAAAGGCAAAGTTTTCTGGGGAAAGAGAAATGATTCCCCTTTGGACGTGTAAAGCTTGAAGTGTCCATAGGACATCCAGATGAAGAAACCTATTGTGACTGGAGCTCCAGAGAGACACTAGAACTATTGATTAATATAATGGCATATTAATTTACATAAAGGGATAGATAGATTCTGGTGTCATTTGTCCAGAGATGATAATCTTTGAACCTAACAAAAGGCTGAAGTATTGGAGACAGAGAGAGAGAGAGAGAGAGAGAGAGAGAGAGAGAGAGAGAGAGAGAGAGAGA